>CAHIKZ030001946.1:1745000-1922500 GCA_903632075.3 Acanthosepion pharaonis | reverse complement strand
TTTTTTTATAAAAATAATTATATATATATATATATATATATATATATATATATGGGTATGTCTGATTGAATAAATTACAAACATTATGTCTGCTTATTTTTATCATAATCCTTTCATATTCACGAATATTTTTCCGTATATTACAATGTAATAAGGCGAGAAATGCGCTGTAACAGTGCGAATATTTCTCAATTCCTTTCCATCACTTTCTGAGATCATCATCAAGGGTGCAACTGATAAGGCAAAAATTATATGTAGCTATCCATTACTGATTTTATTTTATTTTCCGTTTAAATGGCGTATTCAATTGTAATATAGGGAAAAATATTCGTGAATATGAAAAGATTATGATAAAAATAAGCAAACATAATGTTTGTAATTTATTCAATAAGACATGCCTAAAAGAGGATTTTCTGCATAAATACGCAAATTTTAATATATATATATATATATATATATATATATATCAGAAAACGGTTTCCTTGCTAATATCATAAAGCGTGTTATCGAACGTAAAATCAGGGTTTTTTTTAAGAGCCAGTAGTTTTAGGACCCAACAGGTGTTCAATTTATCTTAAATTATCATGGTTAGGCAGCAAGTGGCAATTTCTTACAGACAAATCCATCCTTTAATAAAGATCGCTTATCATATTTTCAGATTAGTCCTGTTATATACAAATATAAATGGAGTTGTGATGCGGTGTATATAGGACAGGTAATCAAAGGTTGTAAATTCACATTGCGCAACATCTGCCTGCTTACGATCTAGTAGCCAATGTGAAATTCCGCCTCAAAAAACGATTTGGGCCGAAGCTCTGATTTGGGCTGAAATTCGAATTCAGGCTGAAAATAAAGTTCTTCAAATCACAGACACCCTGGAAATTCAACTGAGTTTTTCAAATCACAATCTCTGCGGAACTTCAAAACACCACGTTTCAAAACCTCACATGTAACTATGATTCCTTTGTATGTTGAAGAAATAAAATTGATTTCCTAAATTCACAAAGTTTTGGAGATAATTTAAACGGAATTTGAAACAAAAAAATTAAATTGACAAAGTTTTTGTGTTACTTTATACCCAGTATGAATTAAATATTTTAAAATCACAATTTTTTTTTTCCGTTATTTTAAAATGTGAAATTTGACCTGTTTCCTCCCCATCCAGTCACTTCATTAACCAATGATGGATGTTCAAGCACCAGATGAAGAAATATTTTCAATGTTCAATATATATATATATATATATATATATATATATATATATATATATATATCCAAGTATATGATTGGTGTATACGGAATAAATTCCAATAACCAAAAAATACTATTCTTAAAAGAGTGCTCAAAACAGAGTAAAGCAAATATAATTTATTCGAAAATTATAACATATAATTGTTATAAAATCACTATAAAAATAGCCATTTTTTTCTTTGCGTTGTTCATTGTCGAATATTTGTTTTCTTATTTTAACCCTCTTAAATTTGATCTATTGAACCCTCTTATTATCTCTATATCTCTGACCATGTAAGTTATATTTTAAGCCTCTTTACATTCGTTTACTAACACTTTCAAACTTGAATCTGTAGGTGTGTATATGTGTGTGTCTTTATTCATGTATGCGGATATGATCGCTTATATATGCCTTTCATTATATGTATATGTTTTTTTTTCGTGGGGGTCATGGACATCTATTTCCTGTTTCGTTCGTTTTTTTTTGCGTGTTTATATATATAAATATGTCCATTGTGTTTGTGTATGTATTGTCTTTTGCAAGATGTCATCCTCCCCTGCCCATATCCCCACTTCAAATATATCTAAGGTGTTACGAAGTTTTGCATCCACATTAGATTAACGTTTATTCTGAGATTTTGGCCTTTCAATTAAAACAAAATAAATAATAAAATATTTTTTCCTCAGTTTCTTCTTTAAATAATTTTATAACATTTTAAACTTAATACAGATTAAATTTAAAATTGGTAAGTTTTAATTTTCAATTTTATTGTAAAATTTAATATTAATTAGAATGATTTCTATTTTAGTCTAACCCAAGCATTAATGCATTAATTTTTATAACCAAGGTTCGTTGTCAAGTTTTTTGAATTCTGATATGCTTGTATTTTGATTGGTCATTGCAGCTTAAGTAACAGTGTTTCTCCTATTGAGGGGTGTTTGGTCAATTTGAACCTTTTAAAACCCTTTATTCTACATTCAACACTATCACTTGGTAAGACACCAAAAGTGTTGAAACAAAATGGCCATTTTTGTAGTGATTTATAACATATTTATGTTATAATTTTCGAATAAATTATATATATATATAGATATGTGTGTGTTTGTGTGTGTGTGTGTGTGTGTGTGTGTGTGTGTGTGTGAATTATTTTGAGATAGAGTGTATATGAAAATGAATAAAAACAGACAAGAGGAAAAACTATTCTGACACGACGCGTTTCGTCCTCTGAGGGACATTATTAAGGGAATCTAGGATTTATTCTGTTGCATATGTTTACATAAAAAAGCGAGTATGTCATTGGTTTATCAAGGCTTTTAGATTTGAGAACGTTCATGAATGGTCATTAGATGGTTGAAAGGTCAGTCAAAATATGTGGAGAGCACAAAGTGTCATAATTCAGACTGGCAAAAGTAAGCGAATATATTTTATTAAAGTAATATTTTTTTAAATTATGATCTGATTATTATTGTTTGGGGTGGGTGTATGTGTTGTACATGACGTTATTGATTTAACCGTTTTCTTTTGATTTTTCAGCATATTTGTGGTCGTATATGTTGGCTTGGGCAAGTAATAAATGCTTTCAGGAAAGGTGGGATTGGGAAAATCCGGGGCGTAGAATTATATTTATATTCGATGCCAGCACTCTCGAGAATTACTTTCAATTTTGATGAGTATGACATTTTTAGATCATAATTGCGATTGGATTTATTTCTGTGTATGACTAGCGTATCTGATAATTTTTTTTATGTATTTTTTTGTTTTCATAGATACGATTTTTAAATTTCTTCATGTTTCCCCGATGTATTATGAGGAACAGTTTTAGCAATTTATTTTATATATGCCTGCTTCTGAATTATTGTTATGGGTATTTTTTTTAATTCTGATCCTATCCATAATGCTTTTGGAAGTGATTGTGACTATTTGGATGTTGTTTGGATGGGATAAGTTGTTTTGGATAGTGGATGTTATGGAGGTGGTAGCTAGTATTATGCATGTCTTGTTGTTTAATTAAAGGTTATGTATAATATTATCTTTGTTGCGGCTGTGTATTTTATGTGCCTTCCTCTTTGCTTTGTGGATGAAGTGATAAAGATATTGGAGGTTTTTGAATGTGTTTTTTTTATGTGTTTTTCTTTGGGTAGGTATTGGGGGCTGCAGATTCTTAATGCTCTTAATTAGAAAATATAATTCTACCAGATTTAATCTTATTAGAGTGGTGATAATACAAGTTAACCAGATCGTTCTTGTTGAAAGCTTTTGTGTAAACGTCAAATTTGAGTTCTCTGTTGTTTCCGTGTAACAAGATATCTAGGAAGGGAAGAGTGTAGTTAACTTCAGGTTGAAAGGTTAAGTCTTTTGTAGGTTCAACGCTATTAAGTTTGTTCACAAGATCTCTTAAAATAGTGTTTTGTGGATTTATTAGTAGGGAGTCGTCTATGTATCTGAAATAAGAAGAGTTGTGTGGTAGAATGTTTTTGAAAGCACCACCTTCCAGAAATTCCCAAAATAGACAAGCTAGAACGTCGTTGAGAGGAGATCTCGTCGGTAAGCCATTTTTTTTATCTATAACAGTTGTTACTGAAAGGGAAGAAACATTGGTGATTAGCCGGCATATTTTTTAATGATTTTATGTATAGGGATAGCTAATTTTATCTCTGTTTTAGTTAATTGTGTTTTTAGTAACTTTAAGTAGATACGTTTGTGTATAAAGATCGTATGTCTAGCCATATATTTGTTTTTGACCACAACGACATCAGTAAATGATAGATCCAAGGCCTAATCACAACCACAATTATAAAACGAACGACACCACTTTTCCTCGTAGATATATAAGAGCACTGAAGTAAATAGCTGAAATTAGAAACATGTGTCTTTTCCAGCATGATTCGAAGCCCTAGGAAAAACGTTATTTATGAATTTACATTACAGGCAATTTAAGAACCATATTTGAAAGTGAGGCTCGCCGTAGCCGAGCAGTTAAAGAATGTCACGTCAGACTGTGCTTCGAGTCCTATCGATGTTACATTTTCTTTATTAAGTTTTTATTTTTATACTTATATATATATATATATATGTGGCACCATGCATCCAGGTAGAGAAAGAAAGGCAAAAAGGGAAAAGGAAAGAAAAGAAGAAAGGAAGGAAAAAGTAATGCGAGACGGATCATAGGCGAACACACACACACGGCTTAAGAGGCAATAAAAAAAAGGGTTATTTTGGATAAGTGGCAAATGCCGAAAGGAGTGTCATTACAATGACAATGAGATTGAGTGGGTAGGGAAGTGTTATCTAAACTATTGGTACGAGAAGGCATCTTACTATCAAAACACAGGCCACCGGCGAGCAATCATTGACCGATTTTCCTACTGGCCGCGCGAATGGAATTGCGTTATCAAGAAATGTTCGCCAAAGAAAGTCCACTTGAAAACGTTAGATTTTGATAATTGACAAAACACAGGTGTAGCTTGGAGCCTTAGCTGGATATGGAAAATTAAAATCCCACACAAGCCGTTTCGCTAGTTAAGTTTTTTTCGACAAAAACAAACTTTTGCCCTGCGATAATAAAATTTTGTTATCAGACACATGAACCGAAGGAAAATGAATGGAATAAGAAATGTTTTATTTCTGCCTCGGAGACGTCAGACTGACTGAAAACTTGAGAAAATTCTTTTCTGAGACCATGTCGGAAAAACCAGCCGTCTGATGAATTAGCGATAAACTGCTTGACAAACGCCACGTGTTGAACAAAGAGTTGTCATATTATCGGTTCATGATAACGGCGATTTAATTAATTTTTTTTAGTTAAGCAAGGTATTTCTTTTCCAAAACAAAGCCGCGGGTTGTTCACGCCCGACTAAGACGTCATTGGTCAAGTGGTGATCACATGACGCACGAAGGAGGAGGAAGATACCCGACCAAGACCTCATTGGCCGAGAGTGATCACGTGACGCACGAAGAAGACTGTCGACGCCCCCATCCAGAGTATAAGTATGAGAAGCCGCTACGAAGAAGTGGGGAGGGCAGTTCACGACCCTCAGAAGCATGGTGAGAAAGTGGGAGTGAAAAAAAAGTTACCAAAAATGGAAAAGAGTGGAAAATCTCTAAACAGAAATAAAAGAGGTGGATATGTATTTAGAATTATCGAGGAACTCCCCGACGCCAACAGACCCAACCCGGTTTTTGACGGCGTCAATAAAAACGAGGCCCCAACAGGCAGAAATCAGTTAGTTCGCACCCTGGACGGCAGAGATGAGTGCCCAGTAGTTCGGACCCTGGCGGGCAGAAGAAGTAGTTCGGACCCTGACGGGCAGAAGACCGTTCGGCCCTGGCGGCAGAGATGATAGACCAAGATAGCTGACCAAGATTCACGCAAAATTTTGGACTCCTCTTCAACCAAGAACAATTATTTTGAAGAGCGACTTAGAACCAGACCACAGAAATAAGTTTTTCGACTTTCGTCCAAAGACACACCGAAACACAAATTTCTTAGAGAGCAGACAACTTGAAGCGTTAAAACTTGCCTAGCGAAAGCGACGTGTCACAATCTACAGAACGGGTCGGGAGATAGATGCAGTTCTATGTATCGAACAACTAGACATAAAGTTTGTTACCTTTTTCTTTGATACTTTGAACTTTTTGAGTTTTCATTTTATTTTATTTTATGCATATTTGTGTGTTATCACCCCCGTTGAACTCAGTTTGCATTACGGCCCCAACCACTGTTTGATCTCGTCTGTCTAAGATCAATTCACAACGTGGGTAGGCAGACTGGAGATCAGTGCAGTTACCTTGGTAACCAGGCGTTGGAAGCGAGTTGGGAACGGCGAGGCTGATATCAAATCTAACCAGATTCCCACCCGAATCACCAAAAGGTTAGAACGTCACATCTGGTGCCGTGACCATAGGATCGGAACCTGGAGCAGCCACGTCACACACACACATATATATATATATATATATATATATAAGCAAAAAATGTATTGAATAATTGTCGGACTTAATACATTTCATAATATGTTGTCAGTTTTTACGTTAAGGTACGTTTCCTGAGCTGATGTTTGTTCGGGAAATATTGTCAAAGATTTGTTGTTTATAAGCAATGATTTGAACTGTGTTAAGCAGACGCTTTCTTTGTAGCTGAGTGGTATAGCACGTTAGATCAATTGACGGTTTCCGTATAGGAATTGGGTTCGATTCTTTTCGGAGAACTCATGTTTTCTACGAAATTTTGCGAACATCCAGGTATAATTATACTATTCATTTATACAAACAAAAAACAAAAACATAAAACAATAGTATATATAACAACTTAAAGAAATTGTATGAAGTAAAAAATAACGTTAACCAGAAAATACATTAGATAATGGTCGAACTTAATCCATTTCATAATATATATATATATATATATATATATATATATATATATATATATATATATATATATATGTGTGTGTGTATGAAGAAATATACTGTTAAGATGCGCTATATTTACGGGATAAAGTGCTCAATATCAGAGATAAAGCGTGTGTAAATATAAAAGTGATATTATACACACACACACAAACACACACACACGCATATATATATATATATATATATATATATGTATATATATATATATATATAAGCAAGGCAATATCTAATTACGTCTTGTCATGTTAATATTAGCCGTTTCCTTGAAAGGAAAGATTTGTATTTATTGAGCGAGCAATCAGAGCTATTGCCACTTGTAATTGATAAAATCTTTCGCTTAAAACAATTTTGGAGGAAAATAGGTTCTCGAGTCCCCTGTTTTTATCAATAGTTATGGGGGTTTCCTTCCTCACCTTTTGTTCGAAGTTGGGTGGATATCAACATTTTATGTTAATTTTATGTTAAATTGTATCTTTATGTTTTATCTATAACAGTCATTTAGTTATTACTGTGATTGAAAGTATTCTAGTGTCATAGTTTCAGTTATTTTGTACAGTTATTTGCGATTCTGTAGCTTCAGTTCAGGAAGTTCGAAAAAGGATAAGCCTCGCTAAGGATTACAGTGCTCGACGACATGTCATTATATCTTGGAATAAGGCAATACATATTGGCGTCCAATTGTAAAGCAATAACTGTTTGCATATAGGAGGATGTATTAAGTAAAGATCACTCATCATGTCAGTACATAATTAAATCTCATATCAATACAATTGATTGGTTGATTTTGTTTAGCTACATATCAACGTCTATGCCTTATTTAATGCCGAAATCTAAATATTTTGAACGCAATTTTGTGACTTCAATTACAGATGAAATGTATTGGTGGCCATTTTACTATAAATAAGTATTGTTGTTAATTTTTATATATATAAAAATATATTACTGATATTTTTACTATAAAAATATAATTTTATTCTTTCGCAGTATTATTGTTTGGGGTTCAATATTTGCCAATAGCTGTGAGCTTAACAAGTGCTACCACCGCTAACCAGGATGGGTCTGGGAAGAACAGCAATTAAAAGGTGTGTCCACACTCCTCAAAACCTCCAATCCCCTGATCAGAGGCCTTGCTGCCGGATGTAGTTTATCGTCTTACCCAGGACTAATTTCTAAATTTAACATGAAATATACTAACATATACTGTATATATACGTTTAAAACATGGATAATTAATCTCGAATAAATCGTATATCCTAAATTTAACTCCAAACCTGTCCTACACCGTGTAGAATATAGGGTTATCACGATGCGGAATGGTACATTAGATAACATACAAATGAAAAGCAAATGTATTGTTGGACATTTGACTATTAAAGGTATTTTTATAATTTCATAGTGCTCCGTTTTTGTTTGTGGATTTTACTATTTTCTCATAGTTAGGACCCCCTAACAGGTGCTACCACTCCGGTATCAACAGCAAATAAGAGGTGGTTCCACGTTCCCCAAAACCTCCAATATCCCAATCGGAGGCCTTGCTGCCGGTTGTAGTTTATCGTCATATCAAGGACGATAGGTATATTGTTCAGTACGTAATTACGATTAGAATTAGACAAATGGATTTTACGTCTACAAATAAGTAATTAAGTATTTACGCCCAACATTAAGTCACTTGGAATATAAGTCATAGAGATCGGATCTTTAGTCAAACCAGTTCATATATTTACAACTAAAACACGTCGTGCTACGTCTCCGGAATCAAATCAACCTCGTTTCCCCCGTATTCCACATTTAAAAAAGAAGTTCTACTCACTAAGGTTTTGTCTGAGACACAAAAGTTGTTTCCCTCAGGTAAGAAGTCGACCGGGCGTGGATAAAGAGGATAAAAATAGCAAGAAAATTTAAGCCTTTACCTTTTATGCTGCTGAATAGAACGCCACCTAGTGTGTGTTAAATAAAGCCTCCTTGACAAACAAAGCGGAATAATCCGACAATGTATTACGTATATATTTATCTATGCAAGCCAATCATTCAATAATTTACGTCTGCAGTTAGGTCAGAACTTAATTACACCTTGGATTAAGTCAGTAGATATTTACGCCTTGGAATAAGTCAATATGTATTTACGAACAGTTCAGTACATATTTACGTCTAAGATTAAATCCGTATATATCTGCATCCGCATGTAAGTCGAGGCGTATTTACTTGAAGCATGCACGTGCATTTCATGAATGAGTTTCACAACTGTAAATCGAATACAAGCAGTTGTATAAATAATATTTTCAAGTATTAATAGGATATTAAATTCCCGCCTTTTTTATGATTTTAAATTTTTTTTCCTTCGTCTTACCATGAATTTGGGTAAATCTTCCATACTTTCGAGAAAGATTTTCTCAATGAAACGTTAGCGTCTTAATACGTTCTCAATTGGATTTTTACCTTTATTTTCTATAACAATTTAATATATATATATATATATATATAATCATTTCTAATATGTCTATTTGCTTGTTTGTTTATTTCTTTTAACTTCTCCGAAGTGGTTCTTATTTACTTTGCGTAAATGTGTTTCGCGCGCCGGAATCTGATTATCCCTCATCTTCAACTACACAACACTTCCGACAGAAATAAATTGGAAACGAAGAGGAAAAAATTATGAGGTCTCATATTAATCTCCAATCTTCCTTCGCATTTTCTTTTTTTATCAGATCAGGAAAGAAATTTGTCTGGCAAAAAAAAAAAAAAAAACTGCAGACCTTCTTAAAAACTTCACCCGAACAGCTGTTCAATACACTTCAACCTATAACTATTTTGTATGTACAGAATGATCTAAAATTTTCAGTGGAAGGAAATATTGATCTGCACTTTCCAAAAAAAAAACTCATTGATTGATTGTTATTTGATGTATCCGTTTGTTACGTCTACTGCAAAAATAATTTTCAACAATAATCTCATGAAAAATCCACATTAAATTAAAATCTCAATTTAAAGATATTATCATCCCCTGTTTTTCCACCGAGAAGAAATTTAAACAATTTCAAAGACTAAAAAGTGATACTACAGTTGCTAGTGTCAAATATAATACCTCCACGGCGAAGATATTAAACAGAATTTAAAATGAAAGCTACTGCCATATATATCTCCACAACATTAGATAAAGCTAAAAAAACATTGTTTATAACTGGAGGAGATACTATCGAACCAATAAAAGATCCAAGTTACTGTCTTTGAAATAAGTTTCAAATAACGAAGGGAACCTCGTGAAAGAAACGGTGCATTATTACGTGTTGACGTTAACATTGTTCAAGCCTCTCAAAACTTCGAACTTTCAAAATCTTTCTTACACCTCTTTATATTAAAAGTTATTTTCAAAGAGAACAAAATAGATAATTTAAATATTCATATGTATAAAGAAAACTTTTAATTTATCAAATGTAAGAAAGAAATTTAAAAAAAAATATTACTCATAAACCCATTTAATATGCTGGCGGCTGTTGCTTTTTTTTTTTCAATTAACTTTAAAAGCTGCTTTTTACTCCCTGTTTACTTTGACTTGTATATTCAGTTTGTCCAGTTTAACAAATCATTTACCGATTCGGAATATGAAGGAGAAAATTCTCTATTTATCAGTAACTAAACTAAAAAAGAAATTAGTATTCTTTTCTAGTAACAATTGAAGATCAAGGTTAAGTGGCTACACCTGCTCAATAAACAAAAGTATTAAAGATTTTTGGATACGTCCCAAATAAAAATTAGGAAATTCACTGAGAATTTTTTTCAGTTGAAGGAGGCCTAGTTTGCAATAATTTCTTTCTCTATTTTCTTATGCCTTGCTATTTTAAGTCTCTAACCTGACACTGTGTAGAATCTATATATATATATATATATATATATATATATACACACACACACACACATATATATATATATATATATATATATATATATATATATATACACACACACACACACATATATATATATATATATATATATATATATATATATATATATATATATATATATATATATATATATATATATATATAATGATTTAATGAAAAAACAGACCACTTTAAGATACTATTACAATAATTTATTTCACCAAAATCCTTTTGAAGGACTCCGGATCATCAGGTAACACTTCCAACAATGAAATGAAAGGAAAAATGGGATTAGAAATATTAGCTCTGGATTCACATTGAGCTCTCAGGATTTCATCCTCCTTGAATTACCCATTCGCTTTTACCAAGTTCTTCGTAACTTAATTTATATATATATATATATATATATATATATATATATATATATATATATATATATATATATATATATGAAAACTAACGATATTTGATAAGTTCTATTACATGAAAATCAAAAAATGTGTCAACTAAAAAATTTTATTAAAATCAACGAAATCGAGAATATTAGTTGGAATTACTTTTGCGAATTTCAGATGATAAAGAGACAAATCTCAAAGTTATAATAAATGGAATAATGATGAAAATATCAGTGCCAAAGATTTGCAGAATTAATATTACTAACGTTATTTTTCAAGTAGTCCATTGGAATTATATCCTGATGATGGTGGGTTTGTCTCTATTTCGTTTTTCAGCTAACTGAACTTCACAGAATCACAATGAAAGAATTGCAGCAAATAACAGAAATTACATCACTTGAGGACTTTCTACAGCAGCAACAGTTAAAATGGATAGCACATAGAGAAAATAAAGGCATAATGAAAATGTTGATGTTGCACACTACTTCAAACCAAATGTTACAAAGGAAGCCCCTCCCTCAACAATACTGGAAAGATCGATAACAGTTACTGTACTTGAGAAACCTATTTTCCTGAAAAACCTTTAAGAGAAAAAGTTTATGAATTTCAAACAAATCGAAGTAACTGATGCTCAGTCTGTAATTGCCGAATGTTTCCTTATAAGGAAACGCCTCATATTATCGTTACTAGGATTTTTTTCGACGTTGTGGCAGAATTGTAACAAGTTTGTTAAACAGGAATCGTTAAGTGTTCGGTTTGGTAAATAGGTCCAATGTATTTTTATTTTTGGCGTCATAGCTGTTGTTTTCTACTTGTTAGCTGATTCGTGAAGACAAGGCGCTGTGGGAGCTGGGACAGGCAATGACGCTCCAAGTGCTGTGTGATCATTCGGTGCAACTAAGTATTTTCTTTAATATTTAAATTTAATCTTGTTTTTCTTTTCTTTATCCGGACTGACTCAGATCTTTAATTTCTCCGCATATAACTGTTGTTCATATTCCGGAAGCCTGTCTGTGCCACTGAATCTGGAACCCAAATCAGTTGAGATCCTGCTACATGGGCTTTCCTTCTACAAATGAAAACTCCCAAACAAATGAACGCTCCCTCATATATTCGAAGGACCTACAACATTTTGAAGCGAAAATAAATGTAAGGTGTGCCCTAACGGCTGGCTGGATATTTCGACCATAATTAGCAAAAGAGATTGCAACTGATTTCTTTTCCTAACATCTCGCTGGGAGTTACTATCATAGGTGGCAAGAGAGATTGCAATTGCTTACTTTTCCTAACATCTCACTGTGTGTTCCTATAATAGGTGGCAAGAGAGATTGCAATTGCTTTCTTTTCCTAGCATCGCGCTGAGAGTTCCTATCATAGGTGGCAAGAGAGATTGCAATTGCTTTTTTCCTTAACATCTCGCTGGGTGTTCCTATCATAGGTGGCAAGAGAGATTGCAATCGCTTTCTTTTCCTAACATCTCGCTGGGAGTTCCTATCAGAGGTGGCAAGAGAGATTGCAATTGCTTTCTTTTCCTAACATCTCGCTGTCTGTTCCTATAATAGGTGGCAAGAGAGATTGCAATTGCTTTCTTTTCCTAACATCTCACTGTGTGTTCCTATAATAGGTGTCAAGAGAGATTGCAATTGCTTTCTTTTCTTAACATCTCACTGTGTGTTCCTATAATAGGTGGCAAGAGAGATTGCAATTGCTTTCTTTTCCTAATATCTAGCTGGGTGTTCCTATCATAGGTGGCAAGAGAGATTGCAATTGCTTTCTTTTCCTAACATCTCGCTGTCTGTTCCTATCATAGGTGGCAAGAGAGATTGCAATTGCTTTCTTTTCCTAACATCTCACTGGGTGTTCCTATCATAGGTGGCAAGAGAGATTGCAATTGCTTTCTTTTCCTAAAATTTCGCTGGGTGTTCCTATCGTTGGTGGCAAGAGAGATTGCAATTGTTTTCTTTTTCTAACATCTCGCTGGGTGTTCCTATCATAGGTGGCAAGAGAGATTGCAATTGCTTTCTTTTCCTAACATCTAGCTGGCTGTTCCTATCATTGGTGGCAAGAGAGATTGCAATTGCTTTCTTTTCCTAACATCTCGCTGGGTGTTCCTATCATAGGTGGCAAGAGAGATTGCAATTACTTTCTTTTCCTAACATCTAGCTGGGTGTTCCTATCATAGGTGCCAAGCGAGATTGCAATTGCTTTCTTTTCCTAACATCTCACTGTGTGTTCCTATAATAGGTGGCAAGAGAGATTGCAATTGCTTTATTTCCTAACATCTAGCTGGTGTTCCTATCATAGGTGGCAAGAGAGATTGCAATTGCTTTCTTTTCCTAACATCTCGCTGGGAGTTCCTATCATAGGTGGCAAGAGAGATTGTAATTGCTTTCTTTTCCTAACATCTCGCTGGGAGTTCCTATCATAGGTGGCAAGAGAGATTGTAATTGCTTTCTTTTCCTAACATCACGCTGGGTGTTCCTCTCATAGGTGGCAAGAGAGATTGCAATTGCTTTCTTTTCCTAACATCTCACTGGGTGTTCCTATCATAGGTGGCAAGAGAGATTGCAATTGCTTTCTTTTCCTAACATCTCGCTGGGTGTTCATATCGTTGGTGGCAAGAGAGATTGCAAATGCTTTCTTTTTCTAACATCTCGCTGGGTGTTCCTATCATAGGTGGGAAGAGAGATTGCAATTGCTTTCTTTTCCTAACATCTAGCTGGGTGTTCCTATCATAGGTGGCAAGAGAGATTGCAATTGCTTTCTTTTCCTAACATCTCGCTGGGAGTTCCTATCATAGGTGGCAAGAGAGATTGCAATTGCTTTCTTTTCCTAACATCTGGCTGGGTGTTCCTAACATAGGTGGCAAGACAGTTTTGCAATTGCTTTCTTTTCCCAACATCTGGCTGGGTGTTCCTATCCTAGGTGGCAAGAGAGATTGCAATTGCTTTCTTTTCCTAACATCTCACTGGGTGTTCCTATCATAGGTGGCAAGAGAGATTGCAATTGCTTTCTTTTCCTAAAATTTCGCTGGGTGTTCCTATCGTTGGTGGCAAGAGAGATTGCAATTGTTTTCTTTTTCTAACATCTCGCTGGGTGTTCCTATCATAGGTGGCAAGAGAGATTGCAATTGCTTTCTTTTCCTAACATCTAGCTGGCTGTTCCTATCATTGGTGGCAAGAGAGATTGCAATTGCTTTCTTTTCCTAACATCTCGCTGGGTGTTCCTATCATAGGTGGCAAGAGAGATTGCAATTACTTTCTTTTCCTAACATCTAGCTGGGTGTTCCTATCATAGGTGCCAAGCGAGATTGCAATTGCTTTCTTTTCCTAACATCTCACTGTGTGTTCCTATAATAGGTGGCAAGAGAGATTGCAATTGCTTTATTTCCCTAACATCTAGCTGGGTGTTCCTATCATAGGTGGCAAGAGAGATTGCAATTGCTTTCTTTTCCTAACATCTCGCTGGGAGTTCCTATCATAGGTGGCAAGAGAGATTGTAATTGCTTTCTTTTCCTAACATCACGCTGGGTGTTCCTATCATAGGTGGCAAGAGAGATTGCAATTGCTTTCTTTTCCTAACATCTCACTGGGTGTTCCTATCATAGGTGGCAAGAGAGATTGCAATTGCTTTCTTTTCCTAACATCTCGCTGGGTGTTCTTATCGTTGGTGGCAAGAGAGATTGCAAATGCTTTCTTTTTCTAACATCTCGCTGGGTGTTCCTATCATGGGTGGGAAGAGAGATTGCAATTGCTTTCTTTTCCTAACATCTAGCTGGGTGTTCCTTTCATAGGTGGCAAGAGAGATTGCAATTGCTTACTTTTCCTAACATCTCACTGTGTGTTCCTATAATAGGTGGCAAGAGAGATTGCAATTGCTTTCTTTTCCTAGCATCGCGCTGAGAGTTCCTATCATAGGTGGCAAGAGAGATTGCAATTGCTTTCTTTTCCCAACATCTGGCTGGGTGTTCCTATACTAGGTGGCAAGAGAGATTGCAATTGTTTTCTTTTTCTAACAACTCGCTGGGTGTTCCTATCGTTGGTGGCAAGAGAGATTGCAATTGCTTTCTTTTTCTAACATCTCGCTGGGTGTTCCTATCATAGGTGGCAAGAGAGATTGCAATTGCTTTCTTTTCCTAACATCTAGCTAGGTGTTCCTATCATAGGTGGCAAGAGAGATTGCAATTGCTTTCTTTTCCTAACATCTCGCTGGGAGTTCCTATCATAGGTGGCAAGAGAGATTGCAATTGCTTTCTTTTCCTAACATCTCGCTGTCTGTTCCTATCATATGTGGCAAGAGAGATTGCAATTGCTTTCTTTTCCTAACATCTCACTGTGTGTTCCTATAATAGGTGGCAAGAGAGATTGCAATTGCTTTTTTTTCCTAACATCTCGATGGGTGTTCCTATCATAGGTAGCAAGAGAGATTGCAATCGCTTTCTTTTCCTAAAATCTCACTGGGAGTTCCTATCATAGGTGGCAAGAGAGATTGCAACTGCTTTCTTTTCCTAACATCTCACTGTGTGTTCCTATAATAGGTGGCAAGAGAGATTGCAATTGCTTTCTTTTCCTAACATCTCGATGGGTGTTACTATCATAGGTGGCAAGAGAAATTGCAATTGCTTTCTTTTCCTAGAATCTCACTGGGTGTTCCTATAATATGTGGCAAGGGAGATTGCAATTGCTTTCTTTTCCTAACATCTCGCTGGGAGTTCCTATCATATGTGGCAAGAGAAATTGCAATTGCTTTCTTTTCCTAAAATTTCGCTGGGTGTTCCTATCGTTGGTGGCAAGAGAGATTGCAATTGTTTTCTTTTTCTAACATCTCGCTGGGTGTTCCATCATAGGTGGCAAGAGAGATTGCAATTGCTTTTTTTCCTAACATCTCGCTGGTGTTCCTATCATTGGTTGCAAGAGAGATTGCAATTGCTTTTCCTAACATCTCGCTGGGTGTTCCTATCATAGGTGGCAAGAGAGTTTGCAATTGCTTTCTTTTCCTAACATCTCGCTGGGTGTTCCTATCATAGGTGGCAAGAGAGATTGCAATTGCTTTCTTTTCCTAACATCTCGCTGGGTGTTCCTATCATAGGTGGCAAGACAGATTGCAATTTCTTTCTTTTCCTAACATCTCGCTGGGTGTTCCTATCATAGGTGGCAAGAGAGTAATTGCATTTTTTCCTAACATCTCGCTGGGTGTTCCTATCATAGGTGGCAAGAGAGATTGCAATTGCTTTTTTTCCTAACATCTCGCTGGGTGTTCCTATCATAGGTGGCAAGAGTGATTGTAATTGCTTTTTTTCCAACATCTCGCTGGGTGTTCTTATCATAGGTGGCAAGAGAGATTGCAATTGCTTTCTTTTCCTAACATCTCGCTGTGTGTTCCTATCGTAGGTGGCAAGAGAGATTGCAATTGCTTTCTTTTCCTAACATCTCGATGGGTGTTCCTATCATAGGTGGCAAGAGAGATTGCAATTGCTTTCTTTTCCTAACATCTCGCTGGGTGTTCCTATCATAGGTGGCAAGAGAGTTTGCAATTGCTTTCTTTTCCTAACATCTTGCTGGGTGTTCCTATCATAGGTGGCAAGACAGATTGCAATTTCTTTCTTTTCCTAACATCTCGCTGGTGTTCCTATCAGGTGGCAAGAGAGTTTGCAATTGCTTTCTTTTCCTAACATTTCGCTGGGTGTTCCTATCATAGGTGGCAAGAGAGATTGCAATTGCTTTCTTCCTAACATCTCACTGGGTGTTCCTATCATAGGTGGCAAGACAGATTGCAATTTCTTTCTTTTCCTAACATCTCGCTGGGTGTTCCTATCATAGGTGGCAAGAGAGTTTGCAATTGCTTTCTTTTCCTAACATCTCGCTGGGTGTTCCTATCATAGGTGGCAAGAGAGATTGCAATTGCTTTCTTTTCCTAACATCTCGCTGTGTGTTCCTATCGTAGGTGGCAAGAGAGATTGCAATTGCTTTCTTTTCCTAACATCTCGCTGGGTGTTCCTATCATAGGTGGCAAGAGAGATTGCAATTGCTTTCTTTTTCCTAACATGTCGCTGTGTGTTCCTATCATAGGTGGCAAGAGAGATTGTAATTGCTTTCTTTTCCTAACATCTCGATGGGTGTTCCTATCATAGGTGGCAAGAGAGATTGCAATTGCTTTCTTTCCCAACATCTCGCTTCCTATCATAGGTGGCAAGAGAGTTTGTTTTTCTTTTCCCAATATCTCGATGGGTGTTCCATCATAGGTGGACAGATTGCAATTTCTTTCTTTTCCAACATCACGCTGGGTGTTCCATCATAGGTGGCAAGAGAGATTGCAATTGCTTTCTTTTCCTAACATCTCACTGGGTGTTCCTATCATAGGTGGCAAGAGAGATTGCAATTACTTTTCCTAACATCTCGCTGGTGTTCCTATCATAGGTGGCAAGACAGATTGCCATTTCTTTTCTTTTCCTAACTTCTCGCTAGGTGTTCCTATCATAGGTGGCAAGAGAGATTGCAATTGCTTTCTTTAACATCTCGCTGGGTGTTCCTATCATAGGTGGCAAGAGAGATTGCAATCGCTTTCTTTTCCTAACATCTCGCTGGGTGTTCCTATCATAGGTGGCAAGAGAGATTGCAATTGCTTTCTTTTCTTAACTTCTCGCTGGGTGTTCCTATCATAGGTGGCAAGAGAGATTGTAATTGCTTTCTTTTCCTAACATCTCGCTGTCTGTTCCTATCATAGGTGGCAAGGGATATTGCAATTGCTTTCTTTTCCTAACATCTCGCTGGGTGTTCCTATCATAGGTGGCAAGAGAGATTGCAATTTCTTTCTTTTCCTAACATCTCGCTGTGAGTTCCCATCATAGGTGGCAAGACAGTTTGCAATTGCTTTCTTTTCCTAACATCTCGCTGGGTGTTCCTATCATTGGTGGCAAGACAGTTTGCAATTGCTTTCTTTTCCTAACATCTCGCTGGGTGTTCCTATCATAGGTGGCAAGACAGATTGCAATTGCTTTATTTTCCTAACATCTCGCTGGGTGTTACTATCATAGGTGGCAAGAGAGATTGTAATTGATTTCTTTTCCTAACATCTCGCTGGGTGTTCCTATCGTAGGTGGCAAGAGAGATTGCAATTGCTTTCTTTTCCTAACATCTCGATGGGTGTTCCTATCATAGGTGGCAAGACAGATTGCAATTGCTTTCTTTTCCTAACATCTCGCTGGGTGTTCCTATCATAGGTGGCAAGAGAGATTGTAATTGCTTTCTTTTCCTAACATCTCGCTGGGTGTTCCTATCGTAGGTGGCAAGAGAGATTGCAATTGCTTTATTTTCCATGGCTGAGGTAATGAAGTGTTATCTCCTCCACGCTCGATTTGTAGTTTTTTTGAAATCTTCTCTCCCGAATTAAACTGCACAATAATAACCAATTTATCTGGATTGACAGCGTATTAATCTCAATCCTACTGCAATAACTCGCACGTTCCGACCTTCTACATTCCACGAGTTGGTAATGGAGGAGAAGGTTTTAGGATCGATTTTAATGAATTCACAAAAACGTCGACTTGAAAATGGTTACCCTATTTCAACGCTAATCCTTAAATATCATATCAATGTTATTGCCCCACATTAATAAATCCTTTTAGGTTAGGGCAAAACTGTCACTTTTATGGGTGAATGAATGTTCTAAAGTTGGAGAAGCTCTGCATTTCCAGCTTATTAGTTTCATGGTGAAGTTGTTTTGTTTTATTTTATACTTGAGATTTTTTTTCTATCAACTCCAAACTCAGTCATAACTTTATTTTCAATAAATTAACCTTAAAACATGCTCCATAAAAAAGTAAGTATACTGTCTGGTTTTCTCCATGAACTTGTGATTAAAGAGGAGATGGTGTTTTAAGTTTTGAGATTTTTTTTTCATTTTTGTTTTTTTAGAAGCGTTTCTTTTTCGGTGATTCCTTGTTTTTTGTTCACACGCGTCCTAAATAAGGCATTGATAAAATTGACGAAATGCACGTTGGCTGTAAGGGCAAAAAAAGAAACCCTTAAAATCTAAAAATCAATCCAACTTTCATACTAATGAAACCTGAATCTGTACGAATCGTGCCAATTCGGATAAGGCCTAAGGTGTTTCTTCCTGGTGCTGAACACAGAAACAAAAACATTTCTATTACCTTGAAAAATTCCGATCATTCGATGAAACAAAAACAATAACAATACCTAATGTACGCAGGGAGAACAAAAATCGCAAGTCAGATAAATTTCAGTCAGTTATGCGCCATGCGTGATACATTCTTATATGACTATGTATCTTTCGATACATGACTGACGAGGCAGATTTTTTCCCCGCAGTAGGTTGCCATATCTTTCTGCGGTAGACTAGTTGCCATCTAAGTATATAGAACCCATTCTGTCCTGCTATTTACCCACAGCTTGGAAGGAGAAGTAGAGAAATTTACCAAATCAGAGTTCAGTTTATTTAACTTTCACAGTAAAAAAAAGAAAAATCTGAAAGCACCCATGTCGTCACATAGATCAAAGGATTGGGATATGCTAAGGTTTTTCAAATTGTCCTAATATTTTAAAAAGCAAAGTGGTTATTTCTTGAATATACAAAGCCCAAATTTATAGGCAGAATTTCACTAAGAAAGAGAAGCATTTTAACTTCTTTTACTAGATTTTGACGTCTTTATAACTCCAATCTAGAAAAAGGCAGAAAATTTCTTTTTTTTTTAGTTTGCGCCATTATTCAGCCTTCCTTGAAATGTCTTTGACGTTATTCGATATGACGGCTAAGTCTAATTATATGACTTGCACGTCGAAAAATGATATATAACTGGTGTTGTGTTGACGCAGAACATCAACGAAAACATTTGAATTAATGTCTTCCCCCTGTCCGACGCTCAGGCAAACAAACAGGTGACAGAGAAGAAAGAAGTGGGGGAGAGACGACACTTGATGGGAAACTATATTAATTGTCACTGACATTACACATGTGATGTTTTTCCCAAAATTTCATTGAGCATGGTGGTGACATTGTGAGGTTTTTTGGCGTGTACCTGTAAATCTAGAGATGCATGTCACATTTAGTCAAGTCTAATACATAAATAATATATAAACAATAGAAACACCAACAAATGAATTTCTATTTATTTTTTATGTTAGTTAAACTAAGCTTATTTTGGTACAAAACCAAATAGAGAGAAAAAGGTGGAGGAAGAGTGTGTCGCGTCAATTTTCGAATTAATGGATTTCAGTGTTTGAGAAACATTAAAATTTGGATTCTGTTAGATTAGTTAAACGAGGGTCATTATTTAGGATGAACAAATAAACGGGAAAAAAGTTCATGTTGCGCCAATCTCTTCATTATGAAATGTGAAAGGCAAAATTGAATACTGCCAAATATGCTCCGGTGCCCCTGCTGTTCATCTCGAATCCGCGACAAAATTCAGAAACGGATATGCAGTGTGATAGGTCCTAATCTGACATCTCGTCTACAGGCACTCTCTCACATGGCTTTCCTCTGTCTCTTCAATCCACAAAACACAATATCCGATTTTGTAGATGCTTTTCGTCCTCTCGCAAGAATGGCAGGAGTTTTGTGGTGCAATATTTTTGAAAGTACCAGAGGACGAAAGCTAAGATTGGTTTTCCTTTTGTCTTTATTTATATTGTCCTTTTCCAGATATACTCTATGTGAATTTTTACACACACACACACATATATATATATATATATATATATATATATATATATATATATATATATATATATATACTATGGTATTAGCAATAAACCTGGTATGGATCCCCCTGTAATTGTAGAAATAGTGAACATTGTCAAGTCGAAGGAAAATGTAGAGCTTCAAAGGTTGTTTACGAAGCAACCATTTACCCCCCAAAAATATGTTAAACCACAATTTTTGCATTGGAATTTCCGCGCGGAAATGGAAACAAAGACTTTACACCCATAGGCACTCTTTTTCCAACCCCAAATTAAATATCAAACTGCTCTTTCCAAATGATTTTGGGAATTGAGGGAGAAAAACCTGAATGCTCAGGCTGACTGGAAAATAATCGGTTTTTGCTCACACACCTAATAATTTTAAGGGTAGATGTAATCTGTGTTTAGAAGAGAAGATTAGAATAATTAAATTCAATAATAAAAGCATTCTACTAAACCAAAGGAATGAGTTATTTTCCAAATGTTGACACATGAGTAAGTTTAAACTAGAATATTATTGATCTTGCTTAATCTGTTTATCATCTAATATATCGTTATTTCTACTTCATTTCAATCCTATTGAATAAGCTTCCTCTAAAACTTTATTGTCAATCTTTTTATCGTCTCTATGTATTTTTTGCTATTTGGATTTTTCCAAATATTTTCCTCGTTTGTCTTTTATTATAATTACTTTTCTTATTTTTTTTATCATACTCTTTTAATCATTTTTATTAGTAGTATAATTTTATTTTTTTATTATTACTATTTTATTATCATTATTATTATTACTTATTTTTTCTTTATTTTGTTCTTATTTTATTTATTATATGTATTATTTAATAATAATTTTATTTAATATATTTTATTTTAATATTTTATTTTATTTGTATTCAAAATTTATTTCATTTATATTTAAAATTATGTATTTTTTATTTTTAATTAATATTAATTTATTTTAAATTTATATTTAATATTTATTTTAATTCATATTTAATACTTATTAATTTATATTTAATAAAATTATGGTTTAGTTTTTATTTTCTTCAATAATTATTTTATTCATTTTATCATATTAAATGTATTATTATTTGAATATTATATATTGTTTCAATGTAATTTTTAATTTTAGATGTTACCTTTTTACTTACTCTTTTTTTTAAATATCTTTTTTTAAATATATATTGTGCAAAGTAAATGTTAATATTATATTTTAATATTGGTCTTGGTTATTTTAACTGTCTTCTTGATTTAGACCAGACACTCCCATGGTTTTTGGGAGTTCATTTAGATTCTCTACTGCAAATGTCTTTCTATTCTTCTCCATTTCTTTTCTCTTTTTTTTTTCCTTTTTCCTTTTCTGTTCTTTCTTCTTCTTCTTCTTCTTCTTCTTCTTCTTCTTCTTCTTCTTCTTTAAATGCTTAAATATTTTATTTCCTCATATCTCTAAGTTAACAAGACCTACAAGTAAACAACTGCTGAAATAAAACAACATGTCCACTCCAAAGGAACTGGCAACAAACGAATATAATATATAACAACAGTACAATGTACTATATCGGTGCCTCTGAGGGACCATTCAAGAAAAGAAAACACAACCACGATCTCTCATACTCCGACAAAAAATACTCAAACAGCACTACACTATCCACATACATATAGCATCTAAAACAGAAATATTACAGCAAGAATACGCTGAGAAATATTGGAAAACGCACCTGCCTACAACAAAATTACAAAGAAATATCTACTTTGCCTAGACTATAAGGTAGCAATAATTTCTCACACCCAACAAAAGAAATTACTAAAAATCAGAAATAATTTCTAAATGCAAACATGAAAGCAAATGCCTAATATCGCAATTTATACCAAACGGTTAAAAAAAAAACAAGAATAAAACCAACCTCCTACATAAACCACTATTGACCCTATAAACACGAAAAGAGAAACCACTGACACCATAACACCATCAATAGCTTTCTAGTTCAAATTCCCATCATAATAATTATAATCATTGTTGTTACCATTGAACAGCCATTACTACAATCACATCTACCATTTTACCATAACTATTTGCTGCTACAATTGCTATCATCATCACCCGCTATCACAAAGCTATTGTTATCGCATCACAATTACCATTGTCGCATTAATCCACAATTACTACCGCACCACAATTACTATTAACGCATCAGTCCACAATTATACTCCCTAACACCCAGCAAAATTAATATCACCACATAAATACCAATAGGTAATATAAATTGGGGATTCTACCAATTACATAAGCGCAATCGCCAAAAACTGGCTAATAACCGGCTTTAAAATAATAACAAAACAGTATTAAATTTTTTTTTAAATTATTAATTTTACCTACCATAGTCTCACACAGACCCCATCTTACATTACAAAAATAACAGAAAAAAAACTTAGACAGATAGAAGATATGTGAACGTGCGTGCATACGCGTATATATGTGTGTGCGAGAAAACATTATTTCGCGATCAAAATAGACGAACGGGCTTTACATTGACACTGCGACTTGCGAAAGAAGTTCGTTACACAATCCAACATTGAATACACTGACGAACTGCGCATATATGCACGCAACAAGACATGGATGCGCATATACGTCCAGTCCGACACTGATCCTATATGTTTATGTTTGAGGTGCAATGCGTGAGCGTGCCTGTATGTAAGTCTGCGTACGTATAAATAGCGACAATTTTTCCTCCCATTACCATACAAACACCGATATCAGTTTGTCTGACGTTCGCAAATAGCGTGAAACAAACACAAACTCACATCAATCCAACTATATATATATATATATATATATATATATATATTCAAAAACCTGCGTTGCGGACCTTGTGGCATGTAGTGCACCAGGTCACTGTATTCGGCCCTTCAAAAGTGTGGATGGTCCTGCACGAAACCTTCATCACTATAATCAAATCTCATGTGCTGTTGTCGGGCGGTCGGTTTCCTAGGAACTGATCAGATTGCCCCTCATACGTCGAATTCGTCGAGTATATATATATATATATATATATATATATATATATATATATATATATATATATATATATATAAAATGCAATTTGTATATATATTATTTATATATTATATATGCGCGGTACTTATTGGAAAGCGCTCAGTATCAGTGACAGAGCTAACATAGTTTCACACCATTTGCAATCATCAGAGGGCGTGAAACAGGATCACAGACTCACATCAATCCAATTATATATATATATATATATATATATATATATATTCTTTCCGCCCACCCACCACCAATCATAATTTTCAAACCTATGATTCTTTTCACATAAAGTTTCGCACAGCGTGATATCAAACAGGGGACGGATTTTTCCAACTATTCCACTTACAAGCGGGACATTACCCACCCTCAAGAACTAACGTTGGATTATCTCCACCGTCTCTGTGTTTATTTCTCGCATCTGTTGATGAAGTACGCTAAGCGTATTCGAAAATTCCGAACTTGAAACCTCAATCTCTATGCTTCCTTTTTGTCACCTAAATGTTTTTTGTTTTTTGTTGTTGTTTTTGTACTGATTACATCGTTGCCCATTCGTTTTATTGACAAAATTATCTACTCTATTTTGTAAATCATATGAAGCATACTTGGACTCTTTTTTTTAAATTATATATATATATATATATATATATATATATATATATATATATATATGTATATAAAACGTGTGGGTGTGTGTGTATGTGGGTGTCAGCAGTCAATATACCACATAACACCCTTGAGCGCTTAGTTTGGAGCGGGTAGAATGGAGATCAACGTGTTTTAGTGGACTCAGGAGTTTTCAATCTGCTTGTCTGAATCATCTTCAAAAAGCGAGAGAAAGATCTAAAAGGTCAGCCAATCTTACAGTGATCTCATCCCACAATCCTCACACCTACCCCATATGTGGCCTCCTTTGTAAATCACTAGCGGGTCTTAAATGCCACTTAAGATTATCGCACAAAATTTCATATTTAAACTTCAAATGTATCAACTAAGCTGTCAAATCCTCATACGTCGAAACCAACGGGAGAATGCATTATTATCATTATTATTATTATTATCTATCTTTTCTACGTTTCTACCCGTTTTTCACACCTACTATAAAACATATTTATCTCTCTATCCTCAAATGTTCATATTATCCCTGTCATTTTTAATCTATCTCAGAAAAATAAGAAAACGCATTGATAAAAAATAAAAATATAATCTTTGCTGCTTCTCAATTTAAAGATTTTCGAGATTTCTAATCAAGGATTGAAACTCGATTTTTAGATTGATTTTTTTTTTTGTGGTGTAAGGAGAGGTTACTGATTAGAAGATTTAAATTTTGTTACTTTAATCTCGGCTAAGAAAAAATATTCGAAATATAACTTTATATTTCGCAAAAATCATTTTATTATAACTTTTAAGATGATTCTGACTTATGGCTGAAATAGTTGCATATTTCCGACTTTTCATACACTTCGAGCAGGTATAAAAAGGTAGAATTAAGATTTGCAAATCATTTTATTTTTCTTCCCAATTAAAACAATCTTCCTACACTCACTCCTTCTGGCCTATCTATATATATATATATATATATATATATATATATATATATATATATATATATATATATATATATATATATATATATATATGTGTGTGTGTGTGTCGGGGTACTGCACCAATTGTTCTTTTGATATGTCCAATTAAAAACTAGTGGCAGTTTCTTAACATTAGTTCAATCTTTTGGAAATACAATTTCTCCTCCAAAAATTATGTTATGTTTAGATACAAATGATTCGAGAACTTGGGTCAACACAATGTCATACTTACATAACGTGTTGTATCAAAGAAAGTTTTAGACATAAAAAATGTGAAGTCTTGGCAGTTTTATACTTAAACAGCGGCAATTTGCGATACTTCAGTCGCATATTAGAAGAAAAGTGGATTTAACAGAAAAAAATGTCTATTCATTTCAATAACACAGACACACGCAAACACGCAACATATATATATATATATATATATATATATATATATATATATATAGCATAATGAGGAGCCACGTATACTTTCTTAATATCAAATATATATATAAATAAATAAATACTTTCATAAAAAATATTATTATTTTTTTTTTAATTTGAAACCTCATATATATATATATATATATATATATATATATATATATATATATATGTGTAGCAGCAAAATTGTCCAAGTCGTGTAAAAGTATAATTATCCATCCTACAAAATGTTTAATATAAAAAAATCACTAAACTAATTAGGTTTCTTTTTTCAGGTTTTTATGTATGACGTTTAGCCTTCTTGTCAGCATTTTTCGTAAAAACCATTGAAATATCCTTTGAGATATTCAGCTAAAAAGAGAGCATGTTAAACATTGCTTTTTCCCAACCTACTGTCTTTCCAAGTGAGCAATGCCGAGAGGAAAAAATCATCCAGTCTTTCAGTAATGGTACCAACATTCATAGTCTGGTTTCCATTTTCTATATAGAGTTATTTTTTAAGCGTAGGTTAGATGTGGCACAAGGCCGAAAGTATTGGACACCTAGTGAGGATCGAACTCACTTTTCAGTCGTAACTAATCTATCGAGACAAGCTTGCTAACCATTACACCACGCCGAGCTGCCCTCCATTTTCAATATATATATATATGTGTGTGTGTATGTGCATATAAAGTGAACATTGAAGTCCACAATCAGAAGCGAAAGGCCGCCTGACGATTGTGTCCAGTATGAAACAGCCTGTCGCTTCTGAGTGTTGACTTAAATGTTCACTTTTATATTTATATACGCTCTACCTCTGATATTGAGCACTAAATATAGCACCCTGAAAACTATATATATATATATATATATATATATATATATATATATATATATATATATATATATATATTTATATATATTATTTATATTATACTTGTGTTTATCTACTCCTCTATGTACTTATCGATCTCAGTGGGTTCGTATCTATTGAGCTATCTAGCTACCTAAGATTTGAGTCAAAATATACTTGAAGCTTTAGAAATTATTCTAAGAAACAAGGACATTCCAGAGGGATTATTGTCGAAACACAATTTTCCTCTTCAATTTGATCATCTCTTACTCGAAGCTACACTAATCAAATATTAATTTATTCTTTTGTGGGTTTTATCTTTTTTGTTTAACGTTTAGCACATTCTGAAAAGCCCAGACATGGTACATCTACAAAATTCCCTAACGACACAAGACAATCATGCAGAGAGAATGGCGGGAATGTTTTTTTTTTCCTGGTGTTATGTTTTGTTTTTTGTTTTTTTTACGCTTAAATTATTTTTCACTTTCAGTGGAAAAAACATATATACCAAACTCACGTTAAGGACAATTCGAGAAAAGATGAAAGACTTAAGATTTTTAATATTCGCTTGAATTTATTTGTCTTGAGCCAGATATTCAAATCTTGTTTATCTCAAATAAGAAATGGTTGTCTGCTTTTAAATGTTTCTCTAAACTAGTGTTTATTTTCTAATTTTTTCATTTTTCTATATTTTCCTTCTTTCTTTTTTAATCAATTTTTATCATTTTTCATTTTATTTTTATTTTCATTCTTTCTTTATCGCTTTTTACATTTATTTTTTTAAATTTATCCATTATTATTTTTAACCTTTTTCTTTTTCATTCATATTTTTCTTCTTCGCTTTGACACCTCTGTCTTCTTTTTTTATTCCTTCCTTTTCTTTTTCCGTTATTTGTTATGCAAACATTTAATCATTAATATTTTTAGCCAACTTCTATGCTTTTTTTAGTTGAAAAGAAAACGCTCAGAAAAATTCATTGCAAACATTTTCGCTGTCATATTTTAGTATTTTCCTTTCTTTTTTTTTTAGTTTCTGTTATTTGATAAATTCTTTTCGCTATCTTCTTTTTTTTTGTAGCTCATTTCAAACGTGTTAGTTTTTCGCACCACCCTTTCTTTTGAATATATCTTCTGAGTTTTCGTTTTGAATTTTTTTGAAGAAGTCACAATCCCCCGTGACTTCAATTTTCTCAACATATTGTCCATTTTTTTCTGTTTCAATCATGATTTTTCTTATCTGCTTTTATTTATTTTCTTTATCTGTTTACGTTTCTTGCATGGCAAAAGCAATCAGAGAACCGGTTTATCTTCTTTTCTATGTCCTCCGCATGACGCTTTTTATCGTCCATTCCTTGTTCACATTGAAGAGATTCTCATCCCGACATGCAGATACGTGGATGTGTGCGCTTCATCGTGTCGAGGGTTTTATCAATTGGCGTTCGACAGACTAGGCATCGGAATGAATTGCCTTTCATAGGAATGTGTCAAGAGATGGAGACGATGTTTGACTCGTGAACAAAAAATGATCGAGAATATGTGACTCTACAAAACGTGGCGAACAACACAATCTATCTATCTATCTATCTATCTATCTATCTATCTGTCACTAACTTCCATTCTATCTATCTATCTATCTATCTGTCACTCATTCACATTCTTTCTTTCTATCTATCTATCTATCTATCTATCTATCTATCTATCTATCTGTCTGTCTGTCTGACACTTTTCCCGGTCTTGCTTTCTTTCTTTCTATTTGTCTATCTGTCACTCACTCCCATTCTATCTATCTATCTATCTATCTATCTATCTATCTATCTATCTATCAAAATGTATTCTTATATCAATCTATCTACTTCAGTCTGTTAACAAATCTTTTCATATCCATCTATCAACGAGTAAATTCATATCTATTTTATCTATCAACAATTCTTTTCATATACAATGATTTTCCAAGCGTAGCTTAGATGTGGTACAAGACTGAAAGTAGGGGGCACGCAGTGAGGATCAAACTCACTGCTCAGTATAATTGTTCTAGCGAAACGATCTTGCTAACGATTGCACCGCCTCTTTTCATATATAGATATCTATTTCATCTCTCAACAGGTATTCTCATATGTATATATAAACAAATATCTTCTTATCTATTTCAGTCA
Source organism: Acanthosepion pharaonis (assembly GCA_903632075.3). Lineage (NCBI taxonomy): Eukaryota > Metazoa > Mollusca > Cephalopoda > Sepiida > Sepiidae > Acanthosepion > Acanthosepion pharaonis. The sequence goes on along the minus strand of CAHIKZ030001946.1, from coordinate 1,893,840 downwards.
TTTCATATCTCTATCTATCTATCTACCTTTCTGTCTGTGTAACAACAAATCTTTTCATATCTATCTATCAACAACTGTTTTCATCTCTCTTTCTCTCTCTCTCTCTCTCTATCTATCTATCTATCTATCTATCTATCTATCTCTCTTTCTATCTATCTATCGTGGTCTTTTATTAATCTATCTTAGTCTGTACATATGGGTCTGTATGTCAGTCCTTTAATTATCTAATCTATAAGATGTGTTTAAGCAGCAAGAACAATGACAGTTCTTGATAATGACTGAGATTGTCGAAAGTTCTCAAACATAAACTTTAGACAGTCTGTTCACAATTTCGGATGCTATTTCTACCGCCTTACTCGAAAAATAGAAAAATATAATAATAAAAATTAAATAGACAAATTGTACGTTGTATATAACAAAACTATATAATTAGATAAAATAGTAGATAAAATTAAAAATGTGGAATATCTATATACGATGCTAACAATACTGAATATATAGCAAAACATAGTAATTTTTGTATGTATGTGTGTGTGTGTGTGTGTGTGTGTGTGTGTGTGTGTGTGTGTACAAATTCGGAATCAGCGGACTCGATCTAGTCTAATAGAACATTCTTTCTCAACAGACAAAAAGGTTTCATATGTTCCAGTGAAATAGAAGCAAGAAAATAATGGGAAACATTGAAAGAGAAGGAAAGACGCAACAATCAAAGAAATGTTTAAATAAGCATACCAAACGCATATAAAAGACTAACAATGGTAAATTTCTACTGAACTTCGAGTACAGACCCAAAAGCATATTAAAGGTGACTAATGTTTCGTATACGCTGTTTGACTAGACTTCCCCATCAACCACATGATGGTAGGGTATGACACATGGTCGTTTTAACGTGAGATTTCCATATATGTACATATGAACCAAGGATAAAAAAATTTCCTCTCCCCACAACTACTGATCCCAACCCCAAGATCAGTTTAAAAAAAAGCATTGTATTTCTCTACACCCACACCCAGCGTGATAGGCTATGACACATGATTAGTTTAATGCCGGATGTCTATACTTATCATTACCTTCGCTTATGTACTACTACCTTTGGAGAAGGTATGAATCCATCTCTTCTCGCCTCAGCTAAAATAGCAGGACGACTGGGTTGTTTAGATTTGGCTGGCAACCAATCTAGAAGAAGGAAACTATCGCTATAACTATTAGGATCACACTATCCTAAAAGTGTGTATATAGGCGCGGCTGAAGACCGGTTGTGAATCCAATTTCCCACTGAAACTTCAGCTATGGATTTTGCATATCCGAATGAAGATGACCTCGGCTCCGTTTGGCCAGCATTCGTTCGAATGCGGCAGGTTCGTTTGCCGGATCCGGCTCAACTGACCGGGTGAATGCCGCAACTGCTACAGGAAATCTTTCTCTTTAGTGCAACGATGGAGATGCTGTCTCAGGTTTGGCATCCCCGGGACTAGGCATTTCTCATTACAAAACAGCGAACTGTATGAAGGTGGAAACACAGCAGAGTATAGGAAAACCGTTACTACACCTTTATCCCAGCGCGAAGAATGGTTATTAGCTCTGGTGTTGCGTGAACGGTGATCACCAAGTGCTCTATTGATAAAAATAAATGGGGTTTGTGAAATATCTGACATCTTTTGAGTGTATGACCTAAACTTGGTTTCAGTATTTTTGTCAAAATGGTGAGATCTTTACTGTATGCTTCACTCATATGATCTTGTGCCAGACAAAATAAGTTTATTAAATTTCAGCAAAAACGACGCGATATCGATTTACAATGATAGTAATATCAAGAAATAATCTACAATAAAATGCATTTTACTGCTTTAAAAATCTGAAACTTATTTAATGCCGAATTTAATTTTCTTGGGCGCATTAGAAATTTCATTTGCAATATGTATTACTAGTAATTATAGTAATTACTAGCAGTAGAGCCCGGCGTTGCCCGGGGATATAACAGTAAGTATCCACCATCATAAAGACTGAAAAATAAAATTGACAAAGATTATTGTTTAAGGTTGACGGACACGCATGTCTTAATTAGTTTTTTTTTTTTTTTTTTTTTTTAGAATTGGTCAAACCCAAACTCAAACAAAAAAACATTGTTTTCAATCGTTATGAGTCTACTGATTGAATAGAATTTTATTATAAATAATTGTCTTGTAAATGGAATTTTAAAGCATTCTGAATGTTAAAAATAAAGAAAAAAGTGTGCAAGAGAATAAGAAACACTACTACCTGCCAAAAAAAAAAAAGTAAAGTTTTGTTTTATCGGCTGAAAAATATAGGAAATCCGCTCCCATATTTAAAGGAACCCACACACACAAACAACCCGATGTGAGTTGTCCCCCTTCCATTTTCACGATGTCTCTTAATCGTGTTTTCAAATTGATTTTGTGCAAAAACAATTATATTTTTCCCATTTTTGGCGCTGTTAGAACCACCACAAGGTAATTTTATGTAGTCCTGTGAAGTTTTGTTGAAATCGGTTGAAAAATGTAGGAAATCCTATCCAATATATAAACGTTACAGACACACACACACACACACACACACACACACACACACACACACACACACACACACACAAAATCTGCATTTTATAATAAGTAAGATTTTAGTATGAAAATCTATTGCAGGTATTTTTAGTATAAAAATGTATTTTCATACTTTTCATAGTGTTTTGCCGCTAGTTTGGGGGTTAATATATTTTCCCATAGTTGAGACTCTAACAGTTGCTACCACCGCGGAATACCAGCAATTAAGATATGGTTCCAGGCTCCTCAAAACCACCCGATTAGATGCCTTGCTACCGGATGTAGTTTATCGTCATACCTTGGACGGGATTTCGGAAGAATTTTCGGAAGGGAATCAAATGTTGACAGGAAAAATACAAATTGAAAATTTTTCCTCGAACTTTAATGTTGAGAACTACGTCATGACGCTAAAAGCACATACAATCTTTGACATCTTACTGCGTCTTGAAGAGAATATGTTTTTGTTTTGTCAATCATCGATCTTCTTATTTATTGATCGATCGATATTGCACGTATAGCTTAGTGTCTCTGTGTCGGTTAGCAGTGAACATAAAAAGAAAATATATGAAGCGAAGAAGAGAAAGACATGCTGCCTTAAATTGTGATTGATTGATTTTCGCCTGTAACTAATTTACGGAGACATTTCCTTTCCGGTTCCCTTTTAGAAAACTCTTTTAACACAAGAAGAGAATTCTATGTGAAGCAGTAAATGAAAGACTGATTTTATAATGACGATACCTGCGTAAATCTATTCAATAAGATTAGGTTATTAATGCATGCTTACCAAATATAAGTGCGTATCGTAGTTTTAAGTTTCAAGTGTGTCTAGTCTTGCAAACCTGACCAGGAGAGGAAAACGAGTTTGACAATTAACTGGAACAATTATTTTATTTCCAACTGGTACACTCCCACGTGGATGCTTCCTAGAACACTACAATCTTAACCGCTTCAAGTTTAGTGTCAATCGTTATCTATCCTCCATATCCTCATCATATTGACTTCCTTCCGCCTTGTCTCTTTATACCACATGACTCATTCAGTAACCCTCGACCTCGAGTGGCTCTTGAGGCTTGTATTAAGGTGAACTTTAATTTATTGGGAAATCAAGATTATTTTTTATACTAAAGTTCAGCCATTGAAAGGCATGAGAGCCACTCAATGTAAAAAATATTGTTAAAATGGTTATCATGAATGAGGTGTATAAAATTAATAAAAAAAGGGAGGGGTGGCAGGAAGTGAATATTTCTCTAACGACTGAATTTATAAAAATGATTAATATTTAGTTGATTACCATAATCTTAAGCTCTTTATGTCTAGGATTAGTCGTTATCTGCCTTCCTTATCTTCAAAATCTTCACCTCATACCATTTCCTCTTAAATTCTCATCACACACCTTATTTAATAATTCTCTATCATAAATGGCTATCAAGCTTTGTATAAGGTGAACTTTAATATAAAACGATTCGTAGAGAAAATATATCACATAGTAGTGGAGCTCTGTGTGTCAGTCTATCTATTTCTCACCCCACTCTTACTGCAGGTATACCACCTAACAAATCGTATACAGCTTGTTACTTTACTGCTCAACAAGGAAATTTTCCGCTAACCTTCAATCACAGAAGTTAGTGACATGAGAGCGAATCGAATCGATCTATTTAAATCGTCACAAATGTTAAAATGTTATATAAGGAATAGAAAGAAGTTAGGAATTATCGAAGAGAAATCAAAAACATTAAATATTGAATATATATTTTCAGTTTCCTAATGGTCAAATTTGAATTACTTCTTCAATGAAGACACGATTAAAGATCAATAAAGATTATTTGATATCACAACAGCCACAAAATCCTTCGATTTCATAACAACCACACAATCTTTTTCACCTTAAATTTTCATAAACAAGCAAAAGGTGTTTATATCGTCATTCCTTGGTTCCAATCTGTCATGTAAGAAGAAAATGAGTAAGTACCGACACCGAGGTTCGAACGTGACACTCTGGACTTGTGAATATATGCTTTCCGCCAGGTGTATAAATAGCGGTGTTAGGCTAGCGGATCTATCCAATCGAATTAGTGTGAATTATTGTGCGTCTTACCGCACGGTAAGCCGCGCTATTAACAAGATATTCACTGAAATGGTTAATTATCGTTGGTTGATTTTTACTCCTTTGTTCTCGTTAAGTATTTATTTGCAGTTGTAATTAAATATTGTTTTATTTGAACATTGAAGTCATGAGTTATACTTAATTATCACAAAACAATCAAATGACGGATGTACCTCTTAGTGAAGACTGTTCTGTGAACTGGCGCTACACAATGACAAACAAAAAACTGTATCAAATAACATAAACTATATCACTTGAGGATTTTCAACAGCAACAACCACTAAAATTGATAACACATGTAACTCGAGGAGAAAATAAAGAACTACTTCAAAACAAAATGTTAAAGAGGAAATCTCCATCAACACTGGAAAGTGTAATAATAGATACTGGATTTGCGAAACCTATTTTCCTGAAAAATGATTTTAATTTATGGATTTGGGCGATTTCAAATGAAGGTGACCCTGTTTCTTTGGTGTATGAATGCCAAATCTTTCCTTATGCGGAAGTGTCTAATATTACCATTGGCATTATAATTCCACACATACAATTAGTCTGTTTAATTCCATCAATAGAGCAGAGAAATAGTCTCTGTAAAATTGTTTCACCTCGTAAAACAATTGTATGGACAACTTTTTTCTAATTTCGTCACTGAATATCAACGAACTTTGCCAAATACTTTTCAGTATGTTAAAAAAAAAAAGTACATTCACAGTACTAACTGACTGTTAGACTTCATTCCTCGACTCTAATCTGAAAGACGCTAGGATTGGGGTCGGAAATTGATTTTCAAAAAATAAAACACCCGTTTCCATATCTCCATAAAAACATTTATTTCACGTGAAAGACATTTTTTTGGTTCATTGGAAGAAATGATTGCAGGAAAAAGCGATAAGGATTGCGAAGATGATGATGCTAATAATAATAATCATCATCATCATCAAAGGAGGGTATGCGAGGGAAGAAAATAATACTGTAAAAAAAGAAAAAATGACTTTTTGAAAAGTACAAATTTTTCTGTAATTTTTTATATAAAAATATCAACAGTGTGATATATTAGTAGTTTTATTTTCAGCTTAGGGATTAAAATATCTTCTATGTGCCGTGTTCTTTTATGATGTGGGCGGTCATGTCTCTTCACAACTTCTTATAGTTTTCAGTACTTAATAACATTTCTTTTTGACATCTGTCGTGTTGTGGGGTCTGGCAAGACACAACACTTAACACGACAGTAGTATTCAATTCTCGGGTAGGCAAGTCACTACAATAGTGTCATCATCTTTACCACATTACCCAGGACAATGTAACATGAATGGATCGGTTCACTCATGACAACTGGCTCTTACGACCGAAAATATCTCCTTTGGAGACTTGTAAAGATGACACATTTGCTGGAGAGGCCATATTTTTAATTCGGCTTACTCTCGTTTCCTACCGTTTTTGTCGATGATTTGGCTAAAACATTTAATTTTTATCATGAAAAATTTGCATTTCTCATCATTCAATTTAAATCCGTATTTGTTTATTTTTCTGAATACTTCACTTATGGGCTGAATATATTGCTCTTGATTTTCCCTTTTTCTTAAAATGTCAACTCTGCAGGATATCGCAAAGTTTAGATCGCTCAATATTGTGTCCATTAGTTGGCGAAAAATTTCACGTGCCCACCTTAATTCCGAAAGATAATCTTTTAAACTTGTATAATCCCTTGTGGATATTGACTGTTAACAGTTTTGAACATTATTCGTCAAACTGTATTTGCAAATATGCGTCTGAAAAGTCCAACTTTGAAAAGTATTTTCTGACATTTAACTTCCCAAAAAATTTCTTCTGGGCTTGGTATGGGGGGGGGGTGGGGGGGTGGGGGAATTATAAGCTTGTAGACATTCAACTCCATGGAGAAATCTGCATATACACGGATTTTGTTATTTTTCTTTTTCTCGTAGACGTAGAATTCTCATTTTCCAAACGAACTAATTTCTTGTTTATCGTATCCAAAGCTGAAAATGGTACATTCCTTTTGGGTCTGAGAATTGGCACCACATTTTCTCTTAATTGAAACTTGGCATTAGTTTTTGTATCTTAACTCTTTAGAAAAAAAAAACTTTCAGAAATTGATTTTTCAATTCTGTTTTTAGCTTTTCAAAGTTCTTAGAAAATCATACTTTATTACAAAGAGTTTATCGGCAAATCCCATAAATTGAATAGTTGTATCCAATCTGTTCCGGACAAGCTACAAGTTCGAATACTTAAGACGTCACTGTTTTCCCATAAAACGATAAATCTGATGTGAAATCGCCTTTAAATTGAAAAGTTCTGCCGAGTAACGCCCCGTGCAATTCTTTTTGTTTTACTGATTCTTTTCCGTGTTTCTATGTTTATAGTGATTTTCCAAACGTAGCTTGGATGTGGCACAAGGCCGAAAGTATGGAGCACCCAGTGAGGATCGAACTCATTTCCAGTCGTAACTGATCTAGCGAGAAAAGCTTGCTAACCATTACACCACGTCGAGGTGCCCAGTGATTTTTTCCAAGCGTAGCTTAGTTGTGGCACAAGTCCGAAACTAGGGGTCACGCAGTGAGGATCGCTACTCAGCCGTAATTGTTCTAATGAGACGAGCTGGCTAACCATTACACCGCCTCAAGGGGACCTCGTTTCTATGTTTATAATAGTGAAATCTGACCCTGGGTTTAGCTGAAAATTTATATTTCGTCTATTTATTTTTACCGTTATAAATTTTCTTTTTTGACCTTTGCCCTTTGCCTGCGTTTTCTGTCGTCGACGTTTACAATTTCTTGAATTTTAACTTTTAATTCATTTTTTTATTTTTAACTTCATAATGTTAACTCTTGTGTCACATATTTCCACAGTCGAAACATTTCTGGTTTTTAAAAGGGCAGTTCCTTTTAAAATGTAGTTCGCTGGATCCATAACATGGATTTAGTTTTGTAAAGTATTTTATTTTCCAATATGCTTTGGGACAAACCGAATTTGTGAGATCTCTTTCCTTAATTCTAGTCGTATCGCGCCATAAGTTTACTATTCTTTGACACTCTTCTCTTGACAAGTACAGATTTCTGTATCCCTATTTGCTGTTAACCCTTTTACTGTGATTAGACATTTAAACATACCCGGTGTTAGGTTCTGGCCGTATCGTGTCATAAGTTTACTATTCTTTGACACTCTTCTGCTATAGCTTACAAGGTTAATTTTGAGTCTTGTTCAAGCTTAGGCAAAAATTCTAGAATGGATTTCCGCATCCCTATATGCTGCCAAACATTGTACAAAGATCAAGCACTTCAATATGTCGGATGTTAGTGCGCTTAACTTAAACTTTTAACATTCCCTGTTTACTAGCACAAGCCGTACAAATCTTTTTTTCTTCACAAGGTTTACGCATTATCCAACGTCTATTGAACAATGATTTTCGTTCACTTAACAACATAATAGTTTTTTTTCAAACGAAATTCACTTTTTTTTTTAGGCAGGATTTAATTCGTGTATTTTTCATGGGCCCTAAATTTCGTAGTAACAGGTACACTTTTTTTTTCTTGTCCGACCAGCTTATACAGTCTTTTTTAAAGATTTTCTCAAAGCGAACATCTGTCGTATGCTATATATGTAACCTCTTCATCAGTGTTGTATTTAAATTCGCCAATTGCATTTACTATTGAATCCTGTGAGGAAAAAAAAGACATGTTTTCGTTACTTTTACTCGTCATACAGAGTTCTATTATTTTTCGCTGTTGTTCTTGTCTGAACAATATTTCCAGTATTTGTTGTTCCTGTTGTTGTTGCTTTTGTCTTATTAATTCCATCATTAATACTTTCAAGTCCTTCATCTATAATTGTTTGACTTAAAAATTTGCTTCCAATGCATATTTTAGAAGTTTTAAAGTTTCATTTTTTTCCATTCGTTTTTCCATTTTTTACGTACTGATTTCACAAGTTAAAAAAAAACAAACGAATCTTTGTCGATCACAATTATAATAAATAGTGAATCAATCTCGTCGCCCATTATTGTGCAGTCTGGCAAGACACAACTCTTAACTCTGCCAAGTCCGACGTGAAAGTAAATATTCAATACTCGGCTAGACAAGTCACTGCGGTAGTTTCATCTTTTCTTTACCACTTTCTGAATTCGTTTGATTTTGGTGGCTTCTCCATTTTCTAGCTCGAATCTTGGCCTTTTTCTCTCTAAAGTAGGCGAAGTAAATCCTAGAATCCACGTGTTCGTATATGCTTATCAAATTTGTATTAAATATAACACAACCCTTATGACTGCTCTCACGGAGAAAAATAAGTTTATTTCTTTTCAGTAAATATTAATTTGATGCATTGTTTCTACACCAAGATGGCTAACATCTGTAATATCTCTTGTCATTTTAACTCCTATGCACTATTTGACATCATAGGCACATGCCCAGATCCAATAAAAGATCAAAGTAATCAGTTTTCATTATGCGTTCAGAGAATTCACTGATGAAGTCTATTCAGGCTGATCTGAATCGGAGTAAGGCGTTTTCGTACAATATCAAGAGAACGTGCGATGTGATGTAATGGATATCCACTCGGGATGTGAAATCGGAGAGCTGCGTTCGAATTCCAGTTGTTCGTTACATTCACTTACTGTTCACGCTCTTAGCTATGAGATGAATGACACGGACAGACCGGGTCCTATAGGCTTGGTTGGCAATTAGTCTAGCGCAGAAAGATATGGCAATCTCCAGCGGGAAAAACTTTTACCTAGTGAGTCATGAATCGAAAGAGACATGATCGCCAAACGTGTATCATGAAAAGGATCAGGTCAGCAAATGTGGCTGACTAAAATATATATATATATATATATATATATATATATATATATATATATATATATATATTCGAAAATTATAACATAAATATGTTATAAAATCACTACAAAAATAGCCATTTTGTTTTAACACTTTTGGTGTCTTATCAAGTGATGGTGTTGAATGTAGAATAAAGAGTTTTAAAAGGTTCAAATCAATCAAATAACCTTCACAAGGGGAAACGCTGTTACAAAAGTTGGAATGTCTAATCAAAATACAAGTATATGAGAATTCAAAAAACTTGACAATCGATTATAATAATTAATGATTTAATGTTAGGGTTAGACTAAAATAGAATTCATTCTAATTAATATTAAATTTTATTATGAAATTAAAAATTACCAATTTTAAATTTAATCTACATTAAATTTAAAAAATTATAAAATTATTTAAAGAAACTGAGGAAAAAAACGTTTTATTTATTTTGTTTTTATTGAAATGCCAAAAATTCAGTCAGAATAAACGTTAAAATCTAATGTTGCTCTTAGCTTCCTTGCAGCTTAGATACATGTGGAGGGTGAAATCTTGCAAAAGACAATACATACACAATCAGATTATAATGCCTAAACACGTAGACATATTTAGATATAAATAAATGCGACGTAACTATATATATATATATATATATATATATTCATCAAGTCTAGATGAATGCACAACAGAACGCAGAAAGCACTGGACGGCAGATTCGTATTACTTGCAACTCCTCAGTAGTGTGCATCCTATCTAAAATCGAACCCGGACCGTTACGATACAACGCAAGCGTCATACCAATGACCTCGGTGACAAAGAAGAAACTGACGAGTTTGTCCAGCTTGCGTTGTATCATAACGGTCGGGATTCAAGTCTTGTAAGTAAATACGCATTGCTGATGAATCTCAAATAGGACGAAACCGCTGTCCAGTGTTTTCTGTTGAGGATTCTTCTAAATTCGAAGAATTAGTATAAATGATTATTCAAATTTCTAATATATATATATATATATACATACATACAAGTGATAGAAATTATCAGGAGGATTTGAAATTAACATAAGTAAGAAGGACGGAGCGTACAACGGCCGAAACGTTGTAATAAATATGGCGACAAAGATGAGGACAATAGTCCGAATAATGTAAATAGTGAACATATTAACTCATCTCAGAAATATAGACAGATACTGAAATGCCGAAACGTTGTAATAAATATGGGGACAAAGATGAGGACAATAGCCCGAATAATGTAAATAGTGTACATATTAACTCATCTCAGAAATATAGACAGATACTGAAATGCCGAAACGTAATAAATATGGCGACAAAGATGGGGACAATAGTCCGAATAATGTAAATAGTGAACATATTAACTCATCTCAGAAATATAGACAGATACTGAAATGCCGAAACGTTGTAATAAATATGGCGACAAAGATGAGGACAATAGTCCGAATAATGTAAATAGTGTACATATTAACTCATCTCAGAAATATAGACAGATACTGAAATGCCGAAACGTTGTAATAAATATGGCGACAAAGATGAGGACAATAGTCCGAATAATGTAAATAGTGTACATATTAAGTCATCTCAGAAATATCGACAGATACAGAACGTTTTTATATATGAAAGAAGCAATGCCTCACAATGTTGAAGTTGTTGACGATTGTTGATGACCAGAATTTTTCTTACAGATTTTTCCAATATTTCTGCATTTGCTTCGGTGTTTTCTACGCCATTTTGTTGACTTCTCGAAGTTGTAATTTAAATTGCCTGAAATTCTGAAGTATTTTCATTATTCTTCTTTTTCTTGCTTTTCTTCGCAATCATTTATTTGTCTTTACTAATTCCGAAACCACTAATCAGTGAAATTCATTTTTTTTAATATCTCACTTTTAAATGATTTCAGAATCCCCATCGCAAATATAAAATATCGATAAGCTGAAGAGCAGATTTAATTATTCTTGATATATAGCGACAAATTAAAAAGCCACATAAATTTCTCATTTTATCAAACTTAACCTAGAGTAATGGACTTGTCGTCAGCTGAAAGTTCTTATTTTAAAAACATGATATAAAACAAATTGTATTTTGACACAGACTGTAATAATGCATGGCAAAAGCAATGAACCAAAAATTATCACTGATTGTTTTTCTTTCTTTCTTTGTTTCTTTCTTTGCGTTATGTTTGCTTCAGTATCTATATTATGGCCCTCCACAGCTTTCGGGCATTTTGTTTAATGAATAATTAATGTAATAAAACTCTTATTTTGTGTTTTTCATTCTTTAATCTAAGTGAGCATGGTCCTCCACAGCTTTCTGACACTTTGTTGATTTTCTCAGAATGCACTAATGAACACCAAAAGTAATGAACCAAAAATTATCTCTCATTTTGTTTGTTTCTTTCTTTGCGTTACATTCCTTTAAAATCTAACTGATTATGGCCCTCCACAGCGTACAGACCTTTTGTTTATTTTCTGTATTACTGTTTGTTTTGTTTTTTAATTTTCTCTCTCTTTCTTTATGGTACATGTTCATTTGCAGAAACATTTTTTTGCTTCTCTTGTTTTCAATGTGCCAAATGAGTTATAAAATCACCAAACCTCTTTTCTCATCATGTGCCCGAAAATTTTCAGCTCTCACTGTGGTTTTCAACAATAGTTTCTTTGTAGTTGATCTTCGTCTTCGAACTTCCTCATTGATCGCATGTTCTATCTATGGTATTCTAAAAATTCCTTGATAGAATCAAACTACGCCTACTTGGACTTACATTTTCCACAGACATGAAGAGGAGTGACTATATCGAATCAATTGAATCGTCTATTGCAAGGAAAGTTTTTTTTTTATTGTGTCGTGCCAGAAGATTTTACTCGTCAGAAATTATATTGCACATTTATAAATCTACCACTCGTCCGTGCACAGAATACTGTTGCCATATTTGGTCTGGTGCTTCTGCTGTACATCTCGAAATTCTTGACAAAATCCAAAGAAGGGTCTGTGATGTAATCAATCCTGAGAAGGCATCAGACTTCAATCACTTTCTCACAGACTTGATGTGGCTTCCCTCTGTCTTTTCTACAAATATTTTCATGGCAATTACTCTGACGAGCTTTTTTCCACGAATTTAAGCGTGCTACTAGATTGGCATTTAGGTTCCACTGTTGAAATAGCTAAATGCAACTGCCAATTCTACTTTTCTCGTTCGTGTGGAACTCCCTTCCGTTTTCTTGCTTCCCTCATAACTACAATCTTCAAAACATTTAAATGCAGCATCAATTGTCATCATCTGTCTTCTTGAACTGTATTTCTTTTTTGTCCTTCCATCAGTCCCCCTCCCCTATTCTCGATCTTTTCATTCTCTTTCACATTCACTCTCTGTAAACCGCTGTGCCCTAGTGGGGGCATTTGCAGCCATGATTGGGGTAAAATGATTAAGAAAAACAACATTTCGTTTGCCTCAAAACCCTTTTCTTCATCTATGACGAAATTTTCCAGCAATATAGGAGGAGGTTAACCATTAAATGACGGCTTCAGAATTCATATCTGTGGTTCTAATGTTTTGTAGAGATTGAAATATAACATTCGAAACAATTCCCAGATAACACATGTAATGTTGTTGTCTTCAAATGCCACATTCACTGGTTCCTGGAATTTCTGAGACGTTTTCAAAGATGTGTTCTTCTCGGCTGTTGCTATAACATCTATCAAAAGTCACGTGTTTTCAACGGAATTTTTCACAATTACGTCTGGTCGATTTTCCTAGATTTCCTGATCATTCTAAACTCTAAAATTCCAGAGGCTAATAACCTCATCATTCTCTAAAACTTCTGATGGATGATTATTATTATAATTATTATTATTATTGTTGTTGTTGTTGTTTTTATTTCCTTTGATTTCTGGTGTGTACACATTTCTTTCCGGGTCCCGCCCAGAGACCTAAGGTATCCTGACATTTTCCACTGACAAAAAAAAATTTTTAAAAATATATTTTATATAGATAAAACCCTTCGTAAAGTGTGGGCTATACTTGTGAGAACAATTTTTTGTATTTCTTTGAGGCATGGACTTCCATGAATCCCTTCAATTAGTCTACTGATATTTTCCAACCAATCCTAGGGCTCCAACTCCAACAGGAATTGTTGATGTTCCCATGTGCCACATTTTTGAGATTTCTATTTCAAGGTCGTTGTATTTTGACAGCTTTTTGAATATCTTCAAAGATACATTGCAGTCTGCAGGGACTGCCGTATCAATAATATATCTTTTTTGTTTGTGATCTTTAATAATAATGTCTGGGTGGTTGGCTTTGATTATTCTGTCAGTGTGTATTGTGTAGTCCCATAGAATTGTAACAGGTTCTATCTCCGTAACCGGGTCTGGGTTGTGTTCATACCAGTTTCTTTCAGTTTCCTTCCCGTAGAAGTTGCAGATTTTCCAGTGCAGATATTGGCCAACTCTGTCATGCCGGGTTTTATATATTCAGTTGGTGCCAATATCGTGCAACCTGATACAAGATGGTCAATTATTTCTAGAATCATTATTATTATTATTATTATTATTGTTATTATCGAATATAATTATCTTCGCTTCTCTCCATTATTTGCTGTCTATTCGAACCAAAATACAGAACTGGTGAAAATGAAATGCTATACTGCATTCACTTTCTATCAGAGACATTTGCTTAAATATCCACGTAAGAAAGGTTTTATAGATTAGTTAATTTAATGAACCACTGGGGCGGCGATAATTTATGGAATAATGAGAATATTAAATCTCACAAGTGTGGAATTTTCTGATAAATGCCAAGGAGAAAGAAAGAAAGCTTTAAATATTAAACACGGATTTGGTGTAGTTAAATAAGTAGAAACCACTTTCTTTGCAAATAAAGTGCCTTAAGTTTAACCCGGGGTTTTAAAATCTGCATGACACTTTTGAAAAAAGAAAAAAAAAGTAAAATTAATTTTCTTTTTTTTTAAATCATGGAAAGGCAATTAAAAACATAAGGAGATGAAATCAGAAAACGTTTCTAGTAGCAATTTCCTTTGGTTGGACTAACAAAAGTATCACACACTTTTACGGATATCGCGTTCATATAACTCGGGGTCTCGTGGGGGAATAAAAGGAGGTGGACGGATGACGTTCTGATTTTCGGCTCACTTGAGTTTTCACCATTCCAGTTGCTACAGGAATTTGAGACGAAAAAAAAAACCCGAAAAAGAAGACTATCGTCAATCACTGCTCGATCGATAGAACCAATTCGAGGAACGCACTCACATTCTTCCTCTTTTACCGTCTGAGACTGCTTAGTTATAAACATGGAAGGAGAAATACTGGATTGTCGTAGCTTTAATTACACATGGTCGGCTCTGTTTGAGAAAAACCAGGTTGTAGATATATTTTAAGAAACATCGACCTAATAGCACCCGAGAGAAAATCACAAAGGAAAAAGTCAAAGAATCAGAATGTAGCGAAAGGTAGGAATTGGTCTGCCAGAATAATCGTCGCAGGAAGAAAGAATAAAAAACCATTATTGATATATAAAGAATAGATAAAGAACGTGAGGGATCTAGTTTCTTTGAAAGTCTTTTATTCTTTTTCTTCAGTTGATTCTGACCAAATCATTTTGTATCATTTTTTTCCATTCGAATTTTCGATACACTTCTGATTAAAGCGTCTTGCCCAACTTTTTCTTGTCTAGATTTTCATATAATATTTGCATATTTGCATTAGGTAGCGCTTTTCCGTGGAAAATCATCTTATATAATTTTTTTTCCAACATTTATTTTAATCGTAGAACTTAATGTAGCCATCCTGTCATTTCTTTGAAACGTCAAAACAAATAATACCACCTTCCTAAATTAAACCAATCTACACTACGAGATCGTTCCGACTGAGTATTTTTTGGCTTTTTGTTCAGAATAAACTGTGTCCAAATTGATTCCTTTGACCTCAGTCTGTTATGGGCTATATCCAATACACGCTTAGGCGATCATGTAGCAAATTTTTACCATTTCTTTCTGCGGTAGACCAGTTGCCATCCAAGGCTATAGAACCCAGTCTGTTCTGATATTTACCCATAGCTGGGGAGGAGAAGGAGATGATTCGTATCTTTCCCAAGAGTATTAGCGCGTAAGTGAATGTAATGGATTCGACTGGAATTCGAACTCGGCTCTCCGATTCTTCAAACTGAACTGCTATCCATTACTCTACCGTGTCTATATTTTCGATATTCTATGTTTTAATGTCATACTTAAGAGTCAATCTCAGCATATATCAGTTCATTGCAAATGTTTGTGCCCAGTTTTCATTGTTAATAACTTGCAACTGGTGTTTGTTTTGCTACTGATTTCTGGTGTGTTCGAGATTGAAAGCTTTCATCGTTCAGTTTCGAGTCAGACTTTGTTGCATGTCTTCTCCACAAATGAATGCCTTAAAGATGGAGGATGAAAAGTCGCACTTTTGCCCTATTGCTTCAGCTCTTCGGGCGGTCAAAAAATGATGTGGCAGATTTCGTCAGGCTGATTTTCACCTAAACGATCAATCACGTTCCAGACATCGATGGAGAAGATCTGTCAACGTGAAGAAGAAAATGAAGATTTTGACAGAAGAGAATGCAAAATAGACATCTCAACTGACTTTTAGCATTTGCAGAGAATTATGTTCAAGAAAAAGGCCGATTTTAGAAAATAGTAAAGTAGTCATTTGCCACCACGACAACGCAAGACCACATGTTGCAAAACAGACCTTGAAGAAGATTAAAGAATTGAAATAGGAAAACACTACATCACCCTCCATATTCTCCTAACTTGACCCCTTTGAATTTTCATCTGTTCCGTTCTCTAAAGAATATTTTAAATGACAGAAATTTGACTCTAGTGGTGCAATGAGGTGGAACAAATACATTGAATCTTCATCTCCATCAAGGAAAATTGATTCACTGTGTCGTACCAGAAAGCTTTTCTCCATCCTTCAACTCTATAAATCAACCATCCGTCCTTCCATGGAATATTGCTGCCATATATGGTCTGTTGCCCCTACTGTAAGTCTTATGGTCCTCGACAAAATCCGGAGACGAATATGCAATGTGATAGGTCCTGATCTGGCATCTAGTCTACAGTCGCTTTCTCACAGACGTGCCGTGGCTTCCCTCGGTCTCTTCTGTAAGTATTTTTCCGGCAACTGATCCGACGAGTAGATTTCTCTGGTTCCCAGACTGCATGAATTTAAGCGAGCTACTAGGTTGGCATTTCGGTCCCACCCTTTCACTGTGGAAACGGTTTAATGTAACTGTCTCTTCTACTCAAACAGTTTCTTCTCTCGAACTTCCCGTCTGTGGAAATCCCTTTGTATTGCTTAATTCCGTGATAACCATAATCTTCAAATATTCAAGTACAATGTCAATCGACATCTTCTGATACCATGATCTTGTTCCCCGTCCTTCATGGTATCCTCCCCTCAAACACACCTCTTTACTCTTGTTCTCAATCCTCTGTGGCCCCTAGCGTGCTAGTGGCACTCCTACCTTACGTGAAGTAAATTGCTTAAAAAAAAACAATACATCCCTGTTTTTAATCTATTTTCTTCTGAGCCACACGAAACTAAATTTAAGAAATAGCAAGGATCGGGCTACCCACCCACCCACACAAACGGTAAAAGTGCTCATTTCACTAACCAGTTTATTGGCCTAAAATGCACTGAAAATCGACAAGATGTTATATCCACCCATAACCATTCAACCTATTCATCCCTAACACAGTGTTGTGTATATATATATATATATATATATATATATATATATATATATATATATATATATATAAAAAGAGCGAGTATTGAGGCAGTAAAACATTATTCAAACATATATTGTTAAACATAGCAGGCAACAAATGTCTATTATGTTTGATCATGAGCCGTTCTAAGTTTTGTATAGTTGCATCTAAACATATGGTTCTGTTGTTAATATATTTTTCTCTCACGTGCTACGACGTCATAGTACCACATCATGAATTTATGACCTGTGTCTGCTATTCCGCGACCGTTATCGTCGCATCGCAATCTTCTTTGTCAACATACCAGGATATCATCTTTGATGGTAAATATCTTTGTCGAAATGTCCATATACCCAATCCGAAGTTGGCTTATGTGAGATCAAGGAACAGCATAATAAAAAAAAATGCCAGCCTTTATTTTGCCTTTGTTTTCTCTCGAAATTAAAGCAACTATACAAAGTTTAAAATGACTCACAATCAAAACCAATAGACATTCGTTGTCTGTTATATTTAACCATATATGTTTGAATATATATATATATATATATATATATATATATGTGTGTGTGTGTGTGTGTGTGTGTGTGTGTGTGAAGAAATAGTCTTAAGATGTGCTATATTTATGGGATAAAGTGCTCAATATCAGAGATAGGGCGTGTGTAAATATAAAAGTTAACATAAAATCAACACTTAGAGGCGACAGTCTGTTTCATGCTAGATGCAATCGTCAGGCCATCTATGACGTCGTGGCCTGACGATTGCGTCTAGCATGAGAAAAAAGACTGTCGCCTCTAAGTGTTGACTTCAATTTGACTTCAATATATATATATATATATATATATATATATATATATATAGAGAGAGAGAGAGAGAGTGAGGTTGTAGTAAGGGTATAAAGTCTATATTTGCAGATCGGTGAAAGTCTGAACTGGTTGAACTAAGGAATGTAGCTTGTTTGAACATTTGCCATGGAAATAGCGATAAAAGCGGCGAAAAGCTATCTCTGTTTAGTCTATGGAAAAGGGGTTGGTGAGTGGAATATATATATATATATATATATATATATATATATATATATATATATATATATATATATATATATATAGACAATATTGTGCACACCATTCTGAATCATCAGCACAAGAACGGTATAGATGACGGTCAGAATTTCCCACACGCTGGAAACTGCATTAACTGCACGATACTCCGAGTCGTGTTATCGACGTTGGATATTATAAATATATTCACTAATATATATATAGTTTCGGGGTAGAAATTCCGACCGATATCAAATCGGTCGGGTTTCGATCCTGGCTCGAAACATTCAGCTGTGTTGTCTGATGAACTGTGATACAACGAAACATGCCTGTATGCGAATGACAAACATACTCACACACACACTTACATATATATATATATATATGTAAGTAACAAAAATCTTGGTAATCCGTATGGATAATCCCATGGAGGATGAAATCCAGAGAGTTCAATGTTAAGTCAGAGGGAATAATTTAATTTAAAGAAAAAATAGGAAGGCTCCATTTGTAATAATTTATTTCACCAGGGAATTTTATTTTCTCTGGATCTTTAGACTTTACACACACACACACACACACACACACACATATATATAATCTGATGCAATCACGAATGACGCAATATTTTTCAGGCCCAAACAAATTTCATCATACATCGCGAAAATATTACTGCACAACACTGCAAATGATCTAATATGAGGAAAAGAGAAATCGATTACACACTGTCACTTCAGTGGGTCTAAAACTGAGTGTATGCTGAAAGACAAGCTAAAGTGGTTGTTTCGATTAATTTGCCCCAGGGTGTAAACTGCACTACTTAAATCCTCTTCTTATGTCCATAAAACAACCTTTACTCAATTATGCTCTACGGCATGTGTCTCTTGGATTTTACATTGGGTGTAATATAATGTATATCACAATTTCGTTTCGTCACATGATATCCTGTTGCTTTTCCGATAAGACAAACGGATTTCTTCCTCGTCGCTCGTGAAACTGATTTGAGGAAATTCAATCATTTTTTTTCGCCTATTTATCACGAATCTCAAATTGAACTGCTTCACTCTCATTTATTATCATTATCAATGCTGTTTACGTTTTAAAGAAATCAAAACACTTCATAAATAAAACGAAATAAAATATAATTGAAGCGTTAAAATAGAAAATCGATTTATCGATTTTATTCTCAATGGGAAATTAAAAAAAAAAAAGAATTCATCCTTAAAAAAATACTCCGACTTTTCTACGTTATTTTGATTTGCATGTTTTTCACGAAAAATGCAACGGTTCATTTCTGTTTCTGATATGTTGAAAAGATCGTCCGCGCAACATATATATATATATATATGTTGCGCGGACGATCTTTTCAACATATCAGAAACAGAAATGTTTTCTAAATACGTCCGGTTGATTATGATTCACACTTTCTATTTTATAAATGGATGTCCGAACTTTTAAATGCCGGAGAGACGAGTTCCAATTCCCATTGGGTTCGTTATATGTTACCTTATGAACAAATACCCTTGGGAAATGTATCAATTCACCTCTTCCCCCTCAGATATGGGTCAATTCGTAAAACCTGTGTTACTAAACCATTATTATCTAAAAATAAAAAAGATTCTTAAAATCTGAAAATATTTTCTGGCTTTAAATAACCCTAAAAAGGTTGATAAACCGTAAAAAACGAATCAATCTATCAACTGGTAAGTGTGATCATAACAGAAAGTCATAGAACTAAAAATCATATAGGAATTCTAAGAAAGCAAATTTTAGAAATTAGGGACAAACTAGTTTCAACTTTCGATGGGAACTTCCTCTTTCATGTAGGATTATTTATTATAGAGGCTACGAGACCATTATGCTTATATAGTGTCTTTTCGATGCTTGGTATCCATGACTGTCAGGAAATAAGGATATAGAACATAGAATAGATTGGGCTAGAGATACAGGCGCATGAATGGTCATGGACGCGAGGCTGCACGGCTGTATCAAGCTTAGCTGCTGTGTATATTCGCGTTGCTGAGACAGGATCCGTGGCACACCAAACTATGAATCAAAGACCACGCCTGAACACGAAGAACACATTCTACAGGCTGTAGGAGACGACCACACGTCAAGTGGTACTAGAATGTCGTACATCTGATAGTACCGTATGGAGGGTACTTCAAGAGCAGCTCCAGTATATGTACCATTTGCACCGTGTGCAAGATCTTTCGCCCTCTGATAACACACCACTACCGATCCGTTGTTTATCTTTTCAGTCTTCTTTACGGATGAGGCAACATTTGAAAGAGATGAAATAACAAATTTACAAAACCAATATTTGCGTGCGGATCAGAATCTCCATGCTAAAATATAGGTTAGACAACAGTATCAGTTTACGTTTAATGTATCGGCTGAATTTGTAGGTGACCGTCTGGTGGGTTCATATGTTTTTCCAGCACGTCTTACAGGAGCTGTCTATAGGGACTTTTATTTCGAGCACACTTTCAAACCTGCTAGAGGAGGTACCCCTGCTAATACGAAGACACATGATGGAGCTCCCGCACATTTTAGTCATATTGTTCGCGATGCACTGGCTGACATCTACCATGAAAATGGATAGGTAAGGAAGGACCGGGTTCTATGGTCTGCACGTTCCTCTGATCTCAATCTTTTGGATTTTTATCTCTGGAGCCACCTAAAACATTTGGTTTATGCAGCAGACATTAATAATGCAGAGTCACTTCATCAACGTGATAGGGGGCCTGCGAAACCATTTGACACCGTGTGGGAGTATTTGAAAGGGTCCACCAGTCGATTATCCGACGGGTAAATGCGTGTGTAGAAGCAGGCGGAGGACATTTTGAACATTTGTTGTGAGTTTTTGTGCTGCGGTACAACGATGGCTTTTTGGACATATGTTTATATGGACATTTTACCTGGTTTTGGCGTCAGGAACCTCCCCCAAAGTTTGGAAAAAAAATTTTTGATGCACCCGGTATAAAGGTTGTATTCGAGATTTCGGCACTAGTGGGTCATCCTATGACCGTTATAACCAATGAAAGTTCATACAAAGCAATTGTATTGATTTTGAAGCTTGTTAACCATTACACTACGTCGGAGTGCTTTCTCTTTCTGTCTCTTCGAGTTGTAGATAGGATTCATATTTATATTGATATTTTCTGTAGTTGTCTCTCTTTTCAAACATTGTTTTTTTTCCTTTCTGTTTCGAACAGGCACATCACAACGGACATTTGACATTTATTAGACACTTCTTATGTTTTAAGCATATCGGCAATGTGCTGGCCATGAGGTCTATATTTTCATATCCTGAAACGCCGTTTGATTTTCTTTTCAGCGCACTTTTTAATGCCATGACCTCTCCTCCGTATATACGCAGTGCGATGGGTAAATTGTCGCCGTTTTATATCTCTAATTTCGCGCATGTGCGTTGATTGTTTGTGATTTTGTAGACTTCACATTGTAGATATATTATTATATATTCTTTCTGGTCAACGTCACTGGGAAAAAGAACACCATAACGCAATACACTTCGCCAGAAATTTAGAGATCGCATGGTGTACCGCTTGACATACGCACCGGAAGCTCCAATACGAACATTCCAAATTGTTTAATTGTCAATCTGAGGAAAATTCGGAAAGAGTTCGCTGAGTTTAATAGTGATTACGAAGGAACGGCAGCTCGGAAAACTCACTCTGATTGTTCTAATATGAAAAGATATCCCGAATTTGTTGGTGTGGCTCTCCTACTGAACACGGAAGCCTGCATCAAGTGCCTTGAGGAGGTAGTCCTGCCCTGGGTCAAGAGGATGGCTGTTGGAAGACAACATGTCTGGCAACAGGACTACGCACCATGCTACACACGCAGGAGAACCCACTCATGGGCGTCAGACAATTTCTACGACCACATGACTCTTTATATCTGACGTCCTAACTCCCCAGACTGTAGCCCCACTCCCACCCCTTGAATTATTATGGGCGGGTCGCAATTGAGCGAGAGACCAAAAAAACAAAGATGAACTGAAGGTAAGGATTAAGGCACCATTCGCCAACTCAAACAGCGAGTTGCAGGAGATTCTGAAGTCGTGTAGTTAAAGCTAATGGCTATTCGATTGAATGAATTTACTCTTTAGTATTTCAAGATATATTTGTGTAATTTTGGTGAATACATCTGTTAAAATGAGATGTCAGTGTTATTTTCATTTTTGCGTAATTTAGACGACAATTTATCCATCGCAACCCGTATGTCTCTCTCTGTCTCTCTCTCTCTCTCTCTCTCTCTCTCTCTATATATATATATATATATATATATATATATATATATATATATATATATACAGGTGAAATTAAATGACCGCAAGTTTTGAAACCATTATAATACAAAAAGCACGTATTTTAAAACAAATGGCTATGAAATTAGTTTTATGTAATTGCATCAAATTCTTAATTGTTCCTCTATTTTGTTCTATAACCAGAGTTGCACGTTTGATCAAATTATTAAATTGAGGGGTGTACTCAGCTTGTAAGAAATGTCTTCCACTTGAAGGAATATCATGCAGTGTCTTTGTGATTGCAAACTTCTCTATTAGGCAGAGTCATTTCTTATAGAACAAAAGGATCCTGTTTTAAATTGGTCTTTGTTTTATCAGCTCTCATCGTTGCTGTTGCACTCTCATGAATCAATCATATATATATATATGTGTGCGTGCTCGTATGTATCTATATATGTGTGTGTTCGTATGTATATATATGTGTGTGTGTGTGTGTGTGTGTATGTGTGTGTGCTCGTATGTGTGTGTATATATATATATATGTGTGTGTGTTCGTATGTGTATATATAAATGTGTATGTGTGTGTGCTCGTATGTGTGTATATACATATATATATATATATATGTGTGTGTGTGTGTGTGTGTGTGTGTGTGTGTGTGTGTAAAACATCTATGTCTGAAATTATTAAGCAAATCATATAAACTTCAGTAATTCAAAGTTGGTTTGAAAAAGATTGTCAAATTTTAAACAATAAATTTAGATGTCAAACCAAAGCCAGAGTTAAAATTTTAAACAGTATCAATATGTTTTATTGAAGTTATTTGATGTATTCTAAAAAAAGTGTGAAGTTATTAGGCAAAACTAAATAATCACATTTTACTTCATTAAAAAGGTAATAAAATCAAAAATTGATAAACACCTATAATAGACCAAATAACAAACACATATAATAAGACTTTGAATCCTTTACATTTTAATATATTGACTCTTCTTCTCAATAACAGCCAATAATCTATTATCCATTGACTTTGCTAATGTTTTAACTTTAGCAGGCTCAGTTTCAAACATGGTAGTTTTAATTGCTTCCCATACGTAAAGTTTAATGTATTTTTGGGCTCAATTTTGATGCTTTAAAATATTTGCTTTAGTGATAGGATGTTTCCTAGCAAATTTATTTTTAAGATCCCAATTTACAAAGTATTCTACAGATTTTGGTATTCTTGACTTCCTCAATTCCAGACTTTTCAAAGATCTGAGCGTTGGCCAAAAGTGGTTGTTTCGCTATAACTCACTTCGTTCCTCTCGCGGAAGTAAGTTCTTAAAGCCTTTTTCTTTGCTTCGACTTCTCAACATATTTATATTTTCAACATCCTCATTACTGTTTGAGTATTTCTACAAAATCCTTTGATATCTTCAATGTGAACATTTCCTCATTCAAGAACTTTTGTCGTTTTCTGTTTTTCAGCAGTTGTTAGGTCCTTCCCTTTACAAATGTTTCAACATATGAACAAAAAGAAAAAAAATCTGAATACTAACTTCTGTCTTTTTTAGTAATTTCCAAATATCTCAAAAACTAACCATTATAAATGGCAGAAAATTTAGTTAAACATTTTACGAAGAGTGGAAATCGACTAATTTAAATTTGACTAATATTGGTTCGGAACTTTTTGAGTTATTGAGGCTTATTTAATTTGCATAATAAATTCAGGCGGACATAATCACAAATTTAACAACATAGATAGAATTAATATATAACCCTACAAATCAGGACCCACCCACATTTCCTTCCCACACAGGACAGGCATGCTTACGGAGGGGTTGAGGCCTCACACTTATACTCACACCAATAGTAATATACACACAGACACACATCATACTCACTCACACCCTAAGAACCAAATAACACACACACACTTAACAGAGACACATCTCCTTTCCAGGAATCAATAAAACTGTCAAACTGACCAAGGGAATTCAGAGCAGCATGAATTCATCCTGCTCTTATCTTAAATAACAACTTTAAAAAAAACTGTTTGACCAACACAAGGTCTAACCAAAATTCATGTTAAAAAATAAAAACAAATGAAAACTACAGATAAAGTTCACTTTTTCCCTTAAGTCATTCATTTCAGTAGTTCACTGCTACTAACAAGCAAATTTTTTTCTCCTGATGATGGTCATGCTGGACGAAACTAGTCGAGGAATCTAACTGAAATAATAAAAACGAAAAAATATTAATATATAACCCAATGTGTCTGAAGATTTTGTTCAGTTTTGTTTGATTACATATCGGTTCTCTTATAAATGCCTTTCGTTTTTAGTTTGTCCCCACATTTCTTTCTCTCTCTCTCTCTCTCTCTCTCTCTCTCTCTCTCTCTCTCTCTCTCTCATCTTCTGGATTTTAAGTTTAGATCATATCGTTTTTTAATGTGCGTAGTGTTAACACAAATGTATACACATGTTTCCGGTGTTTATGTTTTAATTTTAATTTATGTCAGCGATTCGGTAGTGAATTATGCATCGAAAAATAATTCATATTTATCTGTATCTCACTCATTGAAACCGTTATTTAACTCCTCTCTTTAAAACTTCTCTCTGTTAAATTTTAATCCCCACCTTAGGCCTTCCTGTTCCTCTTTCTTCTTTTAAGTCCTCTCTCTAGAGCTTTCATACATTTCCCTCTCACACTTGTTTCTCACTCCCACACATAAACTCACTAAAATTTTATTTTTTATACCCGGAGTTATATTTTCCGATTTCTTTTTGAGTTTGTAGGTCTGATGAATTGGATCGTGATTACGATTCCAATTTAATAAATTATAACCATGGAATATTAGTGTTTGAGTCTTTATTAATATATATATATATATATATATATATATATATGTCTATATTTCTGACATGAGGTATTATGTACATTATTTACATTATTCGGACTATTGTCCTCGTCTTTGTCGCCATATTTATTACAACGTTTCGGCCGTTGTATGCTCCGGCCTTCTTCAGGTGGTTGGAATGTCGAACTGAACCCTTATTTCGCTCACTGGAGTAGACTGTTCTAGTTCCACGTGTCATGTTTTAATGGATGTCAGTTATTTCCTGCTAATTCCCCTCTCCAAGTTATCCACCCCCTTAACCGGGTATTGAACTCACACTCTTTGGGTCCTGTCACTGGATCTAACCAACGCATCGTATCCACTGTGCCATGTGTCGGACACGGCGTTGGTTAGATCCAGTGACAGGACCCAAAGAGTTTGAGTTCAATACCCGGTTAAGACAGTGGATAACTTGGAGAGGAGAATTAACAGGAGATAACTGATAACTGACATCCATTAAACATGGCACGTGGAACTAGAAACAGTCTGCCCCAGTGAGCGAAATAAAGGGTTCAGTTCGATATTCCAACCACCTGAAAAAGGTCAAGCGTACAACGGCCGAAATGTGATAAACATGGCAAAAAAAATGAGGACAATAGTCCGAATAATGTAAATTATATATATATATATATATATATATATATATTATATATATATATATATTGTGGATTTAGCTTTTATGGCTATATTTTGAGTTATTTTGAGGGAAAATAAATTAACTCTGTTATATATGCTGCAGACAGACTACTTTTCATTGTGTCAAAGTGTCATTTTGTCAGTGTTGTCCCATGAAGAGATATACGTAAATATTTGAAGAAATGTGAGGGTGTACTCACTTTTTGTGATACACTATATATATATATATATATATATATATATATATATATATATATATATATATTGTCATATTTTCATTGAAACATGACTGATTAAACATCATATTGTTTGTTTTTTTTATTTTCAAAAATACCCTTTCATAATCACGTATAAGCTTTCTTACTTCCTGATTAAAGTGAGGACAGAGAGTAACGTTTGGTTGTATTTATTCATTTTATTTTTCCGAATATATTCGATATATTTCACTATCGTCTTCAGGGCTATGACGGCTATGACAAATAGTTGTGAATGTCTGAAGTAAATCTTTCTTTTTGCTGTTAAACCGTCAGCACTTCCGGTGATGCGCAAAGACACAAATGGTGATATTTTAAATTTTCTATATTGTAAACATTTTAAGTTTATTGTATCCTTTAGCTTATATATATATATATATATATATATATATATATATATATATATATATATATATATATATATATATATATATACAAGTATAGGATTGGTGTATACGGAATAAATTCCAATAACAAACAATTACTATTCTTAAAAGAGTACTCAATACAGAGTAGAGCAGATATAATTTGTAGTGATTTTATAACATATTTCTGTTATAATTTTAAATAAATAATTATATATATATATATATATATATATATATATATATATATATATATATCTGTGTGTGTGTATGCATGAAGAAAAATACAGAAAAAACAAACAAAAAATCTTAATATGCAATTATGCTGTATTAATGTTAATTTTGATTATTTGTGCTCTTATGCCCATCGTCTTTTGTGTTAAATTTTTATATGTTCTAATGTTAATTATGTTTAAATGAAACTGTCCATGAAGATGGTCTTAAATAGACCGAAACGTCCGACGTCGACTTTATATTAACATTAATACAGCATAATTGCATATTAAGATTTTTGTTTGTTTTTTCTGTATTTTTCTTCATACTGTCGGATCTATATCCATATATTTGCTTACATATATATGTTTATATATATATATATATAAATATATATGTATATATATCAGTGGCGAAGTGTCTGTAACACATGCATTACTTTTTTACAGAATAAATAATTTTTGAGTAGTGTAAATTAATTATATTAAAAAACCTAAGTAATTCAAATAAATCATATTATTTAAGAAGTGTAAGTATAGAAAGCTTCTGCTTGCTTAGCGAGAAAAGAAGAAGCAGTGAATTAATTGCTTTCATGTTTCTCTTTCCTTTCAGCAGGGTGCAGGAAAATGTGGGGGAGGGAGTGAAAGATATTTGATGTTTCTTTATAAAATCACCCAAAGAGATGAACTCTGCGTGTTCAAGCGCGCTTCCTGTCCCTCATTAACTTTATCTCTTTCCCTTCACTCCATCTTCTGTTTTTCTTCCAAACTTTTCAGTAGCTTCTCCTTTCTCTATCTCTAACGTATGCAAGGTATCCGCCAGATGGTGCAATTTGGTTCTACAGAAACGACCTTTATTCTTGTTATCGATTTGAATTAGGTCTTGAAATGACTTAGGGGTTCCCGCTAACATGGGAGTAGAATTTTGCAAAAGATGTTTTCTTCAAGTCTGTTCCATGGGAGTTAAAAGTCAATATATTAAATGCTGGCGTTTCAAACAATACAGGCTCTCCCCACTGAACTGATAGCTGCAAAATAATCTTCCCTAATTTCAATCTATCGTCTTTATTTTTATTTCATCATTTCACCCCAGACAAGGCGGGTATGCCACTAATACTCAGGGGGTTACAGAGACCGAAGATGAGAGAAAATACTGAGTATAAGTGGGGGGGGTGCGAGGAAAGGATAAATGCTGAACCAGTTTCAAGAATATAGAAGATGGCGATAGATTTTGCATATAAATTTTTGAAGATTGTAGTTATCAGAGAAGCAAGAAAACGGAAGGGAATTCTACAGGTGAGAAAATAATGTAATGGCGATTACATTTAACTAATTCAACAGTAAAATGTTGGGACCTAAATGGCTGTCTAGTAGCATACTTCAACTCACCTAGTCCGTACACCAGAGAAAAAAGTTCCTCAGAGCAGTTGCCATGAAAATATTTGTAGAAAAGACACAGGGAAGCTAGACATGTTGATGAGAAAGTTACTCGAGATACTAAGCCAGGATCGACTACATTACAAATCATTCTTTGGATTTTGTCAAGGATCCCGAGATGAGTAGCAGGAGCACATAACCAGATATGACAACAGAATCCAATGCACGGACAAATGGTAGATTTGTAAATGTCCAAGACAGACTCTGACGAGAATAACCTGCTTGCACGGCACAGTGACTCAGCTTTCCTTGCAGTAGATGCAGATATTTATTCTATGTAGTCGCTCCAGTTGAAAACGTGAGGCAATGAAAGCGCAGTGTATTGTTCTCCATGAGTCTAGCATCAGACTGGCTGATGACAGACAGGAAAGTTTTTCTATGGTGTTTAAATGAGAGCAGTTTTGAAGCCATTAAAATTTACAAGTTATTTTCTGCCCCAGTTAACTACAGATTGGAGGTCAATTTCAATTAGGCGAGACGAAATAAGATTAATCAGTTTGCGTACAGCCTTAAGGCCTTCTGCTTGTGATAGTTGCTTAATTCCCTTTGGTATCATTGTTTGGTCACCATCTTTTGCTAAGAAACCATGATGTTGCAATTTCAACTTCAACGTCTGATGAAGTCCAAGATTATTTCCTTCTTCCCAGGTCTGTGTCCCTTCAGCTTTCTGGCATACTACATTTAATAAATATCAATAAAGATAACTTACAATAAAGCAGATGTTAGCAAGTTTGTCTCACCGACCATTGATACTCTAGTGAGATCTGTGTTTACTGAGTGCTCCGTGGTTTTTCCTTGAGCCAGACTAAACTAAGCTTAGTAAATATCAATAAAGAAAAATGACTAAAACATTTTACTATGAAATAAAAACAAATTTTGAATATATAATAAAAAACAAATTTTAAAATGTAATCCACATATTTTTTAAAGCTTCCGTTCATTTCTTTTAATTCTGTTATTTCTCTTTGTTTTTGTTTTAATTTATTTATTTTTAATTATTTATTCATTTATTTATGCCTTTCTCTTTTGTGGCCGATGACAAAAACTCTTCTGACTCCAGGGAATATGGGGCTTCGCAACCGTGGCTCCAATTATTATCTGTTATATTTTGTCAATAAATGTTTTTGTGACAATGTGTAGGCTTTTATTTGTATTTATATTGAAATTTGGGGCAGTTGGGTATTTACCGAGTTTTGTTGACTTCAGGCTTTTATTAGAAGTGAAAGGAACGATTTTAAAAAAAATTGAATTTTGATGCATTGTATCTGTGGATATATATATATATATATATATATATATATATATATATATATATATATATATATATATATATATATATAAAACAGGAAGAGATATTTTCTATGAACATTTCTCGGACATTCAGGCCGGTAAATGTTGTTAATACTATTTATTATAAACAGAGCATTTACTTAAATATTTCTATCTATAAAAAGAACGTATAAACAAAAAATGTCTTAAAAAATATATATATATGTCTGTACACACATACACACACACACACACATATATATATATATAAATGCCCATAAAACCGTCAAACGCGCGCGCACAGGTTATTTTGCACCAAATCCTGTATGGACAAAATCGAATTATGACACCTAAACACGCAAGAATTATACACACGAACACTACCAGACAAGACGTGAAGTCTACTTAACCAATGAAAAAAAAAATAAAACAGTAATTGATAAATTACCTGAATTTTCTTGTCTTCTCTATATTTCTATTTTCTGGTGAAGTTTAAATAAAAGCGGAATATGTAAAAATTTATAAATGTTTCTTATTTGTTCCTCGTCGTATCATATATGTACTAATAAAAAGAATAATGTTGGTGTGACCAATATGAAACTTGCCTGACGACTTAATGTGTTAGACAAAAAAAAAAAAACACAATTCGGAAGAAGGAAAGAAAAAAGGCATAAAGTCTAAATAACAAACACCTACCTCCGCAGAAAATTAAAAAGTCTTCAACGCTTTGACGATCTTGACAAAACAAAAAAATACTTCAGGACTTCAACACTCAACGAAGTACAACTCGAATCACACACACACGCTCTCAAGATATTCAAACGACTACAAAGCATCTCTCTCTCTCTCTCTCTCTCTCTCTCTCTCTCTCTCTCTCTCTCTCTCTCTTTCTCTATATATATATATATATATATACATACACTAGCAGTATAATCCGTCTTTGACCGGTTCTTTCATTACCGGGATTTTTTACTGTTCAATTGGAGCAGTTTAGAGTCAGCCCACCCAAAAATCAATATTAGTAACAACATTTGGATGAAACTGAGGCACATCCCCAAATAGGGGGTAACAATTTGAAGGGGGGCTGAAAAGGGAACTGTATAATAATAAATAATATTATTGTAATAATTTAAATTATTTATTTTTATTAAAGGTTTTATGAAAGATATATATCCAAGAACAGATAGTAAATAGTAAAACGTTGCTGAGATTATAATGGAGAGGAAGTAGTGGAGAGCCATTGTCACCAACAATTTGGACTCAAAACTGGCACTGAAGAATTATCTATCAAACACAAAAAACAATTTCATTGAAATCGGAAATGCATAAACAAGATCCACACACACAAACAGACACACATTTTGAGAATATATATATATATATATATATATATATATATATATATATATATATATATATATATATATATTATATATATATATATATTCTTGTTTCTGTATTTCTTGTTTTAGAATAGCCTGACAGCAGAAGACCCAATACACTTGTATCTATGTCTCATCGAAGCTAAGCTTAATAGATACTTGCTTAACTGAATTTGTCTGGCACAAGGCCAAAAATGTGAATTGAAAACCTTTAGAGACGAGTTAGTAACCACAACCCCAGAGCTTTAAAAGTATTACAGAAGGATTTTTAAAAGCAAAAGGATTTTTAAACGGACGTAGGTGATTATAGCCCTCCACAGTTTCCGTTTCTTTTATTTATTTCTGAACTGCTCTAATTTCTTAGGAAAGATACTGGAGTAAATTGCGTTGTCTCCTCCACAGTTTGTAGTTCAGATTATTTTTTTTTTCAGTCTGGCTGCTAGTTCAAAACTAAAAAGACAAAACTACCCTGTTCTTTCGGCCATAACTGGGGCGAGTGAAATAGATTCATGCGCGCGTTTCCCAAGGACATTTCTCCGAAAGTGAATGCATCCGATCCAGTCGGTTCGTTGAATTCACTTTACGCTCCGATGAACCTCAGAGGTATCAGGTTAATAGAAGATTGTGTTACACCAATATCCCTAAAGAATCATCATTTGTTTGTCTGTTTGACTTAGCAGATCGTGACATCTATCAGAGAGATGAAATTTAAATTTTTATTATTTCATTATTTCAAAATTTTAACGCATCAGCAGATAGTTATTAATGTCAGCAACTGAGCACAAATAGTTATTAACCCTTTGAAGCCTGACCACCGCTTTACCGGTGGTAAAGAAAAATGACGTAATGCGCAGCCACCGGTTGAACGATGGGTAAACACTTGTAACTATTTTTATATCTACCGTGAAACAATATATACAATACAATTTTGACTAAGAAGCTCAGGCAGAAGGGTTAAAAATTTTCAGGGACGGCTGGCTCAAAGGATTAGTTTTAAAAATTAATAATTAATGTATATTATCCATAACTATATGTACAAAATGTCGTTTTTGATAAAAGTTAAAAAATAATCATAAATACGTAAAAAATGCATATATTGTCAAAAATTCCTTTTTCTATATTATAGTTATTTGTGATATGTTATAATGCTTATTACCTAAAGAATAATAATTCTGAATATTTTTTTTTAAAAACATTAAAGTATATTTAATTATTTCTACCTAATTAGCCGTCGCTATCTGTAAATATGAAGAAATTAATGTCTAGCCTCGAATAACTTAAATGCCGTTGGGAAATGCACAATCATTTGTTCCAAGCAGAATTAAACATATTTGACAACAGCTCACTTCGCACTAATAGCTTTGGGAAAAGTATGAATACACGTCCTCCCTGCTTTGGATTAAATAGCAGCGCCGTTTAAAAACAATAACAAATGTGAATTTAATATTTGTGGAGATGGCAAGAGGAAAGCATACCAGTATCAATTCCAAGAAATTGCATTTCACAACTAATAAATAAAATGAACTGATGGAAAAGCATGATTGCTAATATTCTGATAACACATGTCATTTAAAAAGGTCCGGCATAAAAATTACACTTGTAAGATTCCTTGCGACAATGAAATTCACGACTGTTATAATTGGAGTTGTTAACAATACTCCACGACTTGGCATCTAAGCACAAGTTTAAGGAAATTGGGACGTTTAAACGAGCAAGAAATATTGCGTAATCCAAGGGAATGATTTCCATGTTCAAGGCTGAATGATTTCACATTTATATTTTGTTTTTACTGACGTCAGTTTACAAGTCTTTCTCCCCTTAGTAAATGTATACGAAACGTGGCTAAAAGATTCCCGGACCAGAATGTTACAACGATCAAATTCACTTAGTAGATCATAACAAATACAAGGTTCACTGCAAAGAAAAATTCAAATTTACTAAGTGTGTATAAAATATTCAATATGCGTGCAAAATATTTAATAGACATACAAAAGAACAAAACATTTAAATATTCGATACATGCTTTTCCGTTTAACATATAAATTTGAACTGATTCCAATTTCAACGTTCAAAGAATGGCCAGGGTGTATCCAACAAATCTTATCCTCCACACTCTCAGCATTCAGTTTTTTATAATGACTAATACAGTCAGATGTACTTGAACAAAAAAAGAAAAAAAAACTCATGAATTTCGGACAGTTTTAATTTCATTCGAACTATTGTCCTCACTTTTGTTGTTGGTATCACAACGTTTCAGTTGTTTCTACGGCTTTTATCAGGAGAGATCAATCCGGAAATTCTGAACTAAAATCTTTATTTAATCTACAAAGGTAGACTGTTCTCATATCCCTCCCTATGTCCGGGCATGTCTTATGCAGGTCTTATTTTTAGTACTACTCAATTATGGCTCGCCCTCTTTCGACTGAGTTCAAAGACACACTACACGAACCAGGGATTGAACTCACAATTACTATATTAGCAAATTCTTGAACCACCTCTTTAATTCATGACAAGAATGTCCTCTAGGACATTATATACACAACACAATAAAAAAATTAACAGGCACAAATTGTTACTTGAATTTATATATATATATATATATATATATATATATATATATATATATATATATATATATATATATATATATATATATATATATATATATATATATATATATATATATATAAACACTAATATTCCATGGTCATAATTTATTCCATTGGAATCGTAAATACGATCCAAATCATCAGACCTACAAATTCAAAATGAAAACAGAAAAAAACAACTCCGGAAATCAAAACAGAATTTAGAGAAAGTGTAAGTATGAGGATGAGTGACATGAAACCTTAACAGAGAGAATTTTTTGGAGATGTGGGTGGGGTGGATTTAAAAGAGGAGAAAAGAAAGTCGACGGATGTCTAATACATAAAGATACATTTCGTGGTGACATATACACACCACAGACAATTCGGATAGGAAGGGAAAAAAAAAAAAAAAAGGGAAAGGGTGGGGGAGAGGGATGGGACGAAGGAAAATAAAATTGTGTTTACTTAAAGGGCCGCTTTGTAATTGGGAAAATTAAATCAAATATAAATATATGAAGATGAATATAACGATTGTCTCATTTCGCAAGGACCAAATATTTCTATGTTCAAAAACACATACTAATACACACAAAAAAACATATACAAGTAGGTACATACACTTAGGCATGTACACACACACACACACCCAGACATACGTGTACATACACATGCACATACATACACACATACACACATATATATACATATACACATATATATATATATATATATATATATATATATATATATATACACAAACACACATATATATATATATATATAAAAACCTAAAAATATATTCACATATCCACACATACACATATTCATCTATATTCATATACACACACTTTTTCACATACATATACACGCATACATATGCCCCATGTATACATTCATACATACATACATACTTATACATACACATACATATACATATACACACATACACACATATATATATATATACCCATACATACATATATACATATACATACATATATATATATACACACATATACCCATACATCCACGCACATACACATACACACATACATATACACACATACATATATATACACACACATACATATACACACACATACACATATATACACATACACATATACACATTACAATGTATATATATACACATGCAAATACATACACACCCTTATATGTATATATATACATGCAAATACATACACACCCTTACACATGTATATATACACATACACACACACACATAAACATGTATACACATAAGTACACATACACACCTATACATATACATACATAACATAAACACCTCCATACGTACATATATACACTTACATACATACACACATATATACACATACATACATATACATACAAATATACACACATATACACACACATACACATACATACATATAAATACACACAGAGATATACACATATGTACATATATACAAAAAAATATTTGCGCGTGTATGAAAAAAAAAAAAAAAAAAATTTTTATATATATATATATATATATCTACATACATGCACATACATACATACATATACATACATATACATACATGCACACACATACACAAATATATATATATATATTTTTAGGCAGCAATTTTTCACTGATGCATGTTTC
Organism: Acanthosepion pharaonis; assembly: GCA_903632075.3. NCBI lineage: Eukaryota > Metazoa > Mollusca > Cephalopoda > Sepiida > Sepiidae > Acanthosepion > Acanthosepion pharaonis. The sequence continues at coordinate 1,858,625 of CAHIKZ030001946.1, read as the reverse complement.
ATTAAATAATATAGACAAGTTTAGTCTATTTATTTTAAGTAAGTTCCTTTCATATTGTCTAATAAGCTTAATAATATTATCATTGAAAGACGAAAGGAAAGAGGAAGTTCTGATGAAATCCCAGACATAACTGGAATACATTGGACTCGTATAATCTCCGCTGGTGTAAATGTTGTTCTGGAAAGCGAAAATCAAATACGCAAAAGCGATGTAAAATAAAGAATATGGACTTAAAGATGGATACATCAAAAGACAACATTGATTGAGTATATTTATAGAAAATATCATGAGTGATCTGAACAACGATAGACAGATTCATAAGTAATTAACAATTTAGAAAGATAGATCTGAACAGAATTATATATATATATATATATGTGTGTGTGTGTGTGTGTGTGTATACGCATGTGTTTTTGAACATAAAAATATAGGTCCTTGCTAGATTAGATAATCGGTATATTTATTTTTTATATGTTTATATTTGATTTGTAACCTGTAGTCGATATTAATTTTGTCAAATTTTCTTAATTACACAGCGGCCCTTTCAGTAAATGCCCTTCAGTTTTAGTTTCCCCCGCACCATCTCTCTCCCCAACCCCTTTTTCTTTTCTTTTCCTCTCCCTCCCTCTCTCTTCTTCTGATCTTTAAGATTAGATCGTCTATTGTGTGTGTATGTCACCACAAAATATATCCTTTCCGGTTACATCTTTAATGTATTAGATATCCGACAACAATCATATTCCTCCCACTTAAACCGTCTTCAACTCACCTCTCTAAAACTTCTCTCTGTTAAGTTTTAATCTCCCACTTTCTCTCGTCTGTTACCCCTCTCTTTAGCTCTAACATTCGTCCCACACCCTCATACTTACACTTTCTCTAAATTCTATTTTTTTTATTTCCGGAGTTGTTTTTTTTCTGTTTTCTTTTTGAATTTGTAGGTGGATGAATTGGATCGTATTTACGATTCCAACTGAATAAATTATGACCATGGAATATTAGTGTTTAAGCCTTTTTATTATATATATATATATATATATATATATATATATATATATATGTGTGTGTGTGTGTGTGTGTGTGTGTGTGTGTGTGTGGACAGAATGAAATAGATGGTTAGATATGAACAGAATTAGATAGAGAGAGAGAGGGAGAGAGAGAGAAAGATACCTACCGACCTACATACATATATTCAGATAGATAGATAGATAGATATGAACAGAATTAGACAGATAATTAGACAGATAGATATGGATAGACAATGAGATAGATAGATAGATAATATGATAGATAGATAGATAGATAGATAGATAGATAGATAGATAGATATTGACACATTTTACACACTGAGATGCATATCTATATCTTCATATCGATCAATGTCTGTCACTGTATCCTTTCTGCCTCAGGCTTCATTTATATCTTCCTCACCCTAATCAGATTTATCTATCACAGTCTGCGAATATCTATCTATCTATCTATTTGCGATAAAGTTGTCTAATTTTAGGAAGGGAAGGGAGATTCTTGAACATGACCCAAGATCTGGGCCTGTCGACACTTATATAAAAATTGATCATGTTCACTACGTAATGATGGATGACAGGCAACTGACTTAAAAATGAATAATGTTATTGGCATATTCCGTGAGAGACTTAAGAGTATTCTGCACAATTTATTTTTGAGTCCTTTCTTTTCTAACTATGGCCGCGTGGCCGAGTGTTTAGAACGTTTGATTTCTGACCATAAAACCCTGGTTCAAATCTCACCTTCCTGAAGTTATCGGTCTGGAGGAGGGACGATTATAGCGGCGGCACCATTTGTAGCTATCTATTTGTCTGTCTCTCTCTCTCTCTATATATATATATGTATAGATTTATTTTATCTTCAACATCATCACTTCATAAGACACCGATTGTGTTGAAACAAAATGGCTATTTTTGTAGTCATTTTATAACATACTTATAATTTTTTTATAAATAATAATTATATATATATATATATATATATATATATATATATATATATATATATATCAGTCAATCTACATCTATCTAATTCTCTTCATATCTATCTATCAAAGCCTTCAGTATCTGTCTATATTTCTGAGATGAGGTATTATATACATTATTTACATTATTCGGAATATTGTCCTCATCTTGAGATCCAGTGACAGGACCCAAAGAATGTGAGTTCAATACCCGGTTAAGGTAGTGGAGAACTTTCAGAGGTGAATTAACAGGAGATAACTGATAACTGACATCTATTAAACATGGCACGTAGAACTAGAACAGCCTACCCCAGTGAGAGAAATAAAGGGCTCATTTCGATATTCCAATCACCTGAAGAAGGCCAGGATGTACAACAGCCGAAACTTTGTAATAAATATGGCAACAAAGATGAGGACAATAGTCCGAATAATGTAAATAATCTATCTTTTCCTTGTGAGTGAAATTGGGCAGATGGAACACTTGGAGCCGTCGACAGCTGTGCTAGCACGAAGTCACAAGTCATCGTGACCGATGGTTTAAGCGTGCTGGTGTTGTTCAGATTGTTGGTCACACTAGATAACACGTTCTCTCTCAGAAACTGTAACTAAGGTCTGCTCAGCATAGTTGCAGTATAAACCACAGTTGGGCTGTGTAGGCGTTCAGCAAACACAAATGTGCCTGAGCAAGAGTCTGCAATAAGGAGTGGCTAGCCTCCCTAGGACATAGGTATCCTGGAATACGATTGGCCAGCTGTTATCTATCTATCTATCTATCTATCTATCTATCTATCTATCTATCTATCTCGGTCTGTTCATATCTAGCTATCTATCTCGGTCTGTTCATATCTACCTATCTATATATATCAGTCTGTTTTTTTGTAATCCGTCACACGTATATAATACAAATAATAACAGAAAGACTTCAATGTAAAATAATAAAGTATTTAATTAACAAACGCAATTAAAATACTTTAACAACAAAGAAATAAAGAGTCAACGGAAAGATTATTGATTACTTATCAGTTAATACACGACTGCATAAAGCTGCTAAGAAAAGTACTAATTCGTCTTGAAATACTTAACAGCCGACTCTAGCTTCCGGGTTAACACAATAGTCAAGACATAATTTTAACCGGTATTTACCAACCTCCCCCACAAGGCAGGATATGGCACAAGGCCGATTTTTAAATGGGGTGAATTCGAGCCCGTAGGATCGGGCAAAAATTCTCCGTAGGCCCCGCGTACACGGGGTAGGGTTGGTCTATCCACTCACCGCAGACGAGACTCTGCCCATAGATATAGCCCCATCTTGGTTCCATCGAAGGCAGAGAGTTCAACACATCAGTAGCATCATGATATCTCTGTTTATAGTTATTGGCGGTCACCATTTCCATTGTCTGGAGATTAACGTACCAATTCCAGGTGTCAGTATTGACGCTTTTTATTCATATGAGATAACTTTGTTATTAATTTTGCTAGTATAAATCTCTGTCAATCCACATCTATCTATGTATTTATCTATCTATCTATCTAGCGAACTCAGGCTGTTCATATCTATCTCAGTCTGTTTATATCTATCTATCTATCTATCTCAGTCAATCCACACTGTCTGTCTATCTATCTATGTATGTATATATATATATATATATATAGCGAACTCAGGCTGTTCATATCTATTTCAGCGTGTTTATATCTATCTTTCTATCTATCTCAGTCGGTCCACATCTAGCTAGCCAGCTAGCTCAGACTGTTCATATCTATCTATCTATCTATCTATATATCTATCTATTTCAGTCAACCGACATCTGTCTGTATATCTATCTATCTATCTATCTATCTATCTATCTCAGTCTGTTCATATCTATCTATCTATCTATCTATCTATCTATCTAGCGAGCTCAGGCTATTCATATTTATCTCAGTGTGTTCATAACTATCTTTCTATCTATCTCAGTCAATCCACATCTATCTATCTATCTATCTATCTATCTATCTATCTAATGAACTCAGGCTATTCGTATTTATGTCAGTGTGTTCATCCTATCTATCTATCTATCTATCTGTTCATATCCATATATCTATCCATCTGTTTTTTATGTTATTTACGTAACTTTGTACCTGAATTTGTTTCTTAACATTGTCTATTTACATTACCAACTATATTTATATCGATCTTCATCTAACTTCATATCTACTCACAGTTTTATATTTACATCATACTATTCATGTTTACCTACCTGGGCGACATTTTTCCTTTCCTGTTTTGTATAATTAAACAGTACAAGATAGATAGATAGATAGATAGATAGATAGATATGAACAGACTTATGAACAACATAAATCGATTTTAAAAACGTTGTAGTCCCTTTCGGCTTCTCCAAAACTTCTGCAATACTTTCGTGCCTATTTAAAGTGGTTTCGAATAAAAATAAATTTGTTTTTATGGCGACCGTGAACAAAAACACGAGTCTATCTGAATGCGCCAAGAGATATTAATATTTATAAATTTATCCCGGAACGGAGAATTATATATATATATATATATATATATATATATATATATATATATATATATATATATATCGTCACGTGAGGTTTAACAGGAATGGGCCTCGTATAGTAAGTGTAGGTTCGTGGCTAACTGAGGAGTGCTCCATATATTTTTGCCTCAAAGGAAACTAAACTAAACTTTATATATATATATATATATATATATATTTGAATAAAAACAGACCCCGTTAAGGTTCCATGTAATAAGTTATTTCACCACAACTTTTTTTCATTTCAATCTTTGGAAGTAAAGTCTGATGATCCAGATCCCTCTAAAAGGGCTGTGGTGAAATAACTTATTACATGGAACCTTAAAGGGATCTGATTTTATTCAAACATATCGGCTCTGAATTTTACATTGAGCTCTCCGGATATCATCCTCCTTGGGTCTACCCATGCGGATTACCTAGTTTTGCATAAACTATATATATATATATATATATATATATATATATGGGCAGCAACCTTTCTTTTAAAAATGTTTCGTAGAATATGACAAACAAACAATATGTTTTTAATTTTTATTTAGTTTTTTCAATCAATTCTTACATTTTTTTCGTGTCGTGAGTTTAAGAGTGTGCAAAAATTGTTTGTATTGTTCATTGAACCAAGCTATATTTATATCAGCTATCTATAAATCAACCATTCGCCGTTGCATGGTGTATTGCAGCCATATATGGTCCGGTGCTCCTTCTGTTTGTCTCAAGGTTCTTGATAAGATCCACAGACGGATATGCAATGTAATTGGCCCTGATCTGGCATCTCGTCTGCAGTCGCTCTCTCACAGACATGCCGTCGCCTCCCTCTGTCTTTTTTTACAAATACTTTCATGGTAACTGCTCTGAAGAGCTGCTTTCGCTGGTTCCCAGACTTCATGAATTTAAGCGTTCAACTAGGCTGGCATCTTGCTCACTCCCTTTCATTGTTAAACTGTTAAATGTAGCCGTCTCCTCTACTCCGATAACTTCATGTCTCGCACCTCTCGCCTGTGGAACTCCCTCCCCTTTTCCTGTTTCCCTGATAGCTATAATCTCCAACTATTCAAATGTAATGTCAATCGACGTCTCCAGATGCCCGGATCTATCCCCTATCCTTCTCTTCATCCTTTCCTCTATCACTCCTATTTGTTCTCGCTCCAACTCTATGTTCTCGCTCCAACTCTTGAGTGCTAGTGGCTACCCGCCTTGCTTGATGTGAAATTTTTAAATATATATATATATATATATATATATATATATATATATATATATATAATGAAGATAATAGTAATACAACTAAAATATACATGAAAATTTCGCAAACTTAGCGTATTTGTCAGGCTAGCTGAACTTCTACATAAAATCGCTCAATAAATAACAAGAGTTATAAAAATGAATGAATCAAGAAAAGCTCAATTGATTTATCTGATTGATCGACTGAAGAGCCTGATTTTTTGATAACTACAGCTCTGACGAACGTTTCAACGTGAAACTCTTGAGTTGGTCAATTAGAGAGTTTCTTGAACTTTTGGGGATCTATTGTTTATACACACACACACACACACACACGTGTGTGTGTGTGTGTGTGTGTGTGCGCGTGTAAAATTTCATATAGAATTTATCGGTAAAAGGACAAAAAATGAATAAAGACAAAAGGAAAACTTAGCCGACGCGTTTCTTCTTCTGAGGGATTTTATCAAGGTAAATGCAAGTGTTTTATTTTGTAAGATATATTTATATACAAGAGCTAAAATGTTATTTGTTTTTTAAAATATTCAAACTTAAGGACACTCATATAATATATACAATAGATAGATAGATAGATAGATAGATAGATAGATAAACCGTCGTAAGATCCGATGTAGCTTAGACCGACTCTACCACGGAGTACATCGACAATCAACAAAGTTGAATTGTACCTTTTAAATGCTAATCTTTCTTAGACTCTCGAAACATACATATCTGTTCAGTTTCGTATCCTAACGTAAACAAAGCAATTTCTAAAGAAGTTTTATTTCTTTATTTTTAGTGGAAACTCGTATTTGATTAGACGCTCCGTTCATTTATTAAACAATATATTTATTTTTGTCTACCGGCCTCAATATTCGAGAAATCTTAATAAAAAAGAAAATTATATTTAGCGGTTAAAGGTGTATTATGGGTAGCAAGGTCCATTACATTATGCTATTGTGTAGGCGGTTACGGTTATATTTCAAATGACTCTAGAGTTTACGGACCCGACTGCGATCATAGGATGCTAGTTTTTAATGTTCTTTGTTAAATACTTAATAATTATTTACTATTGACGACTTAATTCTTTTCTGCTGATTATTATTTTCGTAACTTGTGTTTACATTCATGGGTTGTTAATTTATAATTAATTTGTATATTTTTTGTTTATTTTTATTTTTCTTCATTGATTTATTGTTTTTTCGGGGGTTGTTTATCTTATTTGTTTAAAATATTGGTTTTGTTTGAAGTATGTTATATATATATATATATATATATATATATATATATATATATATATTGTGTATATTTAAGCAGCAATTTTTCATTAATGCATGTTTCATGAAATAATATAGACAAATTGTGTCTATGTATTTTAAGTAAGTTCCTTTCATAATGTTATGGGACCTACCTTTATGGACTAAATGGACTCGTTCTATTACTATATATACGGGGAGATGATGCCTCTCAAGAGAGCTGTCTACAGTTGACCTGTTCCAACTAAACAGTCGAACTCTCTGCCTTCGGGCGGAGAGGAACCCGGACGAAGCCCCGCCGAAGAGCAGAGTCTCGTTCGGGGAGGCTGACAGCCCCTGAACCCGATTATGCGGGTTCAAAGAGGGATTATTTTTGGCCGAGCCTACGGGCTCGGAGATCCCACGTTAAACCGGCCTTGTGCCACATGTAACCCTCGTGAGGGGGTGGGGTAACTAAATATCGTTGTCTACAGTTGACCTTTTCCAGCTAACAGTTGAACTCTTTGCCTTCGGGCGGATAGGAATCCGGACGAGGCTCCTCCGAAGGACAGAGTTTCGTTGGGGGAGGTTGACTCCCCCTGAACCCATTTATGCGGGTTCAAAGAGGGATTATTTTTGGCCGAGCCTACGGGATCGATCCCACGTTAAACCAGCCTTGGGGAGTATTAAATATTGCTGTCTACAGTTGACGACTTGACTACTGTACTTTGCCGTCAGTCGGACGTGCAACACGTTTCTATTCGTTCTTTTTGTTAATAATATGTTTTCACTAAATTGCTGAGTTCGAGTTTTCTTTCGGACCTATTCTGGGTCCACAACACATATTGTCTGATAATTTTAATCACATTATCGCGGCGCTTGACTCTACATTTAAATGATAACTCTAACATTTTTAGATCTTTAAAACAACACCCCTGCCCGCGTACTCAATTCCGGAAAATCCTTGTTGACAAGACAACTATAATTAAACATGAAAACAATAAACAAAAATTAACAATTCTAGAAGCTTTATACATAAAACAATTGAAACCTAACCTGAACAAAATAAACTATGAAATCTCTACAAATATCCTTAAATGCCTATAATTTATAAATACTTCTCGTCTTTCACTCTCGCGTGGTCATGTGTGAAGCTATTGATTTATATAATGGCCAACAACTTCCCAACCATAATTTAATACTTCTCGTCTTTCATTTAATTAAACTCTCGCATATATATATATATATATATATATATATATATATATATATATATATATACAGTAGCGGCCATATATAAGGTCAAACAACAAAGACATAAATATGTGTATTACGTCACGAGCTTAGCGACAGGATTTTTATACAAAGTTACAAAAATTTACATAGTTTTTTTAAATAAAGCGTCTCGTATATTTTACGAGTTTGTCGTTACTTATAAATTTTCATGCAGCAAGGGCGGCCTATCATTGTTGTATCGTCCGTGTGTTGTTTTGTTTATTGAAAATTGTCATCTTCGATAATGGCTTATAGAATCGATTGTATAACGATAATATTCTTAATTGGCAAACCCTACATTGAGTTTTCGCATTCGAAATTCTTCCTTTTACTTAAATATAAACATGAACGCCGATGGAAAAGATAAAATTTGCACGAAAACGTAAATGACAAACAGGAGAATGTATTTGGCTTGAAGCTCTTTATCAGTTATATATAATTCCATTTTCTTGTGGCCTTTTTTTTTATTTAATCTTTATTGCTTCCTACACCAAATGTTAAAACATTCTTGAAGAGAATCAAAAAAGAACGATAGGCCAGTGCGCTTAGAATTGAGAGAATTTGGATGAACTGTTTTGGGAGTTTGTAAGAATTCAAATCTGTTCATTCTTTAGTAAATGACAAAAATGGAATCGAATGTCTGCTTATAGAGTCCCAAAGGTTTCAACTTGCGAGATTTGGTTGTTTGTCATTATTTTATTTGAATAGATTTCATATTCTGCAAACATTAAATGATAAATCTCCAATTGCCCAATCCGGAAAATATAACAATCATAATACATATATATATATATATATATATATATATATATATATATATATATATATGTATGTATATATATATATATAAATATATATATATATACGTATGTATATATATATATATATATATATACACGTATGTATGTATATATACGTATGTATGTATGTATGTATATATATATATATATATATATATATACGTATGTGTGTATATATGTGTGTGTGTGCGCATAATCGTTGTTTTCTTTAAAAAATAACAGAATAATTTACATACTTCTGCTGAAAGGCAATCTGTGAAGAACTGCACATACAACGGATACATATCCACACACACCCGGACACGGACACACACACAATATATATATATATATATATATATATATATATATATATATATATATATATATATATATATATTACAATGCGGGATACTAAAAAACAGGAGCGAAGAATTATGAAGCTGAATATGGTCGGCTAAAAGACATTGTAGGCGAGAAATTCAAGATGGCAAGAAAAACTTCTGCCTTTTTATCGTTTCTATGGAGGCATAATTATAAACTGATGCCGGTTTGTATTCCGTTTATTCCCGCTTCAAATGTAAGATCGCGTCAATAAAAAACATTAATTATTCTGAAGAACGAAACGCCTCAAATACACTTTTTCTATTTGCCATTTAATTACCCACTATATGTAGTTATACACACACAGATAAATAAATATATATATATACAATGAATCATTCATACAAAAAATAAATTAGTAAAGTTAATGATATAAAATGGCGAAGTCTCTTCGATAACTAAACTTTAAAGGTGCATTAACCTACAAATCACTCGATGAATGTTATGATCCTTGTTTTTTTTTTTAAATTCTAAGCTGTATAAGGTTTTTCTTTAATGAGCAAGTACTTTCAACTGTACATTCAGTCATCTTCAGGGATGGAAATTATTTTGTTTTTGGTAAAATTCAAGTAGCAACCGAGACGAAAAAATATAATGCGAATTGAAATATATTTTTTTATTTAAAATGTGTTATTGTTAACGGATACAAACTTTTGGAGCGTGCAGTCACAACGCTAAGGTTGAATTTTTTTGAAAATTTAAGAGCGTGCGTTTTTTTACTAACAAGGCAATTTGATAAATTTTTTGTAGGAGTTTATCAGTTAATGTGTAATGAACTAAATTGTTCAATAAATAGAGTAATGTCTCAGTTGTTATCCCGAAAACCTGCACGTTGGATCAGTTCTTTTATATCAAATATGTGGTGCAGTTCAATTTATATTACAATGAATCATTCCTGCAAAAATACAATCGAGTGATAATGCACCTTTAAAATTTTGTTAGCTAAGGGATTTCGCCATTTTATATCATTAACTTTACTAATTTACTTTTTGTATGAATGATTCATTGTAATATAAATTGAACTGCACTACATATTATATATATATATATATATATATATATATATATATATATAACAAAATAAAAAGAAAGCACATTCATATAATCAACAGATCTTTAGCATATATTGTTAGTAGAGCATAATATTATAATATTATTATTTAAAAATATGTATTCATCGCGACACATAAATTACCGTATTGAAAAGTGTAGACATTTTATGCCTTTTAAATTTGATCATCTTCATTTCTAAATTGCTAATAAATACCCGCAAACATATTTCAATAAAACAAAAATTACTGACTAATTACTATATATATATATATATATATATATATAGGACTCTCCCGTCGGTTTCGACGTATGAGGATATGACAGTCTTCTTGATTCAGTTATGAAATTTTGTGCGATAATCTTAAGTGGCATTTAAGACCAGCTAGTGATTTACAAGAGGCTACATATGGAACAAGAGTGAGGATTGTGAGATGAGATCACATTTAAATTGGCTGACCTTTTAGATCTTGCTCTCGCTTCTTGAAGATGATTCAGACAGGCAGATTAAAAACTGTTGAGTCCACTAAAACACGTTGATCTCCATTCTACCCGCTCCAAGGCTAAGCGCTCAAGCGTGTTATGTGGTATATTGACAGCTGACAAGTTGCTCTTCAGCTTGTCTTTGTATCTTAGTCATCGGCACCCATATATATATATTTTTTCAATCAACAACGAAATTATTCGTACACCCATCAATTCTGAATATTTTTATTCTTTTCTCAGAATGTAATGCCTGTATGATACCAGGTTTTTAATATGTTAATAAGCACAAAAAATGGAATATAAAAATCAATTTTCAGAACAACAGGTTAAATACAACAAATTTGACAGGCGAATTATGCAAAATAGGAAAAGACAAAATTATTTCCAATAAGCAAAATACTTTGCTGTATTTTAAAAGCTGATTTTCATTGACTGAAGCAATGTGTTTGTTGAAATTGCTGATTATTAACCTTTTTAGTCACCTGTCTTCGCAATGTAATTTTTTTTATCAAAAAATCTTCCAAAAATAAAATATACTTTTTTGAAACTTTATTTAAGGAATATTATCTATTTTTAATTAATCTGATTTGAAATAGCTCTTATTTACTTTATGTTTAAAATACCGCAAAAATGAAATTTTAACCTGTCAGCTACTCGCCGGTGAAAAATTTCTTTATTTAAGGCGTTCGGGGATTTACTATATTTATCTAATATTGTTCTATTGAGGCTTTAGGCGTTAAAAATAAGTCATTGACTTAACGTAAGCGTCTTCTATATATCAGTTTTAAGAACTCAGTCATCTTAATTTTTTTTTAAATTTCTCGGTAATCTGTTATTGAACTTTAAAAAACTTTGTCATATATGGTCGAACATATAATAGAAAAACAATTAAAAGCCTTCCTAATTAAATAATGTCTTAGTTTGATTGCATTTTCAGAACAGATTTTCGATAAATGAGCTACTGAAGAAAAAAATTAATGATTTATATTAATCCAAGGATTTTAGATTTTAATAAATCGAAACATGAAGCGAGACGAAATTTAATTTGTTGAAATTTCATTAAATAAGTGGAGGGGTAACAGATGTAAAAAATATATATATATGTATGTATATATCTACCAGGATTTTCTAAAAAAAAAATTTAAATAATTTCATTCATTTTTTAATAAGTCTTGAAAGTTTCATTAAAATCCGACAATTATTTGATCATTGCAAGAATTTCCAATCATTGTGTTTTTTTACTGGAAAAAAGATGCTAAATTTTTGCCACCACTGACGCAAGAGAAACAAGATTTTTAACTAAAATTTCGAAAGTACTAGAAACAATTAAAAAATTTAATAAAATAATCAAAAAATAGTTAGGTCTTGCCTCTTAATTTTATCATAAACATTTTGACGATAAAACTTTTGTTTTCATGAAGTTTGGGGGCTTCTTCAGTATGATATTCTCTTTTTTCAGCGAATTATCTGAGTAATTTTGAACACCTGTGACAAAAATAAGCAAACAGTATGCGCTAGAGGTTCGAACCTGGAATGATTGCCAATATAAACCTTTCAGAACATATAACACAACTGAAGTTCACTCCTTCAATCGTCGGCTCGAAAAGTAAATGGGTTTACTCTTAGATTAACGGCCATGAGTTTCTTCACTCTTCAAGCAACGCTATTTTCGATATGAGTATAAAAGAAAAATAAGATCTCCTATGAAGTCGCTATGTTTGGAATGTAAAAGAAGGAAGAAAAGATCATTCTTGCTTGACTTTTTTTAGATGAAAAATTATCAATAAACTCATTCGATTCATTTAAAGAATTCTTTGTTATAAATATTCTTGTAGATGCAACATTCTCGACAAATAACCTCCGAAACAAGAAGTGGCACAACAGGGACTAAAAGTAATTAACACTTACATGATATCCCATATTAGCAAAAAATACAAATAAATAAATGACATCTGAAGATGGCTAGAGGGTACATGGCCGAAAAGTCGTATCTATAAGAATTAACTTTTAACACTCAAACATGTGTGACACTATTTAGCGGTCGCGTGAAAATGAAAAGCGAGAAATAATTAAGGCGAGAAGAAGCTGAAATAATTATTCGTAAGATATCGGATCTGTGGAATTAATTTATGTTATGACGCGGCGAAAGAAGATAGCAATCTGCTCATGGCAATAATGAAAATTTCAAATTGGTCAAGTGGCCGACAAAACAGAATGCTAAGAGATAATGTTAATCAGGCACGTATTGACCGAGAATGGCTTCAGTTTGGACCACCCCCAAGGATAGAAGGAAAGGAAGGGAAAAGAGAAAGGAAAGGAATAAATCATTAACTATCTTTCGGAGATATCATTTGGTTTTGGGTAAAACACCTGTTTATGTTCAGACTTATCCATGATAAGAGTTTTTTGCCTGGACAGACTGTGGCGACGGAAGCACGTAGGCACTGAGGAGACAAAGAGATTCACTGATCAACCCCCATGATTATTTGACGAAAATCTCGTTGACAAATTCCAGACGTCATTCTGTTAAGATAGAGATTAGGGACCACTCTACGAGTCGTGGGAGGTCTGCTCGGGGAAGAGAAGGAAAGAAGAAAAAAAAAAGGAAGATAATTTTTTTTTGAGCGATAATTGCAAACACCCACGCTGCTGAGCGTTCATTGGCTGAAGGGTGGCGTGAGCGGTGGGCGAAGGTAAACTATGAAGAAGGAGGGGAGGCCTGTTGACGCTCCCTGAAGGTATTGGTGTGAGATGCCACTGTGAGAGAGAGGGGAAACCCGTTGACGCTCTCTGAGGGAAATGGGTGAGATACCAATATGAGAAAGGAAGAAATTGGGAGGACGATTCCCTTAAAGTAGAACGTAATGGACTTCCAAAAATGGAAAGTAATAAATTTTCCTGTCCGAAAACAAAGTAAATCCTTATTGTGGATTTAGAATTATCAAGGAAACTCAAACCCCGACAGGCCCACCCCGGTTTTGGTCGGCGTCCATATAAGCAGAGTCGCAGCGAGTGGACGGCAGTAACACAGAAAGGAGTTGGAGAGAGAGACGCAGAGTTGAGTTGTGAGCTCTGAGACCCGCCTCGCAGGAAGCTGACTGAAGACACACGTATTCTGACTTCAACTTCTAACCAAAAACAATTTATTTTTGAAGAACGACTTAGACTCACACCACCAAAACAAGTTTTGCGAATATCGCCTGAAGACACCAAAAACCAGTTTCTTGAAAAACAATTTAAGATGTTAAGACTCGCCTAACAAACACAAAGTGTCATGAATCCATATTAGCGGTTTGGGAGAAAGACTCAGTCCTGTATTCAGCAACCAGATATAAAAATATTTGTTATTCTTTTTTTAACACATTTGAACTTTTCGAGTTGTTACTTTATTTTCTTTTACATATACTTGTGCGGTGTTACCTTTGTTCGGACTCGGCTTGCATTGCGGTCCGGCGACTGATTGATTTCGTCTACCTAAGATCAAATCACAACGTGGGTAGGTTAGACTAGAAATCAAAGCAGTTACAGTTGGATAAATTGTGGTCTAAATAATGCAAAGATAAAATTACCACTGACATCTCATTTTGACAGATATATTTACCAAAATTACGCAAAAATATCTTGAAATAGGAAGGAGTAAATTTATTCAAAAAAATCACCATTGGATTCAACTACGTCCCCATGACGGCTTCGTAATCTCCTACATCTCTTCTAGAAGGTCTCTTTGCATAAATTGTTGAATGCTGCCATGATCCATGCCTTCAGTTCATCTTTGGTGTTATAAAGAGTTTTGTTGGTCTCTCGGTCATCTGCGCCCAACACATAATAATCAAGGGTGGTGCAGTCTGGGGAGTTAGGTGGCCAGGTGTAAAGATGTGGTTACAGAAATTGACAGATATTAATGGGTTCTCCTGCTTGTCTGACATGGTGCAGAGTCCTGTTTCCAGACATAGGGTCTTCCAGAAGCCACTCTCTTGATATCAGCACTACCTCCTCAAGGCACTTGATGTAGGCTTACTTAGCTTCTTACTTAGAGGGCCTACTGTAAAATCATTTTTAGTAAGCTTAATTTAAAGGCTGTTCTTGCTGGTTATTAACTGCAATACGTCTGCACTAGATGGTGTGACACTGGGTCATGTTGTGGAGTAATTTAGTGGACTAGGCTTTTAGACAATTGATAAAGTTTGTTAGTATAATCTTGATGAATACTGGCTAATGTTAATAGGACGAAAAAACAAAATATCAAAATAATAAGCCACAGCAATTCACTTTATCGAACAAACGTGACGAACGATTGCAATTGCAATGGGGCTACTTATTTTGGGCGTTTATTTGAACTCAAAGGTCACTTCCTTGTAACGTTCCCGCCAAATACCAGACTCCTCTTGATCTGCTCTCTCTTTATAAGAGATAAATCAGACCAAAAATCAGAACTTTGACAGAGTTAAAAAAAAAAAAGAAACAACAATTACACGGCCGTGTGGATGATGAATTATTTTCCAGCCATACAACTACTCTCCCATAGATAAACCGTAGCTAACCTCTTGCTAACTTTATCGCGCTATCGTCATTAAAAATATTCAAACTAGTGACATTCCTTAGTTCCATCCGTTCGGAAAATTTACAGCTAGGACCCGCCATGTCACGTATACAGAGTCGACCCCCTTTATACACTTACAACAAAATAATCTTCTGCATTGAAGGACTCTTGAACATTGTATTAGATAAACAATAGTGCAAAAGACAGGAATAAAGCGATAGACATACAGATAGATAGATAGATAGATAGATAGATAGATAGATAGATAGATAGATAGATAGATAAAGAGGCTGAGTGATAATGAAGTATATATATATATATATGGATGAAATTACACGTTTTATATCATTGTGCTAGTCTAATGAAGTAGATATCTATGCAAAGATGTCATGTTCAGGAATATGATTTTCTTTACGTGAAAGGAATTCCATTCTTATCTGTTTCACCAAAGAAGAAGGAAGAAATGAAAACAAGAAAAGCTACAAGAAAAATAAAAGGAAAATCTTTTGCTTTTTCTAATTTTAAAAAATGAAACATTGTTGAGAACAGTTTTATTGATTCAGTAAAATAAATCGGGAGGTAAATAGAAATCGATGCTGATATGAGGTTAGTGCAAGGCTAGCACAATCGTATAAAAGGGGTATCCATATATATATATATTGTTACGAACTGGTAGCATATAGATGGACCACGGGTTTTAAAAAAAAAGGAAAACGTGGGATCTTTTCTCGGTCTTCACTCAGAAATGGAAGCGACACAAGGGAATCAACGAAGAACAGACACAAGATGATGGATTTCAAAATAAAACATTTATTTATAAATATATAAACAGATAAAGAAAGAAAAAAAAAGAACATTCATTTAACAAAGGGGAAGGAGATCATTAAAGAATAGAGGCGCGAGCGAATACATACATATATGAAAACAGATCAAACCAAGAGAATCAACTTATCTTTCAGTCGAGCTGATATTTTCACACAAAGTTCTGATTCGCCGAAGCGCGAGTTCTGATGCTAAAACAACATTTTGGCCGGCCGGCAATTTTCCTGGATTTCTTTTCTTTTCACAAGTGTTCGAGGGTCCACAGCATCTCACACAGGCGTTCCGTTGGGTTGATCAGTTTCATAGCAGTCCTTTCGCCCCTAGTCGACAGTTTCATATTAGTAAATCATTCCTCAGATTATGACTTACACACACACACACACACACACACATATATATATATATATATATATATATATATATATATATATATATGTGTGTGTGTATGAAAAGGAAGAAAAAATGTACATTGATCCAATTCAATATTTGTGACTTTGACGCGCCTATCACCGAGAATCTACTAATGTCTGCTATCAATTTATCAAGAAATTACTGTCCTATTAGCAATCGCGAAATTAAAATCATAAAACAGGGAGTAAGAGACTGACAGATGATATACCATTTAATTCGTGGGGTGAAGCCACAATCTTTAAGTTTCCAATAGTGCTTAGATAGAGCAGTTTGGTGTATTAAAGAGCATCGGAGAAGGAATTCTGCTGATTGTAGAGATTCTGTTTCCAGCTACCAGCGAAGATCCCTATGTATACTTTTTCATCATTAATATTTTGTTTTGGAAAGATGTTAGTTTAGTAAACCACATTTTCCGAATTACAGATATATCCAACTGGGCAGTTGGTTCCAGTTTAAAATTACAAGAGGGCGTGTTTACTGGTATGTTGCTGTCATAAAAAGATTTTAATATTTGGTCTTTATATGAGTCAATAATGATATGTATGTTGTTAGTGCAGGAATAACTAAGTTTTAGATTTTTTTCAATTGAAACTTTTTGTAGAGGGTTGTTATGTTTATATCTGCCAATATTTACATTAGACAGTTTGCAGAAGGGTGGGCTAAACCTCACTGATTTTCTTTTTCTGTTTTTGGTTCCATTATGAAATGTTCCTCACGCGTATGTATATGTATTGCATTAATATACGTTGCATGTATCTGACCAATAAGAACTAACCGAAAATCTTAACATATCAGTGTCTCTGCTTTTTTCATTTCTATCTTGATCTATGACAAAGCTTTAATAAAAGTGAAACGTACTTGTTCTTCATTTTATTTCATCATATATATATATATATATATATATATATATATATATATTAGGTACCGCCACTAAATCGCTGAAAATGGAATACCATGATGAAAAAATGCCCCAAATATAACAAAAAACAAATTTTTATCGTCAAAATGTTTATGAAGATGAAAGTATTTTTCACTTATTTTTTTCTTTAAATTTTACTACTTTGTAACACGTTTGAAATTTGTGTCAAAAATGTTGTTTATTTGAGTCGACGGTGCAACAAAGGTGGTAATGGATATTTTCGCGCATTTTATTCGCGGGTTTTATTTTACTGCTTCCGGTGAAATAAAACATTAATTTTGAAATTCTTGCAAAAATCAAATAATTGTCAGATTTTAATGAAATTTTCAGGACTTATTCACAAATGAATTAATTTATTTTTAAAATTATTATTTTTAGAAATTTTTGCTAAAAATATTTAAAATCCTCAACAAAACATTTTATTATTTAAAAAAGGATTCCTTGGAGAATATAAATTATGTTTTTGTTTTTCAAACTCTTACCAAGATTCATAAAATCTGCTCCAAATCGTAAAATAAAAGACTGCAATAAAAACTATCTAATTATTTAATTATATAAGCTTTTCATTACGCTGATGAATAATATATATTAAGGACATTATAGTCTGAAGAAGTAAAAACATTTTCGAGGAAAATGAATAAGAATTGTTTCATTTTTTTTAATTATAAAGTTTCACAAATGTTTTAAAATTCTTCCAAACATCACCAAAGTTAGGTTATTAAATTAATAAGTAATCGAAAATAAGCGAAAATTAAAAAGCTTAATGCAAATCATCCAACCAAATATTTTACAGTAATTAAAAATAAATTTTTGTGTGTCTAAATTTTCCTTTTTTTAGTATGGCGTTTCATATGCATCATAATCGTTAAAAGATCACGTTTTACAACGGCTCTTTCCTTTATGCTCATAAACCTTTTAGTTTTACTTAGTTAAGAAAAATAATTTGTTTTTATTTAGTTTGTAATTTTTTAAGTTTATTTATCCCTTTGTGAGTTATATTTTGATAAAACAAAACGTTTGAAAAGGTAACCCTTTCTTTCATTTTAAACCTAATGTTTAGTTTCATTACCTTTATACTTTATTTCATTTACATTTGAAAATTTTCTTTTCTCATACTAATTCCCGATACCTAAGTTTTAAAAATGTATTTGAAAAACAAAACTGAAAAGGCTTTCTTGAAGCTTTCATTTTAGCTTTAATTGAAAGCTAAATGGTTCAAAAATAAATATTTGCTATTTCCAGTAAGCATAATACTCTGGTGTATTTCAAACAGAAATTATATATTAATTACAGTGATTTGTAATTTTTGTCATCAAAAAAGCGATAAAAAATGTTGCCATTTTTTTGTAAACAAAAGTTAATTCTCGTTTTCAAACATTTTGAAAAATACAATGTATTTTTCTGAGACGTTATTTGAGGAAAATTAGCAATTTTAAGGTTAAATTAATATGATTTGAGACAAAAAATTAAAATATGACTGAAAAAATTTAAGAAAAATTTCAAACGTGGTAGAAAGGATTAAAAAATTAAAGGTAATTCAATAATTTATGAAATGTTATTTAACAAATTTTTATAGTATTCTAAATTTTATTATATTTTCAGAAGTCATCTTCAATCGTAAGGTTAAGTACCTAAACAAAATTCAATAAAATATTAGATGATTGCTTAAAATATTTTGTTAAATTTAAAAAATTACCTTGTTGTTAAAAAACAAAAACGAACCGCTCTTACTTAGAATTCGTAAATTTATGTCAATTCTGGTCCACCATACTTAACTTGTCAACAGCTTCGGCCGTCAATATATCGATGGAGACGTGATAATAACAAGACCCCGTTGTCAAGAACTGCTTGTATAAAAAAATTTATGCTATAAGTAATATTTGTTTAAAACAAACTAATTAAAAGCTTAAAATGTTCGCAAATATATTTTGATTAAAGTAACAGTATTTTATATTTTTTAAATCTTTTTGTATCTGGTCTTATGATTTTGACCAAGGGTGTATATATAATATAATTGTTAATACTATAAACGTTAATTTTAGTGGGTACATTCGGTTGAATTGTTATCCCAATTGTTTTTTTTTATTTTATTAAACAGTGAATTTAATAACAATTGATCTAAAGTTTGTCACTCCCTCAGGAATTGAATTGTCATCCTTTTTTCCATTAGGGAAATCAATTTTTATAACGGAAGTGAAACTCTACCAGTGACTCTACCCGCCATGGAATCTGTATAAGCTTGTGTTTGTTTGTATTGACTGATAAAATGATTTCATAGTCACTTGGTTATTTCACTTCGAACGATAAAAGTTGCAGTGAGATGATAAGCGCCGTGTCAGGAACTTTCCGCCATCTTTTTTTTTTATGTAGTATGTTCAATAAATGTCTGCAAAGAAAGTATTTCGCTCCTACAGTAATTTAAAAATTACTTACGTGATAAAATGAATCAACATGGCAATTCTTAGACAAACCACTACGTAAGCGTTTCAGTAGGCTAACTAGTTTTGACATTCTCGCCTTACCGTTAGCTTTAGATAAAATTCTATTTAGTTAATTGACTCTTTTTTTAGAGGTGACTGGTAGAGAGTAATTTCTGGAAAGCTGTGTAGTGTAGAATGTTCCGTTTTCATTTGGCCTTCGACAATTTTAGATTTGGCCCAGACCGAGAAGAGCCTAACAAATATTATACCGTCAGCATTGACAATGGAGAGAACAGCTTTTTACGGATAATGACTGACCAGGTAAAGTAATTATCTGAGTCGCTTGCCTCAACTCTCTCTCTCTCTCTCTCTCTCTCTCTCTCTCTCTCTCTCTCTCTCTCTCTCTCTCTCTGGGTTCTAAATCAACGCTGGTGGAACAGCAGTGTTGAGAAATTTTCTCAAGATATATGGCTACGTGCTCATAGCGTAATGGCTATCGTATGAAAAGCGGTATTGACGTGTCGAGTCCGTTTTTCGTTTATTTTCGCATATCTTTGGGAAAGTATAAATCCATCTTTTCTCCCCCAAGCTACTGATTAAATAGCCGTGCACAATCAATTATCTCGCATTTGTTGGTAACCAAGGATAATTTTGAATGCAAAACAGGCTGGACATGAAGCTAGCAAATCTACCCCATGAAAACCTACTAGAAAGGGAAGCCAAAGCAGCATCACATATTGTGGAGTTGTTGTGGCCCTATGCTACGCAGAGATGAGACTACAGTGTTAAAATACGTACATATGATGACGCAATGATAAAGTAAATTCATGGCTTTCCTAAAACGTTTAGTACCAAATGAACTTCATATCACCTGGAGCTCAATTCACAGGTAGATTTCATAGTGTAAATCCAGCCTGATGCTGGATAATCCTCTCTTTCCCGGAAGTAAGATCCCTGCTAATCTATTCTTTTTTTTTCTGTTAAAGAAGCTCTTTTTTAGCTGAACTATCTGTATATGTCTAAATGACCCCAAATGACAGGTCATAGCTATGGGGTGAATTTGATTTAAACTTTCCCCGACATTATTATTACGAAATGGAACGGTCCAGAGTGAAATTTGAAAACGGTTCGATTTTCTGTTAAGCGTTATTGGAATCAGCGAATTTTATTTTCTGCGCCGACAAGATTCACCACCGTAACATAATTATCTAATATGTAGATATTTTACATTTTTTTTATAGTGTTCACAAGGCTCGATGGCCACTCAAGGTAGGTTATTGAATGAAATCCGTGATATGAATGTAAAAGTGTGTTGGCTTAGATAACTATTGACCTTTGAAGCGGTTAATATTGCAGCATTTAGTGAAGCATCCACTTTAGAATCTATTCCACACATAAGCGGCTCTTGGAAGAAACTGTCCGAGTGAAACATCCTGCTTATAATTGAAATACTCAGAGAATGAGTGTGATTCGATTCTAGAGGGATACAACATGACTGGTCTTAGCTGAAGAGGCTTTAAATGATAGAAGTAAAGAACGGAGTGCGTCTTAACGGTTGCCATAGAAACAACGATAGAAGAGTGTCATTTCCTTGCCACGTAGCGCCTGCATGAAAGAGGTAGCCACATGAAAATATGTCACAGAAGACCGCGTAACTATAGACTAACTTGAGTTTTACGTAAGCCTATAAACATCAGTTTTCTATGCAATAAGTAAAAAAAAAAAACCTATTCAATTTTTCAATAAATGGGTTTGATAGGTCGCTAAATTTTGATTGGTCACGGCACTAGAGTATAATTCAATTAAAAGCTTTTCAGGCGTCCATTCAGCTTCTGTATCATGATTTCAAGAATATCATTTTTAATATTTTATTACAAAACTCGTCGATTATTATCAATTTTCGGATCGGAAATAACAACTGGGACATGACGACCTGAGAGGTGATGATAAATAGCAACTGCCTCTTTATATATCTCACATGAGGTATTATGATTACTTTCATTATTGACATTATTCGGACTGTTATCCTCATCTTTGTTGCCATATTCACAATGTTTCGCCCGTCGTACGCTCCGGCCTTTATGTCAATGTCTCTCTATATATCTCAGATGAGGTATTATGATTACTTGCATTATTTACATTATTCAGACTGCTATCCTCATCTTCATTGACATATTCACAACGATTCGGCCGTTGTAAGCTCTGGCCTTCTTCAAGCGATTGTAATTTCGAACCGAGCCCTCTATTTCGTCCACCGGGGTAGAGTATTCTAGTTTCACATGCCATGCCTCTTTCAGATGTCTCAGTTATTTCCCTTTAACTCAACTTTCCATTTTTTTTTTTTATTCAGTACTGCTGTGGCCTGGTATTGAACTCACAACTCTTTGGGTCTAGTCACTGGATCTAACCAACATCTTTATCAACTGGTCCTTGTGTCCTTGAGGTTAGATCCAGTGACATACTTTCGGCTTTGTACCACATTTTAGCAACGATTAGAAAAATCACCATTAGTCAAGTCCAGGTACAAAATCTGTCGCTATAATTCGATTATTCCATCATTCCATGTACACATTATTCCATCATTCCATATGCACATAATCCATCATTCCATATACACATTATTCAATAATTCTATATACACATTATTCCATCATTCCATATACCCATTATTCCATCATTCCATATACACATTATTCAATAATTTCATATAAACATTATTCCATCATTCCAAATACACATTATTCCATCATTCCATTATTATTTAATAATTCCATATTCACATTATTTAATAATTCCATATTCACATTATTCTATCATTCTATATACACATTATTCCTTCCTTAAATATACGTGATCTGCTAAACTCAAAATATATTGTTGGACAAAAAATTTTCATGACTGGCTGCGACTAAAGCATATAAAAACGGAACTTCAGTGCCACAAGTTTTGACGATCGAGAAATCAGATGATCATAATATAAAAGAGCATTGATTTCGATGGAATAATTTGCTTTTATCATTTTTAGAATGAACCTTTAAACGACCGGCAGAATCAACTAATATTTCATTGGAAGTCAGGAGGTCTCATCAATTGATGATTTAATATATTATTTTCAAGGATTGGGGAATCTTTTTCGCAAGATTCCAGTCCAAATGATCAATTGATATTTCTTGAAGTATTTGACTGTAGATAAATCAGAAAGAACAAGGCAAAGACAGTGCTATATCGGCATGCATTACTGCTAGAAGAGAAGAGAGACGAAAAATAGTGACAACTTGCAGCAAAGTATACACAATCCCATTGAACATGAAATGTTTCAACTACTACCAAACTGTTAAAAATATTAAATTTATGAACGTAACTTTTATTTTATTTTCCATTGTTCTTTATTTTTATAATCTTAAAGAATTTAAATAATATTTTTATCGTTTTTGTATATAATTACAGCGGAAATAAGTATTAAAACTACTCTTTAAAAAGGAATAGACTCGTTTTTTCCCTATTTTGCGTGCGCGTTCGTGCAACATTTTCCCGCCTTTCAGAGTAATGGAACTTTTTTTTCCTTTATTCACATCGCGTCAACTAGGTTTGCAGTATTAAGCTGTCATCGGAGATCTAAAAGATTAATTTGAACGTGAATTAAACTTCTGGAATATTTACCAGATCAGAATATATTCTTTCGAAAGTTTTTTTCTCTAACATTTCTGCTATTTTTATCTATTCCGATGAATCTCGAAGATAAAAATTGATTTCCTTTTTCTCTGAACGGAGCTTTGATTTTATCAATTGCAAAAGTTTTTCCCCTATTTTTTTTTTATTCTCCCAGTGAAATGAAGTTTCTTTGAATAAATTAGTCATCACGACTTTCCTGATGAATATAAAGATTTGAAATTTTCAAATAATCTTTTTCTCTTTGTCCTGAATACGATTTATAATCTGTATCGTAGCAATATTACCTCTACAGATGGGCATAATATAGCGTCACTATAGAAGAGAACAGGAAAGAAGGGGTTTCTGATTCGCCAAGATGCGTGTTGTTATGATTTATTAATGAATAAATAAATATAGCAAAATTTACTATTCATGTTATTCAGTAACCAAAAGTTTAAATGTTAAAAAAGAAACGACTTCTTTTCGACCAGGGTCTATGAATGTCCCAGTAGACTCTTTTTGAAGCGGCTTACTTCGGAAACATTTGATCAAAGTCAGTATGATCCGTAACAAATCCATTAGATGATCCTTTGCCATATAGCATGTATTTTAAAGTTATAATGGTATTCTTAAATGTCAGAGATTACGGTAGAATCGGAAATTAAACATTCAATAGCGATATTTTTTTGCTTGTAATATAATAAGTAACAACACGAAATTGAACCTTTATTAGACTTCATTCAGCTTTCGCACTGAAAAAGTTATATTTGTTATAGTGGATGGTTACAAGCGGGAGGGGAGATAGGATGGGCTTATTTTATTACCACAATGCTGCTTAAGGACGAAATAAACTTTGATCTTTTATATATGGAGAAGGCAATATAACATTGGCGATTTTTCTGTACAGTTGTAACTGCTTTTAGCATTTTATATTTCGGTCAGTCGTTTCTCTAGTCGCCTTAATTATCAGTCCGCCTCTTTAAATAAGGATGTCAAACAAAGTGGTTACCTTTAGATGGCTAGAGTAACCACTGGGCAAAAAAAATCGATTTGATTTCTTCATACGATAATGGTGAAATCTCCCTTTTTATCGATAAGTGTTTTCTTTCAAACTGCTGATCTTGGGTCTCCTTACCACCAGCTTATAGCGAAACAGGAAGACGTGGTTTGCAAACAATTCAAAAGGATTACACCGTTGTGAATTGTTCTTGTAAAGTTTGCGGTTCACTCAAGAAAATCGCTGGTCCACTTAATTTATTTATACCTGGCCTTATTTCAATACAAGTCAGAGAACGATGTCGTCTTTATTTAATCTTCGTTTACTGCTAAACATTTGTGACAAGTCGCTGGTCCGGAAAAGTATCTTGTCACATCCAAACGATACTCTTGTGATCTTAGACGATTTTTACTAATTTAACATATCAATAAAAATTAACAACATACAATATTATTTATTAAGGATATTAAAATGTATTCTTTTCAGCACATCGTAAACATATTACGTATATGTCTTTGTTAAAATATATCTTTTCGGGGCAAAACAAAACCATATCCCCCAGTTCTGTAACTGATTGCGATTATGCTAATGATTCCGTTAAAGCCAGATTTTTACAGCAAAATTACTGGTCGTTCTACTCATAATCGAAGAAGAATTCAAGTGAATATCAATTTCAAATAGTACGTTAAGATCATAATTTATTTTTTAAGACATTTTTTTTATGTTTATACGTTTCTTTTATAGATACAAATATTTAAGTAAATGCTCTGTTTATAATAAACAGTATTAACAATATTTACTGGCCTGAATTTCCGAGAAATTTTCATTTTCGAAGGGCGCATATATTCTATGAAAATTTCTCGGACATTCAACTTGTTTTTGTCAACATGAGTATACATATTCGTGCTCCATATATACCCGTGTACGAGTGTGTGCGCATGGATGCGAGTCGTTTGACCACTGTATTTGGCCATTATGTGTGCATGCTGTGTGCTTTTGCGTGTGGGGTTTCGATCTATTTAGTGCTGGTTTAAATTTGTCTATGAAGTTCTTTTTCTTGTATTTGTAGGTAAGAATAATTGTCTGTTTGATATATTGGCATAATATTAAATTTACCCTGGTTACATTTGAAGATGTGTTGTGATACAAAGAGTTTTCTACTGTCTGGTAATTTTATGTTGCTTTTGTGTAAGGAGACCCCGTTGTTTAGTATTTTGGCTGATACCTATATATGACTTCTTGCATTTTATGCATTTGAAAATAAAGCATATTTTTTAAAAAACCCGTATTAAAACCAAAAACGTTTGCGGTTTCTCTCTTCTTTTTAATATAAATACTTTTCCCTCGTTGGAAATACGAAAATCTCTTCCCTTTATATAATTACAACGAAAGAATACCGTGAACAGAAAAGAAAACCATGAAAACTTCCTGATTTATTCAAAATTATCAATAAAAAACAGGAACTGCTGGAGGAAGAAATACAGAAATTGAACAAAAAAGTGGACGCTATACGACTACAAATCCCATCACAACAAACCAGGGAAGACAACTGCAACACAGAAACATTGATAGAACATTTCAAGACACAGTTTGGATACCTGGAAAATATTAAAAAGTTACACATCCAAGAGGAAGCGTGCAAAAGGAAAAGACAGAATCTCCGAATGTGGGACAACTCAATCAATCAAAGAAAACTAACATATTTCAATGCCATCAAAAATAAAGAATTCACAAAAATATACAAAACCTTCAT
The DNA here is from genome assembly GCA_903632075.3 of Acanthosepion pharaonis. Taxonomy (NCBI): domain Eukaryota; kingdom Metazoa; phylum Mollusca; class Cephalopoda; order Sepiida; family Sepiidae; genus Acanthosepion; species Acanthosepion pharaonis. The sequence continues at coordinate 1,832,161 of CAHIKZ030001946.1, read as the reverse complement.
AGAAATGGAGGAAATATTTATTCTAAGGAAATTATGCAAAAAATTGACACACAAGACACGGAAAAACAAATAAAAAAACACACTAAGCCTAACAAAAATGCAGGCCCAAATTGAAATACAAGAAAATAAATCAATAAACTTTACGAAAAATATACACAGAGATTGATAATAAATTGTTAACAGAAATCAGGAACGATGTCCTAAAGAAATTCACCAATTCCTGTCAGAATTATGGAAGTCAAAATGCAAAGAAGAGGAGGAGAAATTTCGAAATATCTTGGAAAGTAAGATAACCTGGTTGAAAACATTACCAAAAAAAAAAAAGAAAAATTGGATAATGAGGCAGAACAAACAAAAAAAAACCTATCCAAACTCATAATAAAACACAATACTCAACACAAATCAAATATATGCAACATCAGCAAATACAAAGAAAACCACACAACAGAGTTAAGAACCCGAATATATAATACCACACACAAACAGACCCACAGGATAAGCACCCTAACATATTGCACCATACTCAAACACATCCACAAAGTCAGAACCCTAATACATACTACCACACACAAACACACTCACTCAACAAATACAATTATGAAATTATAGTGAACAGCACAGGAACAAACCTGCACAACAGACGACCACACCATAACAGACAAAGATCAGAATACACGCACATTCACAAAGCCAACACTTACAGATATCACCTAGCACAACAAACCAAACCCAACAACCGTTAACCATATCAAAACCGTTAATACAATCAAAATTTCCTGAAAATTTCTACACACAATCCACATAAAATCCATAGAGAAGCAACAAATCTAGAAATATCTGGAACATCCGTTATAATAAAAACAAACAAACCTATATAGAGCCAAGGAGAAACAACAACCCCCAATTTCACCAAGAAAAACTCCCACTGGCTTGAAAACTTGAAATGTACAAAGAGAGGTTATCTCTTAGAAAATTCGAAATATGTTAAAAGAAACAATCATTATTTTTTAGAAGCCCCAGTCCGAACAAGAAAACCAGTTTAGAAGAGACAAAACCCAAAATAATAAACCTATCTACATATACACTTACAAGGGACGAAATCAACCTATTGAAATTAGGCCTAAAATTCTGCCCTGCACCGAAAAGCAATATAACAGACCCCAAAAAAAAGACCTTAGAGAATTTGAACGCAAATTCAGACTAAGAGAAACATTTAATAATAATGAAAATATTACAGATGAGTCATTACTAAAAAAACAAATCCTATGTATTCCCAAACAAAAATAATAATACTAATGAGCTGAACATATTTTTTGAAAACTCTGGAACCTTGACCTAAAAGAAAACCTAAGCCATTCGACAACCTTACATACAGTCAAAGACTAGCCTTAGAGAGCATCCGAAAAAATAATAACATAATTATAAAAGTAGCAGATAAAGGCAGCGCTATAGTGATCATGGAGAGAACATATTATAAAACAAAAATTCTAGAAACACTAGAGGATAGGAACAGCTACAAATTAATTGAAACTAACATAGACAAAAACATTATATCAAAAATTCCAAAACTCTGCGCAACACATAATAAAATATTAACAAAAAAGAGAAGGATTTCCTAATAAACTTTGTATCAAAAACAAGCAATTTCTACGGACTACCTAAAATTCACAAATCGAGTGAAATAAAAGCAGCTATCCAGGCACAAAAATCTGAATACATTAGCATCCCAAATCCCAGTGACCTTACATTCAGACCCATAGTAGCAGGACCAGTCTGTCCCACTAGCAAACTCAGTAACCTAATAGACATAATATTGCAACCATATACTAAACAAATTAAAAGCCACATCAGAGACGATATCCATTTCCTTAGCTGCATACCACAAAAGGTAGATCCGGGAACACTGATGGCAACTTTTGACATTAGTAGCCTATATAACAACATACCCCATGAAGTAGGTAAGGAAGCAATCTCATTCTGGATTGGAAAACATCCAGAAACACTACATCCCAGATTTACTAAGGAATTCATTATCGATAGTATAGACCTAATTCTAAACAATAACACCTTTGAATTTGACGACAAAAACTATATTCAAACCTTGGGTACTGCAATGGGAACAAAAATGGCACCAACATATGCCACCCTAACATTAACTTACCTAGAAGAAAACCTCTATGAAAGGATAGAACAAATATATGTGGAAAATATAAAAACCTAATTCACTAAATCTTGGAAAATATATTTAGATGATTGCTTCATTTTCTGGAAATCCTCATGGGGTGATATTAACCAAATCCACACCCTACTTCAAAACTTACACCCAAAAAGCAACTTCATCCAAGAATATAATTTCAACGAATTACCATTTTTAGATATACTCATCAGAAATAAAAATAACCACATAATCACAGATATCTACCACAAACCCACAGACACCGAACAATATCTTCATTTCAATAGCCATCACCCAAAAAGCTTCCTGAAATTCATCCCCTATTCTCTAACACCTAGGGTTTGTACTATAGTGACTGATAAACACCTCCGAAAATCCAGCCTAGAAGATTTACATAAAACTCTAAAAAAATAGGCTACCTCACAACACCAATAAACAAAGGTTTTCAACTCGCAAAAAAATTCCTTTAGACGAACTACGAAATCCAAAGAAACGTAAAGTCAAACAAACTCTAGCATATGTTTCAACACACGACAAGAACAATCCAGAACTATTTACAGAAATTACAAAAAATCTAGACCTACTTAGCAAGAATGACAAACTGAAAAATATATTAAAAACAACCAACATTAAAAGCAAACACCAATCAGAAAACCAAAAACACATATCAGCCTCATCTAAATCTAGCCAACACACAATACAGGGAGTCACAATATGTAACAAAAAAAGATGTGGGGTTTGTGACATCATTATAGAAGGAAACTCCTACACTTTTGTAAACCCCAAAACGAGATTCATAATAAATAAAAACTTAAACTGAAACTCCCAAAATGTGATTTATGTACTTAAATGCACAAAATGCAAGAAGTCATATATAGGTTTGAGTCAACAACTGAACAACAGGGTCTCCCTGCACAAAAGCAATATAAAATTACCAGACAGTAGAAAACTCTTTGTATCACAACACATTTTTAAATGTATCCAGGGTGAATTTAAAATTTTGCCAATATACAGACAAACAGACAATTATTCTTACCTACAAATACAAGAAAAAAATCTTCATAAACAAATTTAAACCAGAATTAAATAGATCAAAACCCCACACGCAAAAGCACACAACTTGCACACATAATAGCCAAATACAGTGGTCAAACCACTCGCATCCATGCGCACACACTCGTACACGGGTATATATGGAGCACGAATATGTATACGTATGTTAATGAAAACAATAGACTGCTCAGAGGCACGCGCGCAAATACTGCGCAACATAAGAAGTGTGTGTATGTGTGTATGTATATATATATATATATATATATATATATATATATATATGTATGTATATGTGGGTGTATGTGTGTATGCTAATTCCTTATAATAAGACAGTCTGTATGTATAGTGAGGAAGTGCGCATGTACTTGCGCGTACTGGTATATATATATATATGCATATATTGACAAAAACTGGTCACGAGCATACATGTAACCGTGTACACAACATAGGAATTGTGTGTGTGTGTGTGTGTGTGTGTGTGTGTGTGTGTGTGTGTGTGTGTGTGTGTGTGTAATGTATACTAATTCCTTATAATTAGACAGTATGTATGTATGGAAAGAGAATATACGTATGTGTACGCATGCTGACAAAAACACAAAAAATACAAATAGATCTAAGAAGACACAGGAGTCATTAAAAGATAAGAATATCTTTCTCACCCTTTCTCAAACCAGTCTTAATTGTTTTATTACCCTTCACGTAGAACTTTTTCACTGCTAGTTCAAGGAAGACATTTGGGTCATTAACACATGTCTAATATCGAGAATATTTAACATCGGAAAACACAAGAAAAATTAATTCCTTTTAATATGTAGAAATATTCACTCTTTGCCTGATGAAGGTCGCGAAACCGGAAACTCGTGTAGCAAAATTACGGAAAATAAAGCATAATATATTTTTTTAAAAATCCACATTACAAATCCAAAACGTTTGAGGTTTGTCTCTTCTTTTAATATATACACTTTTCTCTCGTTGGTACTACTATAATCTCTTCCCTATATATATATATATATATATATATATATATATATATATATATATATATATATACCAGCCAGCAATACTTTTGGCTTTAGCTGAAGGCATAAATTTAGTCATTGAATAACCCATTATCGTGAAACTGATAATCACCATGTAGTGGATATTCATACTTTCAACATCTTCGACTCTCTCTCTCTCTCTCTCTCTCTCTCTCTCTCTCTCTCTCTTTTTCATGTTCATCGCCCATTTGATCCTTTTGCAGACGTCGTTGAAGCGAAGATGAAATCATCCTCTTGCCATACTTGAGGACCTTCGGAATATTTTCATCCGGCACACGATTAATATGTCGAAGCTAACGGAGTGGCGCTGTTGGAAAAGGTCGTATAGGCTGAGTAACTGGGCACGGGTTAAAACACTATGGTATTGATGCACAGAATGCGTCTCAGGAATCGAAGATGAAAAACGTTGAGGTATCTGTAGTAAAGGCTCAAAGTCTCGCTGCCGTAGAGTAGCACGCTGACGAAGCGTGCCCTATAGACTGCAAGGTTGTTGTTCGTCGGAACTTATCCCTCGTCCGGAAAGGAGTAATATGAACGGCAGGTGTCACCGCACCGTCAACCAGCGCAGCGATTACACGCATCAAACAATAAATAACTTTCGCGAAATGGAACGTTAAAATGTTAAACATCTGTGACCAGTTGGAAAATGTAAAAGAGGAACTGTGTTAGGTAAAATTAACATTTTAGCTCTATGCTTACAGGATATATATACAGTGGAGAGAAAAATGAAAAAGGAGTTAGATTGATACTAGATCAAGACATCAACAAATGCATCCTGGGGTACTGTCAATTAGCTGAAAGAACCCTTGTTGTTAAATTGAAAGAAAAGACTTTCAGTATAACTATTATAATAGTGTATGCAGCGAGAGCACAAAATACGGAAGAAGAAATCTAATACATCTACTTCATCCTCGACAGCACCAAGGCTCAGTGCAACTCTCAAGAAATTATAATTATCATGAGAGACCTGAATACCAAAGTGGCTAGGGAGAAGGTAGGGGATATAGCTGGCAAATTCAGACTTAGAATCTAAAACGAACGCGGAGAAAAATGTGTCCAATGGCGCATGACCAGTGGCCAAGTAATAATGGAGGAGAAACCCAAATTGACTACATACCTATCAACAAAAGATTCAGGAATGTAGTCGCTCACTGCGAAATCTATCCAAGTGCCAACTGCGGAAGCGACCACCTCCCTGTTATATCTAAGCTAAGAATGAAACTACAGAAGCTAAAAACGCCTAACGCAGCAGCCAATTTGCAATACAACAGACTCTCCTGAACGACCCGAACCTGAAGGAAAAATTTATGGACATTGTGAAAAGAAAATACGACGGACAAAATAGAAGTGGAAACTCAAAATGGAACACACTAAGAGAAGATTTAGTGATACCAGCAAACGATATCATCGCAAAGGATAATGGACGAAGAAGAAAAATGAATGGATCACAGATGAGATTCTCGACATGATGCATAAAAGACAGAAAACAATGCCAAGACATGGAGCGGAATACAGAAAACTACACAATGAAATAAGGACCAGATGCAGGCAAGCTAAAGAAGAATGGGTTAACGAAAAATGTGCAGAAATAGAGAGGATGAGTGTCACAGATAAAAAAGATATGCATAAACAAATACGAGAACTCACAGAACAGAAGACATGCTCGTCAACAGGCTGCATGAAATCCAGGAACGGAACGCTCATATTAGAGAAAGAAAAGATTCTTCAGCGCTGGAACGAATATATTCGGGAACTCTTCGATCACTAAAAGAGAACAACCGGCAGAAATAACGACATCCCGGAAATACTAAAAACTGAAGTAGAAGCTGCACTGGCCAAATTGAACAGAAACAGGGTGGCAGGGCCAGACGGAATGATGGAAGCTTTAGATGATTTCGGTATAGACAAGATTACAGAAATAATAAATGAAATATACAGCAGTGGTGACATATCAGAAGATCTAAGCAGATCTATTTTCATAGCACTGCCTAGGAAACCAGGCGTAAACGAAAAATCAGCCTAATGAGCCACATAACAAAACTCATTATCCGAATTATGATGAATAGAGCGCAGTAGAATCAGGCCAGAGATAGGACAAGAACATTACGGGTTTGTTAAATACACCAGAACAAGGAACGCAGTTTTTATACCCAGAGTGTTATCAGAAAGAACAATGAAACTGCAGAAGAACGTGCACCTGTATTTTTATAGACTACGCAAAGGCCTTCAACAAAGTACGCCATCAAAAGATCTGTTAGAGTTGCTCAACAATCTTGACATATTCAGGAAAGACACTGGAATAATCAAAAATTTCTACTGGCAACAAACCTCCTGCATACGGATAAAATATGAGTTCATCAGAAATACAAAAATAGAAAGGAGTCTAAGGCAAGCATATGTCTTCTCAGCGGATTTATTCGACCTATACAACGAGGCAATTCTGGGAGAACTGGAAATCCTACCAGGATTAGTGTCTGTGATGAGCACCTCATAGGACTTTGGATCTCAGAGACAAACTGGACAGTCTTCCCTCTGTTCTTGTGTGCAGGTAGACGTCATCGGATTTTAGTTGAAACCCCCAACACAAATTTCAGTATGACCCCGAAGAAGCCGAATAAGGTTGGTGAAACCACACAACCCTGCTTCACAACGTTGCGTATATTGAAAAACCTCTGAATAAGAATTTCCAAATTGTACGATACTCTTCACAAGCACACACACACACACACACATTTGAGCACACACACACACACACACACACACACACACACACATATATATATATATATATATATATATATATATATATATATATATATGAGATAACGATATATGTTTTAATATATCAAGATCAATGTTGGGTAAAAATGTATGACAAAGTGGAAAAAGTTTTTTGTGACGCGTTTCGTCCTTTAGGACTTCATCAGGACATCATCGGACTAAATTTGTTGTATTGGTTCGACTAGACATAGGTGTTGAATTCAATGTCAACTTTTATATTTACATAAGCTCTACCTCTGATATTGAGCACTTTAACCCATAAATATAGCATAAAACTATATAAATATAGCATAAAACTATATATATATATATATATATATATATATATAGTGGACTGTCCTATTGTGAACGATAAATGAGGGTCATCAGTAGATGCCGCCCATTATTTCACACTTATAAATGCTATCAGAGGGTATTGTGGAGAAAATCAGGTAAGGGAAAGACATATTTCATTTGTGCTAGAAAATTATGACAAACTGGAAAATTTCTTGTGACGCGTTTCATCCGTTAAGATTTCATTGAATGGGCTTTGTTGATGTTGCCACATCTACACATTCGCACAAAACGAGACACAGGTAGTTTTAAAATATTTTGAAAGCATATTTTTTGTTTCAATCTAGCCGAGTCCATTTGTATTCTTTTTCTATTTCTCTCCATCACCTTTTCCTCTGCTTATCCCACACTGTGACAATATAAAATCTACTAAGAATGGTGATATATTGTAAGAACCTCGACGTAAATTTACCGATCAAGGAGCTTTCCTGAAATTTTCGTCTCAATGGATTATTTTCTCTTTTAATCAAAGTAGTCCGTTTTATTACGGTGACCAACCAATGCATTTTGTGTGTTGCTATTTAAAATGTCCCTTTTGTGTTCATATAGTCTTTTGTTTAAACCACTTGAGGTTTCTCCAATGTATTCATTCTGGCAATTCCTGCATTTGATAGAGTAAATTCCGCATTCAGATTTTGACTAGTTGCTTTGTTTTTTATTGATGAAGTCCTTGATTGTTTTAGATGTAGTGGTGACAAATTTTATGTTGAGTTTAAAAATTAGATACAGTTAGTGTATAGAATAATATATTTTCTGATTCTTTAGGTTTATTAGGAAGGAAAGCTATTCTATTTTGGAATATTTTATGAGCCTTTTGTTTCGCATTGAAAATGAAATAGGGTATTGGAGGTTATTGAGTGTATTTTCATTATATTTCTTCTCTTCGTGTAAATATTAATGGCTGCAAATTCTGAATGCTATTAAATAGAATCCAGTGATCATTCCGGATTTTATTTTGTACTTATGATGGGAATAGTAGTTTATTAAGTCATCTTTATTGCGTGATTTTTCGTGGACACTAATTTCTAGGCTCTTGCCTACTCCGTGTACCATGATGTCTAAGAAAGGTAAAGTATTTTTTATATTCCGTATGTAAATTCTATCGTGTGTACAATTTGGTTTAGTTTATTTAAAGATCCGGTAATTTAGTATCACGAGGATATATTAATAGATCATCCTCAATATATCGGAAGTAAGTTGTTTGTTTAGGGAGAAAGTTTTGAAAAGAATCACACTCAAGAAATTCTAAGAAAAATTTTCCAGTTTTCATATTTTCCTAAATACTGTTTGTTGATATTTAAAATTATATATCGTTATATCATTCATAGACATACATATATATATATATATATATATATATATATATATATATATATATGAATAAAGACAAAGGTTCCGTCCTTTGATGGACATTATCAAAGCAAAGAAAAAGGATTTTATTTATAAACAGAAATAAAATTGTCGCTAGGTTTTCAAATCCGTCGATAAAAAAACGATTCCCTTTGTCATGTGTTCATATTCTCTTTTTACAGATATATGTTTTATTTATAACTGAATTTTTACATTGGTTTGGATTAGAATCAAAATATTTCTTTAGTTGGTTATCTTGTATAACATTAGCTTTATATAAAATATTATTAAACCCGTCTGGACGGAGTGTTTTGAGGCGCAAAATCCATTGGTCTTCATTGTCCTCTTAAATTTTTCTGTTATCTTTTCTGTTTAATTCTTTTTTTCAATTATAGTGAATTTGGCATGGCTTTTAAAATCGTGTTTTTCGAGGCGGAAATGTTCTACAGGTCATAATCTTTCATGGGAAGCCGACTTGATCCGATTCCGATAATTATTAATTCTGTAGTGAAATTGCCATTCAGATTTTCCCACATATTGTTTCTGGCATAGTGTGCATACTAATAGGTAAATTATGTTATGACTTCTACAGTTAGAGTTGTGGTAGATTTTCAAAGTAGATTTAGTGATTGATCTAGTGAACAAATTCCTAATATATATATATATATATATATATATATATATATATATATATATATATATATATATATATATATATATATATATATATATATATATATATATTCTGTTTAGACGTTATTTTTATGGATACATTTGAGTAAAATCATCTTTTCTTTAATAGTATTAATTACCGGCCTGAATGTTCGAAACATTTTATAGAAAATATGCGTTCTCCGACAGGATTCGAACGTGTATTCTATACGGAACTATCCTTAATCCTGGCGTGCTATGACCGTTCAGCCCCAGAGAACTTCTGGTTAGCCAAAGTTCGAATTATTGCTTTTAAACATAAAATCTATTAAATATTTGTCGGATTTAATCCTTTTCCTATGATACATATATATATATATATATATATGAATAAAGATATATATGCTCGTTTTGTTCAGTGAGAAATATTTTTATAGATTCTGCAAAGATATGTAGGCAGTTATTTAAGCATATTTTATATAACACTATAACAGGCACTGCGACATAAAATGACTGCAAAATCTGTTTTTCTTTCAGAGATCTGATTCAAAAGAAATTCTAGCTTTCACCATTCGATTCTTGCAGGCAAAATTATGACGTATGTAAAAACAAAAATTTCACTTACTGTTTCTTTTTTTTTTAAGGAAAGATGAGGTTCCCGTTATATATTTAAATCAAAATTAATGATAGCTTACATATGACGTCATTAAGTCGAGGAATTTCATTCTTTGAATTTTGGCTTTAGATTTGTTTTTTTGGGTGTTTAGCAGAATAGAATTTTATTTCTCTACTCTTTTCAGATGCGATGTTTACGCTTGATTAAACAATATATATATATATATATATATATATATATATATATATATATATATATATATATATATATATATATATATATAACCAATTTTTATTCACGCGTCTCCATTATTATTGAATTTGTTAATGGCTAGTGCCGAGGAACACCTGCGATATTTGGATCTTTGATTTGCATCGTTTCGGTATTATCTGTATTCGATTCTCTTCTTCAGAAGTTACATGATAATCTCCATCATTACTATTATTATCATCATTATCATTATCAGTAGTAGCAGTAGTTATAGCAGTAGTAGTAGTACACAGCCGTTGTTGCTTCTGCTGTTACTAGGCTACTACGACTTGTTTACGCTTTGATTGAATCGCAAATTGAATCTTAAAGAGCAAACGGTGAAATCCATGACGGACAGCCATGTGGAATAATCATTATTTCTTTATTACGAAAGAATCGTGACAGTAACAAAATCGAAAATACGTAAATGATGTTTGGTTTAAGTACGGCCAGGGCCAAAAAAGAATTTTTACTTTTCGAAAAGCAATAGATTCATTTTAATAAAAAAAAAATGAAATTCACTGCGATAATTTAAAGGCTATTATAATTGCATTTCTCTCTCTAAAAAATAATTTTCAAGATCTGTGCAGTCTTTATTTTTGGCGAAATAGGAATCTTCTTCTGCATGGCTGTCATTGTCATGTTGCGGGGCAATGTTCTTTTTTGCTTTTTTCGGCTTGTTTTTTGAAGAATTAACAGAACTAAAGTGAATTAGAAACCTTAACCGTGAAATTTTCGCATCTTATTCCATTTTTGTCCCAGCAAACATATGTTTAGAATGTAGTTATGTTATGATTTGTATATGAGATGCTAAAATTTATTGAAATTTGACCAAACAACTCGGCAGAGATTGACCCAACAAATACGTTTGTTTGTTTACAACTAAATGTAATAATACCAACTGACCTCATAGTTGCATCCCCTTCTGAATCGGCCTGATAAAAAATGATAACTGCTGCATGGAACGAAGTACTTCATAAGTAGTTATGTATTTTGCGGTTTTACGAAGATGATCTAATTTATTGGTTTTAGTTTCTCTGAAGACGAAAAACCATATATTCGGATGTCGAGTTAGGTCTACCATAGAGATTGACTCTTATGATAAAATGGAAATTGTTGTAATTTAGAAATAACTTCAGTGTGAATAGGGTTAATTAAAATATTACATTGAGCTTCTAAAGAAGCCTTGTAAGGGTTATTGGTCTAGATGACAGTGATAGTGGCCGTTTGTCCAACACTCCGTGTAAAAGGCTAAAAAATATCTGGAATAACATCTCTGATATAAAAGGAACGGCCAAACTTTCTACCTAAACAAAATCAGGATTTTTCATATTGAAAATAAATATTTCTTTTTATCTAGGCGCCACTAATAATTCGCGATACCTAAGGTTTAAAATGATTTTTTTTATAAATGAAAAATCTTTCTTGAAAATTTCATTTTAGCATTAATTGAAAGCGAAAGGATTAAATTTACTATTTCCAGTAAGCAAAATACTCTGGTGTATTTCAAACAGAAATTATATTGATTGGAATCGATTTTTTTCTAAAATAGCTGATTAGCTCCCCTTTTAGTCGTCTCTCATCGCAACGTAATTCTCTTTATTAAAAAATATTCCAAAAATAAAGTATAATTTTCTGAAACTTTAGCTGATTTAAAGTAGAATTAATCTGATTTGAAACTAATATTATTTACTTTAAGTTTAAAATAACACAGAAATGCATTTTTTTAAACAAACAGTAGTTGTGTTTTTAACCGACAGCAGCCATTTTTATGTGTTTAACGAGTGATAACAAGTGCTAACAAGGTGATGACAGACTATATCTATTAAAACATACCTTAAGAAAATGATGTGAACGCCTTTTTACATCATTTATAAGTACTTAGTAATCTACAAAATGCTGGAATATATCCACCGTATTCTAATTTTAGGAATATTGACTTTAAATTTATTATAGTCGTCCCTCTTGTTTTCTGATAACGTCGTCTATGGTTTCCTATACTTTCAAAAATCGATACGTTTATCTACATAAAAAATTCAAAATTCTTTTAAAAATCTTGCTGTTCGATGATTGGTATTAAGCTTTATCGTTTATGATTAGTAAATAGAGTTTTTTTTTTCTTAAGAGAATAGTGTCTTTAATATATCTTATTCATAAAAACAATTAAAAGCTTTCCTAATAAAATAATGTCACGGTTTTATTGCACTTTTTGAATATCAACATTAAGAAGTCGATAATAGAATTTGAGAAGATCACAATGAAAATGGTCATAATACATTCAGATTATTCAAGCAAACATGCTTGGATGAAGATATGCTCCCTGTCGGCCATTTACAAAGTCTCGTCTAGAAGGTTACTCACTGTTTTTCTAGGCTTATTTAGCAATCAGTGTATCTTGTGAGTGCCAAATTCTCTTAGCCTTCTTTCTTCATTGTGTATCCCAGAAATTTCAATTATTGTTTTCTGAATGCTTTTAGTTATCATTTTCCTTCAAATTTCCCCGTTTCTCAGATGTTTCCTTCTGTAGAACGACATCTTTGTTGCTTCAAGTCAGCTCTTCATCTGTGAGGAAATTGTTCGGCATTCACTGCCATATAAGACGACTGATATTAAATAGAAATTGAGCACTATGTTTCCTGTGTCTAACTAAATTTTCTTGATTCTTAATACTTTGCTTATTATCTGGAAGGCATCTTTTGCTATTCCAATGAATCTTTGCATTTCGGTGTCACATTCCCCGACATCTGTTAAAACACTTCGCAGATATTTGAACTTCTGTACTTGCTTGATTTTGACATCAATTCGTAGCTCGTATCTCGAGTTGATCCTTTTGCAGACAACCATACATTCTTTTTACAGTTAAGGATTAGTCTTTACTTCCCGTTTTTTTTTTACTACCTTCTGTAGGAGGGCCTATAGTTTTCTTTCTCTGTCTACTATCAAGATATCGTTATATTTTTTTTAATCAGTTCATCCGAAGCATAACGATAATGCTACTAAGACTCAGGGGGGCTAGTGGGAGCAAAATAGAATGAAAAAGATTTTAGAAGGAACCGGAAAATAAACAGGAAATAAGGGATGAACCTCTACGCCTGTTCAAAATTCCGCCGACCGATAAGAAATCTGTGTAGGGTCTCCAGCTCCTTTAAGATAGCATCGCTATGAAGGTTGAATAAATACATCGAGAAGATGCATCCTTGTCTGAGACACTTTTCTATTTTTGTATATCTACTCAATTTACATTTTCTATTCGTATGCAGGCGCAGTTTTGCTCTCATGGGATGGTTGGAATGTTAGAACGGATAAACACTATTTTCGAAAAAGTCTTTTCTTTATTCTAGGCAATGTTTATTATATAAATTTACCAGAGGAACAAACAAAGCTTGTGTGTTTGGCGATTTCATATCAGATTGACTGAATTTATGAATCTGTCTTGTTTTTGTGGGAAACGCTTTTTCTTCTCACCAAAAAATACACGTTCCATTTATGAAAAGCCAAAAATACTCGATCAATTTATGAAAGACAAAAAGTGACATATTTAATTAAAATTTGGGCTTAACGTTTCTCGGTCAGTTCCCTGACTTCTCTTTACATCTCGCTTTTCTCTTTGCGTTTTTCTCATTTTCAGTCACTCTTTTTCTCTTTCTACTTCTCTTACCTTCTCCCCCTCTTCTTTTTATATTTATTCTTTCTGTATCTATCGATATTATTGCTCAAATAGATTCTACTTAAGTAGTTTTTTTATTAATAGACCAAGCTATTTAAGTAGTATCCTATATGAAAACTTTATGTACTTTTTATTGTGTTTACATATACAATATGAAAAATATCCGTACGATAACTTAAGAGGAAAGAGCGGTTAATTGAAACTATGGCAGAGTTTAGGACATTATTCTGATGGACGAAATCTTTTGTTTGTTAGTTTTTTAACTATTTTCCAGTTTAATCTTCAACTTTAAGTTTGCGATAATTAAACTGAAATATTTTATAAGTACAAAAATAGTCATCAAAGCAGAAGTTTAGAAAGAAACAGAATCCCCCCAAAATAAGATAAAACCTCAAACTAACAATATTGGCCTCAAAGGCAGTTCTATAATGGTCATATCTCACCTCAATGGATATTGAGTCTGATATAATATAGCAATCAAAGCTACGCCTCTTCATATCTTGCCCGGTGCTATGCCACTCTTACGAATTTTGACAAGTTAATATAAGACCGGGAAATAATTGGGGGTAAAACGTTGTAAGAATCAGAAAATAAACTGATAAATAAAAGAAAAAAATCAGCTCAGGACAACCTAAAAATATTGGATATATAATAATCCAGAAGTATTTCATATTCTGATTACTGTTTGATATTTTGTCGTTCAGGCAAAGGTTATGGGGTTACATTTCTAAATGCATTGAATACCAAAGTTCAGTATAATGTGCAAGACCGGACCAACTCTTTGGTCAGAACAAGAAAAGACACACACACACATATATATATATATATATATATATATATATATATATATGATTTATTCGTCATCTCTAGAAAAGGGCGGATTTAATTCCAAAGACACAAAACCATGCCGAACACACGCGAAGGAATTAGGAATTCCTTTTTTCTGAAAGGATAAATGTTCTTTCACACGTGCATGTCCGTTTTATGGAAATAAGTTTCCGATTTGTTCAAAATAGAACTTGTCTTGGGAATATTTCAGGAATTTAAACTTGCAAATGTCATGTGCGTTTCACCCATGATACTTAGTCGATAAGTATGGTCCAGTTAAATAGTAAACAAAAAAAGAAAGAAATACGAACATTGATTATCTGACGTCACACAAAGTCGGCAAATGCATGACTTCAGGAATAAAATCTGCTGCCGATTAGGTGATAGGTCAAAGGCGCTAATCTAATTAATGGATATGGTCGGTGAGGTGTGTTAACAGGAATTTTTAACAAGAGAAAAATAAAACGTCGAAGGCAAAGCTTTTAATAGAAAATATGGAGAGATCGAAAGAGCCTTCCTAATTAGTGGATCTGGTAGGTGAGGTTCGTTAGCATTAGAGAAACAAATGATAATCGGATCACTATGAAAAATTGCGTGCAAAAACTTTCAGCCAAAATGATCATAAGAGGCATTTAAGAGAAAAGAGGAAATCATATACACAAAGTAGGGTGCTGAAAAATCATATATACAGGTGCTGAAAAATCATATATACAAAGTAGGATCTTGGAAATTTCATTAAATCCCAGGGAAAGTTCCGTTATTTGTTATTTGTTTGTTAATGATTCTTTTAAAATTTCCACTAATTTCTGTGATTTCCAGTTAATATTAGAGTATAAAATTTCTCATATTTGAGTACTTTCAGCTAAATATACTATTTTCAAAGACGATTCCTGTTACCATTAGTTTACATCTCGTTTCGCATGTTGGCTCGTATCGTGTTTTGCATATTCACGTAGGGTTTTTTTTCTGATTTTTTAAGGTAAGAGACTTAATCGGTTGCGTCCGAGGTTTGATGCACGTTTTAAATATCTTTCGTTAAAAAAATTAGAACACCATTGTTACTATGCGAAACAGGTTGCCCAGAAGATTGCCCTACTAGGAACATTCCATATACTAAGAAAAGTACATGATTTACATTATTCGGACTATTGTCCTCATCTTTGTCGCCATATTTATTACAACGTTTCGGCCCTTCAGTATCTGTTTATATTTCTGAGATGAGGTATTATGTACATTATTTACATTATTCGGACTATTGTCCTCATCTTTGTCGCCATATTTATTACAACGTTGCGGCCTTTCAGTATCTGTCTATATTTCTGAGATGAGGTATTATGTACATTATTTACATTATTCGGACTATTGTCCTCATCTTTGTCGCCATATTTATTACAACGTTTCGGCCCTTCAGTATCTGTTTATATTTCTGAGATGAGGTATTATGTACATTATTTACATTATTCGGACTATTGTCCTCATCTTTGTCGCCATATTTATTACAACGTTTCGGCCCATCAGTATCTGTTTATATTTCTGAGATGAGGTATTATGTACATTATTTACATTATTCAACGACTATTGTCCTCATCTTTTGTCGCCATATTTATTACAACGTTTCGGCCCTTCAGTATCTGTTTATATTTCTGAGATGAGGTATTATGTACATTATTTACATTATTCGGACTATTGTCCTCATCTTTGTCGCCATATTTATTACAACGTTGCGGCCTTTCAGTATCTGTCTATATTTCTGAGATGAGGTATTATGTACATTATTTACATTATTCGGACTATTGTCCTCATCTTTGTCGCCATATTTATTACCACGTTTCGGCCCATCAGTATCTGTTTATATTTCTGAGATGAGGTATTATGAACATTATTTACATTATTTGGACTATTGTCCTCATCTTTGTCGCCATATTTATTAAAACGTTTCGTCCGTTGTACGCTCCGGCCTTCTTCAGGTGGTTGGAATGTCGAACTGAACCCTTTTTATTTTGCTCATTGGGGAAGACTGTTCTGGTTCCATGAGCCATGTTTTTTTAAACGTGGATGTCAGTTATCACCTGCATTATTCGGATTTCTCTCTTTGAAAGTTCTCCATTTCGCCTTAACTGTTTATATTTCTGAGATGTATTGAACTCATCTTTTGTCGACAAATGGCACCTTTCAGTGGATAAAGGTACGTTAGTTATATCCTAGTGACAGGACCCAAGGATCTGTGTGAGTTCAATACCCGGTTATTGTCTCATCTTTGTGGAGAAACGTTTCGTCTGTTGTAGAGGTTGGAAAATAACAGCAAAAGTTCAGTTCCAGGTCAGAGCGTTACAATGGCCGAAACGTTTGAACTAATAAAATATGTGGATAAGACAAATCCAGTGACAGGACAATAGTACAAATAATATAAATAATGTACATAATACCTCATCTCAAAAATATAGACAGATACTATGAAAAGTGCTATCAATTAAATGACAATTCTCCTACAGGACCAAAGGACAATAGTTTGAAAGCCTGGCTCTACAGGATACAAATCACTAAAATATAACATAATAATAAATAATAATAATAATAATAATAATAATAATAATAATGGTGCCATGCTGAGTTTCGTATTAGCATCCACTGAATATAAAACTCGGCATGACAGGGCGAGGCAATATATGCACTGGAAAATGTGCAATGTTTACGAGAAGAAAACTGCAATAAATTGGTATGAACAACAACCAGACCCGCTTACAGACATTAAACCTGTAACACTTGTATGGGTCTTTACAATGCACATAGGCAGAACAATCAATGCGAATCGCCCATATATAGTTATCAAAAACTACAAAATCAGAATGTGCTTTCTTATTGACATGGCAGTCCCTTCAGACGGTAATGGATCATTGAAGATCTTCAAAAATCTAACAAAATACAAGAATTTTGAAGTAGAAAACTCCAAAACGTGTCATATGAAGACATCAATAATTTCAGTTGTCGTTGGGACCCAAGGTTTGATTGGAAAATAATATAGACTCATTGAAGGGATCCTTTATAGCACATGCCTTAAATAAATACAAAAGATTGGTTCTTACACGTACAGCTCACACTTTACAAAGGAATTAAAAATGTGTAAAATGGGTGTGATCTTTGGGTGTTTTATTTTTTATTAGAATGTTTAGTGGAAAATGCCAAGATGCCATTTCTGGCCTTAGGTCTCTGGTTGAGACCCGGAAGGAAATGAGTATACAATAAAAATCAAAGGAAATAATAATAATAATAATAATAATAATAATAATAATAATAATAATAATAATAATGGCGAAACTTTTGACCGATGTCTTTGATGATACTTGCATAAAAGAAAAATATCTGCTCAAATACAACCTTATATATATATATATATATATATATATATATATATATATTACTCTATACTCTATACTCTAGAATTCCTGATCGACTTCTTAATATTGATATTAAATTCATTAAAGAAGGCAACATAGCTTTTTTTCCTTTCTTTTCTTTTTATTTGTCCAGATTCTTCAACCAAACATGCTTAAAGGAAGATATGCTGCGTATATATATGTATATATATATATATATATATATATATATATATATATATATATATAATAGAGTAGATAAGTTGGTCAGTAAAACAAAGTCAAAGGAAAGGGTACCGATATAATCTGTACGAAAAACATAATTTAATTATATTAACCATATATATATATATATATGGTGTTGAAAAAGTCTTCACATATTTTTTCAATTCGGTTCACCCTTTACAAGGCCCGTGGCCCACTCGAGGTAAAAGTTTTCGTTTGGAGGCCATTTGCTTATATAGGAGTGTAAGATAACTGTTAACCTTAGCCTTGAACAGGTTAAGATTGTAGTAAGTTGGGAAACATCCTGTTGGGTGTTGGTCCCACAATACGCAGTGGTCCGCTAGATGAAGCTGATCGAGTGAGACTTATTTCTCACCAATGGAATACGGAGGAAATGAGGGTGATTTGCTACTATATAAGTCGCATGGCGTGTTCTTGTTGTGAAAGTTTTCCTCGTCGTGAGCAGGGAATGTAATTAGTCCGAGAACTTTCCGTGGAAGTAGTGATAGAACCGTGAGAGACGCTTGATATATCCCGCCTGTGGGAGAGAGTTTGAAGGGTGGAGAATAGCTTGTCACCCACAAGGGCTTGGTGATGCTGTTGAACTCTATCAAGGCTAGAGGGTAAGGTATGGGCAGCAGTTCTCCATTTTCGGCCTGATCTGGCTCTTATAAAAGTAGAGTATGGCATAAGGAATCAGGTACTTACTGGAGCGGTACAGGGAGCAATGATTTTACTAGCATTTTTAGCAATGGATCGTATATAGGAATTTCACTTGAGGTCAGGATTGAGTTTGATGCCCAATATCCTCTCGAGCAACAGTGCCTCCTCGAGGGGACATCCATTCATTCTAACTGGCCATAGTTCAGGGTCTGATCGGCGGTGATCGAATGTAACCAGTTTGGTTTTAGAGGCATTGAATATAACCAGTCAGCTTTTTCCCTACTGCGAATTTAGTGTTAGATCGGAAAAAAGATCAACTGCCAATCTCTGATCGTCAAGACTTTTAGAAGTGCGCCCGTATACGCTTGGAACCTTAGACATGCTTAGGAAAGATTTTCCTTCAAGCAGCGGTTAAATAACTTTGCTAGAATCAGGGATAATTCTGGATTGGTATTCGTAAGGACGACCACAGGGATTTTGTCTGGGCCAGTGGTAGTTCAGTTTGGATAGCTCCCAGCCAAATATGACAACAGTACTCCATTTCTGCGCTGAGCTGGCTCTTGAAGAGGGTAACATGAGAAGTCAGGTATTTACTGGAGCGGTACATAGAACCGACCATTTTACCAGCATCTTTAGCAGTGGATCATATATAAGAATTACAATTAAGTAGAGAAAATTAAGAGAAAGCCGATTCCACTACTTGAGTTTCAACCTTTAGGTATCTTCAGGCGGATCTGCACAGTTGATTTCCTAACGCTTTATGTCAAAAAAATAAGAAGTTTATCAAAATTGTATTCTTAAAATATTAATTTAAAAATAGTGCTCAATACATAAAGTAGAGCCGTAAACATTTATTTATCTTATGCAGTGTTACATTAGACATGCACATATCCACTACAAAATCGTACACTTTTGTTTCAACGTCAAAACAGGGGAAACCCTTTTTTATACGTCTGATCAGGTGGGGAATTATGGTGATACTCTCTCTCTATCTATCTCTCTCTCTATATATATATATATATATATATATGTTAATATATATATATGGTGTTACTCTCTCTCTCTCTCTCTCTCTCTCTCTATATATATATATATATATATATATATATGGTGTTACTCTCTCTCTCTCTGTATATATATATATATATATGGTGTTACTCTCTCTCTCCCATATATATATATATATATATATATATATATATATATATGTGTGTGTGTGTGTGTGTGTGTGTGTGTGTGTGTGTGTGTGTGTGTGTGTAAAAAATTAAAATATGTATATTTGAGAGAATATTCAGCAGTAGAGATAGAAAATTTATAGATATCATCTGTTTGGAATAAGAAGACATGGCGTTTGTAACTTATTCAATTAGATGTGCCTTAAAGAATATTTGCTGCCTAAATGCACACACACACACACACGCATATATATATATAAAAGTGAACATTGAAGTCAACACTTAGAGGCAACAATCTGTTTCATGCTAGACGATTGTGTCCAGCATGAAACAGACTGTCGCCTCTAAGTGTTGACTTCAATGTTCACTTTTATATTTACACACGCTCTATCTCTGATATTGAGCACTTTATCCCATAAATATAGTACACCTTAAGACTATATTTCTTCAGATAGATAGATAGATAGATAGATTTGTATAAATTCCCATGAGGATAGAATCCAGGTAGAACTCAATGTCCAGGACAGAGTAAGAATATAATATAAAAGGCTCAGACACTAATATTCCATGGTTATGTAATCACAATCGAATTCATCAGACCTACAAATACAAATATATATATATATATATATATATATATATGTGTGTGTGTGTGTGTGTGTGTGTGTGCGTGCGCATGTGTTTGTGTGTGTGATAAAAATATAGTTTTAAGTCATGCTGTATTTATGGGTTAAAGTGCTCAATTACAGGGATAAAGCGAATGTAAATATGAAAGTAGACATTGGAGTCAATACAGAGGCGACAGTCTTTTTCATGCTTGATGGCCTGAAGATTGCGTTTAAGCATGAAACAGACTGTTACTGATGAGAGTTGAGCTTTATGCCTCCTTCCACACACACACACACACACACACACACACACACATATATATATATATATATATAAATGGCTTGAGGAAATCGTACACACTCGAACACACGCATATATATATAGTAATTAAGAGTAAAAATAAAACACACGCATATATATATATATATATATATTCATATATATAGTAATTAAGAGTAAAAATATTTTAAGTAGTTTAAAAAACATAAAAAAGTATCTTTAAGTATACAAGTAAGAAAAAAATGCCGAAAAAACCCAGACGACATGCGTTTAACGGATGTCAGAATTCGTTGAAAAATACATCCCTACCCTCCCTAAACTTAACCTCATAATTGATACAACAATAGTTAATAAAAATGAACACGCTACCGCCCCTGTCTGAATGAATGGATTTCTCTGTATCCTTGGAAACAGGAAATTATGAATTTATATGTGCTTTTAAAATTCAGTAAATTTAAAAATAAGTTATTCCAATATTCGCTTGAAGATGAAACGGAACTAATGCTTTTAATTTAATTATATAATTAAATTTAAAGTTTTTAGCTTCCATTTTTGAAACATGGTTATTACTGTGTAGCGAATATATATATATATATATATATATATATATATATATATATATATATATATGCGAGTGTTACGTTGAATCTTATTTCGAACATTAGCCTAGATTTCAAATGTAAAATGCACAGGCGCCAATCAAAGTGTTTAATGCAGTCAACGTTGTCAATCATCTAATCGATATTTCAATTTTCACTTGATTCCCGACAAAATTGTCTTCAAAATAAGGATGCGTCTTATACACCAGCGCGTTTTATATTTCGAAAAATTCGGTATATTGATGCACACATCCGTCTAACTGGCGATAACAATAACTTTTATTTTTGCGTAACCAAGCATCTTTACATCTCAGTCACCTTTTCTTTATTTGTCTTCGTCTAAAACACTCCAGATTTGAACAACGACTTTTCCTGACAGCGCTGTTCGTCTTCCTGCGTCTATGTCTCCCTATTTTCATGTGTGAAGAGTCTTGAAGAATTTGCTGCTAGGGACCTGGTCATATACCTTCATGTAAATTCTTTCGAATTAGGATACACAAATAGGAAAATCTATTTATTCACCGACGAGTAGTAGGCATGACATACATCTGAAGAACATGTGTGTTTTTTCTTCCCCTTTTGTCGTAGGGATATTTTGGTTTCGTTTGCCGATCAACAGGCTAAAGGCAAATACATTTTCTACACTATTGAAAAATCTAATACACACGTATATATATATATATATATATATACGTGTGTGTGTGTATGTATGTATAATTCTCTCAGAAGACCGCCTTGAATAAAATGAACAATTCTGTTACGGAAAAAAATAGATTAATAGATGATGAAAGTCGTATAAAAATTCACGATTAAAATTAATTATGGTTTAATTCCTTTTTTTAGGAGTATAATTTTCCTGCATATTTCTACGTTTCGCGTGTTATTTCTGGTAAAATTCAAGTGCCATTCTATCGCCTTCAGGTCATTATTGCCTTTGAACAACAACATTCAAAATACACATCTTTAGCAAGGTTATTTCGTTCTAAAGATAAACAAACAGCTCTTTGTGCTGTCGTCAAAAAACGAATTATTTATACACGCACACATACTCGCGCCCGCGAACAGAGAGAGAGAAAGGAAGAGAGGATTCGGGAGAGAGAGAGAGGATATTGCGATCAAAACTGAATGGTGACAGTCAGTTTAATGCTTCAGTATAATATTCAAATCAGATATATATATATATATATATATATATATATATATATATATATATATATATATATATATATATATATATATATATAATATATATATATATTCATATATATATATATATATATTCATATATGTATTCATATATATATATATATATATATTCATATATATATATATATTCATATATATATATATTCATATATATATATATATATATATTCATATATATATATATATTCATATATATATATATATAAATATTCATATATATATATATATATATATATATATATATATATATATATATATATATATATAGATCTTAAATCTAAGTAAAAGCAATTTCTAAAGAATTAATGGATTTTTATTTTTAATCCAACACATTTTCTTTCATAGATTTGTTTGTAAATATTTAATTTCAGTTTTCCTAAATGCTAAATTTTCACCCAAAATTTCAAATTTCACCCCCGGCGTTCCTCCTTATTTGGTTGCCATGGTAACGAGTTTTCCGAAGTTGTTTTCACCTGTTCTGATAATGTTATTACGAAAAAAATGGTGACAACAAAAATAATATTTTAAACGTCAAAGTAGTTTCCCACCGTCTGTCTTATATATATATATATATATATATATATATATATATATATATATATATATATGTGTGTGTGTGTGTGTGTGTGTGTGTGTGTGTGTGTGTGT
Organism: Acanthosepion pharaonis; assembly: GCA_903632075.3. Lineage (NCBI taxonomy): Eukaryota > Metazoa > Mollusca > Cephalopoda > Sepiida > Sepiidae > Acanthosepion > Acanthosepion pharaonis. The sequence goes on along the minus strand of CAHIKZ030001946.1, from coordinate 1,808,639 downwards.
GTGTATGAGTGCATGTTTTCTGTGTGTGTGTGTGCGTGTGCGTTTGTCGTGCGACAGTTATCTGAGAACAATTTAAAAATTTTAAAAAATTAAATAGAAAAGATCAATATATTTGCTCACTATTTGTACACAGGCTTATCTTCGCCAAACAGAAAAAAAGATTAAATCATATAATCGACCGCAAAATGCTGCCTTGAATTTGACTCCCCACCCTGTTCCTATGACTCTCATTTCTTACCAGCCCTTTCCTCACAGTCGAAATATTGATAAACTCTCGCTACTCTATCGCTATTTTTATGGCAGAGATTTGAGTGGACAACCGTCCAGGGTTTCACCAGTTCAGACCTTAACAGCTAAGATCCGCCCGGACACCTACACAGGATCGAATCGTCTTCATTCCCTTCGAATTCTATTGGTAAAAAAAAAAGTTCTATTCCGAGAGATTCTTTCTTGAAGAGCTGTTGCTTTATGAAACAGACTCCAGAGACGATGCTTTCCCGATCACTATAATCTTAACATTTTCTAATCTAAGATCAACCGTTAACTGTCCTACATATCGTCAGTATATGCACCTCTCACAATATGAATGCCCTCACAACGATTTCATCTCGTAACCCTCTAGCTTAAGAGACTCTCTGGCCTTGTGCTGAGTTGGTAATGGAAAAAACTGATACCATGCACACATTAGGGATCACAGTCTGAAAACTTTGAACATGAAGGCTTTAGAAACATCATGGTGGAAGTAATTGATCATATTTTTTTTGCAGTATTTATGTCATTGTTAGAATACAGGTTAAAATTTTTCATTACAAATGTTCTTCATTTGTTATAGAACATTAACTCCATTGAAACATCATCTTAAGCCAGGAAACGAGGAAGAATTTCTCGAATAAAAAAAAACTAAATATATAAACAAAATGAAACAGACAGACATTGCTGGATTGTCTGCTCCGTGATTATTGAAATGTATTTTTTTCTGACTGTCTACGATGTCATTTGCATAAGAATATAACTTTTAATTCAATCATAAATTTTCTAAAACAATATAATTCTTTAATCGTAGCTAAAATAGACTTCAGGTTTGTTTTTTTTTTAATATTTCTTGACATCTGGTAATAATCTGTCTTTTCAAAGATTTGTTTCTCAAATGTACCGATGGAGGAAACGGTAAAAACATAATGTTTGTATGTGAGTAATATTTGGTTCCCAGACAAAAATTGGAGCTGAATTTGCAAATAAATTAAAATGCCAAAATAATTAGATAACAAATTACTGACCTGAAATTCCTCCTTTTGTCTATCACGGGGTGATTGTATGATTGGGTAAATGTTTAGTCACCATTATTTTGGCGGGAATCAAGTTTGGATAGTCAAACTGTATGGGCTCCTTGAAAATGCATCTGACAAACTCAGTGCGAGTCCACGAAAAAAATAATTAACACAAAAAATAAATATAAAACAAACGTCAATGCATTTATTAACAAAGGAATTGCATGTGATAAAAGGAAGAAAAATCTGAAACTAACTATACGCGTAACAAGCACGTGTCAGAGATTGCAAAAGTCAAGATTAAAAAAACAAACATGGAAATGAACGTTTCCCAGTGGAGGGACACCTTGCCCAAGTGTGATTACATCTTAAAACCCGAGTTAAAAGGCTGTAAAAGAGACTAGAAGGATAAATGCATGCCTTTGAAAAGGAACACCTGGAAAAAGTTAGCTAACTTTTTCTAGAGTCAGTGTCTTGTCACCCAAAAATGGGTTAGGTTATTTTCCAAGTACAAACTCTCACGAAAAATAATTTGCATGCTTTATACTTAAAACTTCTGACATACACTTATATTTACATGTCACACCTGTCAAGAAAATTTCAAATTCAATACACTTCCTGATATTCATTTAATAATTCAATAATTAATTTGCGTTATACATTTTATAGCTCTATTCTACCAATAACACTTGTCTTAATTACTGACAACTGAAAATCCCTTCTTGATAATTATTGTACAACATACAGGTTCGGCGTTAAAACTTAATAAAACAAAGACTAGTTTAAACTTCACAAAAATCTCAGATTGTTCAAAATATTTTACCTAACATCAGAATTCTTTATTTTATTTTTACAAGAATCGACAAAAGTCATGTGAGAATGGAATTAATGTCTGCGACTGCCTCTGAATTAACCTTTGACCTTATCAAAGTCTATCATGTTCAAATGCTCTCAACGCTGAAATAAAAACACGATCCCTGCTTGCTTTTACCCCTATTGACAGCATATGTCACTTTTCCACTGCTGACAAGTACTACTGACAATCACGCAAGCCTATTTATTTCTATGGAAAATGTTCAAGTTGCATTCCATCGTTCCACCAATTTACAGCCCAAAACCTCCATGCCATGTACACATAGTCTAATCATTCTATTCCTTTCATATTTCAATGGCAAGAAGGAATTTCCATTCAGACATTTTCTTACCAAGAACTGCTTCTTTGCGGAACAGACTCCCAAGAGGATGCTTCCTCGATCACTACAACCTTAACTAATTCGACTCGATGGTTAAATATTATCTATCTTACAAACCTCATAACCTCTTCTTCTAAATTCTTCGTTTACGTCCATAAACCAACGTCTCGGTTACTCGACCTGATGTAATGGTTAACAAGCAATTACAGTTGAATAGTGAGTTCGATCCTCACTGGATATCTCCGTACTTTCGGCCTTGTGCCACATCTAAGCTACGCATAGATAATCACCACTGAGCAATCTCTTTCAGTAAAAGTAGTTCTTGGGATTTTTTATTGGGTGAAAAAGGAAAAGACTGTTTCGAAAATTAAATAGAGACCACGTCAACAAATTAATATACGTATGCAGAGGAAGCACGGTGGGGTAATGGATAGCGGCTTGGATTGAGGAATCGCAGAGCCGTGTTCGAATTCCAGTCGAATCCATTACATTCACTTACGTTTATAAATACCCTTGGGGAAGGTATGAATCCTCTTCCTCTCCCTCCAGCTATGGGTAAAATAGCAGGACAGACTAGGTTCTTTAGCCTTGGATGGCAACTGGTCTAGGAGAAGGACAGAAGGACAGCTCTGAATTCAAAACCTGCGGAGGATCGTTGGGGAACTTTGTGGCACTCGGTGCACCAGCTCACTGTATTCGTCCCTTCAAAAAGTGTGGATGGTCCTGCACGAGGCCTTCACCACTATAATCAAATCTCATGTGCCGGTGTCGGTTTCCTGGAAACTGATATGCTTCACCCTCATACGTCGAATCTCGGGAGAGTCGATTATATATATATATATATATATATATATAAAAGAAAGCGGTTATAGTAGATCCAACGAGAGAAAAGTGTGTATATTAAAAAGAAGAGAGATACCGCAAACGTTTCTGGTTGTAATGTAGATATTTTTATTTTTTAAAAGTATTATGCTTTATTTTCCATAATTTTACTACATGTGTTTCTGGTCTTCTGACCGTCATCCGAAAATGGAAATAGATCTAATAACACACAGGGGTCATTAAAACATTAAATGATAAGATACCGATAACTAATTCATCATTTCTCTCGGACCAATCAGCTTAATTGTTTTATAACCCTTCAACTCTTCATTGAACATAAAGGAGAAAAACATTCATTGCTAACAGTTCTCGATATCGAGAATATTTAATACATCTCAGAAAAAGACAGATAAAGGAGAAAATAAATTATTCAAAGCAATTAATATATGGAAATTTCTAACACAGAAAAAAAATGAAAAAAAATAGTTCTAATACTGAAGGGCCGAAACGTTGTAATAAATATAGGCGACAAAGATGAGGACAATAATTTAACCTCATCTCAAAATATAGACAAAACATAAAGGAGGAGAAAGTAAATATAAATAAAGATATTTTAATAAATAAATAAGATGAAGACAATACATAATATATCTCATCTCAAATATAGACTACTGAAGGGCCGAAACGTTGTAATAAATATGGCGACAAAAATGAGGACAATAGTTCGAATAATATAAATAGTGTACATAATACTTCATCTCAGAAATATAGACAGATACTGAAGGGCCGAAACGTTGTAATAAATATGGCGACAAAGATGAGGACAATAGTCCGAATAATATAAATAGTGTACATAATACCTCATCTCAACAGATATGAGGGCATAATACAATAAATCCGAAAGATGAGGACAATAGTCCGAATAATGTAAATAGTGTACATAATACCTCATCTCAGAAATATAGACAGATACTGAAAGGCCGAAACGTTGTAATAAATATGGCGAAAAGATGAGGACAATAGTCGAATAATGTAAAATAGTGTACATAATACCTCATCTCAGAAATATAGACAGATACTGAAAGGCCGAAACGTTGTAATAAATATGGCGAGAAAGATCAATAGTCCGAATAATGTAAATAATGTACATAATACCTCATCTCAGAAATATAGACAGATACTGAAAGGCCGAAACGTTGTAATAAATATGGCGAGAAAGATGAGGACTATAGTCCGAATAATGTAAATAGTGTACATAATACCTCATCTCAGAAATATAGAATACTGAAGGCCGAAACGTTGTATAAATATGGCGAGAAAGATGAGGACTATAGTCCGAATAATGTAAATAGTGTACGAATACCTCATCTCAGAAATATAGACAGATACTGAAAGGCCGAAACGTTGTAATAAATATGGCGAGAAAGATGAGGGACAATAGTCCGAATAATGTAAATAGTGTACATAATACCTCATCTCAGATCTCAAACGTTGTAATAAATATGACAGATACTGAAAATATAGACCAGCCGAAACGTTGTAATAAATATGGCGAGAAAGATGAGGACTATAGTCCGAATAATGTAAATAGTGTACATAATACCTCATCTCAGAAATATAGACAGATACTGAAAGGCCGAAACGTTGTAATAAATATGGCGAGAAAGATGAGGACTATAGTCCGAATAATGAAATAGTGTACATAATACCTCATCTCAGAAAAATAGACAGATACTGAAGAAACGTTGTAATAAATATGGCGAGAAAGATGAGGGACTATAGTCCGAATAATGTAAATAGTGTACATAATACCTCATCTCAGAAATATAGATACTACTGATTTGCCTCGTTGTAAAAATTAAAAACATACAATGAAATAAATTTATTTCATGATAAATTGTAAATTAAAATCATATAATTTTATTTATTTCTGCATTCTGATGTGTATGTTTATTTTCGTTATGTATGTTGTAAGGTTGCATGTAACACAGAAAGGAAGTCACTTTCTCTTATGACGAGCAAAGAACCGAGAAAAGAAAATGAACGTCTTGACTTTTTCACGCATCGTTGTGAAGAGAGTGATTTGGATGTTTTTTGGCACGAAGAATCCGTTTTTAGGCCGGAAAATTTTCCGTTGCATGCTCAGATAACTTTTATTGTTTTAGTTTTATTTATTTTATTTTAAACAAAGTTTTAATGTTTTTTGTTTTATTTTATTATATTTATGATATTTATTATTATTATTTTTTATTTCCTTTGATTTCTGATTTCAATTTTTATTCTGCACGTTTAAATATCTTCTTTTTTTACGTCAGCGGTCGACGCCTTTGTTTTAGGTGAAAAACACATTATTTAGAAAATTCTTACAAAAATAAAATAATTGTCGGATTATAATGAAACTTTCAGAACTTATTCACAAATGAATGACATTATTTTTTAATTTCTTTAGAAAAATTTTGTATTTTTTTTTTTTTTTTTTGCATATGTTACCCCTAGCCACACCCCTACTTACTTTATTTAATGAAATTTCGAATTTTTTTTTTATTTCTTCAAAGCAAGATTTCTTTGGAGAATTTAAATCATCATTTTTTTCTTGAAAAACAGAAATCCTAATTATTGAAAATCTGCTTTGAACCGTAAAACAAAAAAAATGCAAGAAAATGATGACAATATTTAATTAGAAAAGCTTTTAATTGCTTTTAAAAATAAGACTTATTAAGGACACTATTGTCTTAAGAAATTTTTTTTCGATGAATAATGAATTTTTACAAGAATTGTTTTCTTTTTTAATAAATTTAATTATAATAATTTAAATCGTTTGAAATTCTGTATTACTTCAGTCCGGTTATGTGATATTGTTAAGTGAAAACTATATTTACAAATCAAAAATTGAAAAACTTAATAAAAATCGTTTATCCTAATTTTTTTAAATAATTTTTGTAATTTGATTTTTAGTGTAGAAACATTCGCATTTCCGTGACATGTTTTAAGAGTTGTCTTCCTTGAAAAATATGATCGTCTGCAATTCTTTCATTTTCGTTTCTGTTTTATCGTTTTTACGTCTCAACAGGCTTTGCAAATCAGCGCTTCAAAATTGTAAACTTTAAAATTTAAAGTATCTTTTACTTTTTTTAATTCCTACTTCACTAAATATTTATCTTATTTTATTTATTTATTTTAGTGTGGGTCATACTTCAATTAAGTAATATTTTTGTTAGTAGTTTTTTTTTTACTTTTTACTTTTTTTAAGTCTATTCTTTTTTGTGAGAGTTATTCCGAATTCGTACTTTCAAGAATATATGTGTGAAATCGAACGTTATAGCCTTGAGCGGAATTTGACCAATGAGATTGCAGTAGCTTGTTTGAATTTTATCAAGGATTTCTAATTATATATCAGGAACACGAGACCATAAGTTAGAGCAATATTCTAATATTCTGATATATTTATATCTGAGACATAAAGACAGAAATAAAGCAAACATTATTATGACGGAAAATACCTGTCTACAGGTGTAATCTTTTACGTGAGATCCGCAGTAACCTTTGACTCCAATAGGGAAGGTGAGCCTTCACAATTTTCTTTTAAGCATTTCACCCCAAGCAAGGCTGGAAGCCACTGGCACGCAAGGGGTTACAGAGGATTTGGAGCGAGAACAGATAGGAGTGATAGAGGAAAGGATGAGGAGAAGGATAGTAGATAGATCCAGGCAACTGAAGATGTCGATTGACATTACATTTGAATAGTTGGAGATTATAGTACTCAGGGAAACTGGAATAGGGAAGGGAGTTCCACAGGCAAGAGGTGTGAGACATGAAGCTATTGGAGAGGAAGAGATGGCTACATTTAGGAGTTTCAACAGCGAAAAGATGAGAGTGAGATGCCAGCCTCGTAGGACCATTGAATTTATGAAGTCTGGAAACCAGCGAAAGCAGCTCATCGGAGAGAGCGACTGCAGACGAGATTCCAGAACAGGGCCAATTATATTGCATATCCGTCTCTGGAACTTATCAAGAACCCCGAGGCAAACAGAAGGGGCTCCAGACCATATATGGCAGCAATAATCCATGCAAAGGTGAATGGTTGATTTGTAGATTTGAAGGATCGATTCCGGGGAGAAAAATTTCCTGGCGCGGCACAGGGAGCCAACTTTCCTTGCGGCGGACGAAGCAATTTACTCAATGTATTTGTTCCATCTTATGTCAGCAGACCGAGCAGCCGCAGAGAGGCGCTCTCGAGAAGTTGATCGTCAGACATAGGTTAATTTAAAAAAATATTGTAGAAGAAAGATTGTTCCGTCATTTCTCAAAGAGAGAGAGAGAGAGAGAGAGAGAGAGAGAGAGATTTGTTGTCCATCACAGAATCAAAATAAAGTAAATTTAACCTAAGAAGATTGTGTTGCTCAAATTTTTCAACTGTTCGGAGAATATCAGGATTCTCACTTCAAGATTTACCTGATTTAATTCGATCACCGATCGCTGAAGAGAAAGCACCACTGCCAGCTGCAAATCAGTGCAACATGAAGCAAGTGGTAATCATGTGCGCGCGTTCAATTCACTCGGTGTTGACTTGACAGTTGGCAATTCATGGAAATGTTGTGTCTAATCGAAAGGTTAATCGACTATTTCACTGTAGGAACGGAGATTAAATAGCCATTCGTGTCTAAAGCTTTGACACGAACGCTTTCACAAGTGACAATTATAAAAGCACTTTCAGTTGTAACGCCATGTAGCCCGCTAATATGATTGTTTGGTTTTTTTATGAGAGAACGAGGAGGGAAAAAGAAAAAAAAAATGTATGAATGGAGAGTGGGGAAGAAAGTGAGAGGCTAAATGGTTGAAGGATAGAGACAAGGAAATAAGGTTCAGAAAAGTGAGGGAAAGGGAAAATGAATGATTACAAAAAAAAAGAGAAAATCATGAAGAATGGTCGGAAAAAAAAGGAGAAAAAATTTGGAGGAAGGAAACAAATATACAAAAAGGAAGAGACACAAACAGGCATAAAAAATAAATTTGAAGAAAGAAAGAAAGAAGGTTTTAGCAAGAAAACGATTACACAAAAAAGAAAGAAAAGATTGCAAAAAAAAAGAGAAACATTATATTGCAACTGGTAGATGAAAAGACATTTAAAAGTAAGGCAGCGAAACAAAGAAATAATGAAAACATTTTGCAAAGAAGCAAATACATGCAGAATGAAGACAGGAATAAAGAATGAAAGAAAATTAGAATAAACTAGCAGAAAGAAAGAAAGAAAGAAAGAAAGAAAGAAAGAAAGAAAGAAAGAAAGAAAGAAAGAGAGAGAGAATATCCTAGAAAGCCAAAAGTACATGGTGAATAAGAAATAAAAAATGAAAAAAAATAGCAAACCCACAGGGGTGGTAAAAGAAATAAAGAAAATTATAGGAATCAAATAAGAAAGAAAGAAAGAAAGAAAGAAAGAAAGAAAGAAAGAAGGAAAGGAAAGGAAAGGAGAAAGAATGAAAGAAGAAAGAATGAAAGAAAGAAAGAAACGTAGCAATAAAGTAAGTGTCCAAAAACCGGAAAGAAGGAATATTATAGAAGTCAAATTTCAGACTGAAAGTTAATGGACTTCCTCTCTTTTCTTGTCGTTTCCGATTCCTTTTCTTTTCGTTTCCTCACCGTGAATTCTATTTTCTTATAATTAAGGATCAGACCATACTTTTTTTCGACCATCTTCTTGTCTAATATTTTCTGCCTGTTTCTGTCCTCTGCGCGTCATATAAATGTTGCGGTCATATCAGCCGATTATCAATCACCGCACATCTTTCAGTTTTTGTAGAATCATTCCGCTATACAAATAAATCCTGTGAGAAAAAAATTGTTAAACAAATTCTTAATTATTCTGAAACCTTGGGCCCGTGTTTCTTTGAGTAACATTTATTTTTAACGTCCACTGACCACTCACCTCTTGAAATTTTATTTATTCTAATCCGTTCTCGTTGATGTAACAATTTCGCCAATGACGAATATTTTCTATGAAAATCTCTTGGACATTCAGGCCGGTAAATGTTGTTTAATACTGTTTATTATAAACAGAGCATTTACTTCAATATTTGTATCTATCAAAAGAATGTATAAACATAAAAAAATGTCTTAAAATAATTGTCGGACTTTGTCCATTTCATAATGTGTGACGTTATATATATATATATATATATATATATATATATATATATATATATAATATAAAGGCTTAAACACTAGTAATCCATGGTCATAATTTATTACATTGGAATCGTAAATACGATCCAATTCATCAGACCTACAAATTCAAAAATTCAATATATACAATATATATGTATGTGTATATTAACCCTAATATTATATATATATATATATATATATATATATATATATATCATCCAAACAAGGCAATAAAGCCTCTAGGTTACTGTGTGGTAGGGGATATGAGAAAAACTACTATTAACAAGAGAGATCTTCAGACTGATTTGAAAAGTGGAAATGTAATCTGAAGCGGACTAAGGAGGCATTGCCCTAGTTCGGCTGGATACTTTCGGAACAGACCTGGTATATACTTATACGCATATATACACTCACACACACACACACACACACACACACACACACACACACTCACATACAAACATGCATATATATATGTGTGTGTGTGTGTGCAAATATATAGAAAAATAGGAAAGAACACGTTAAGCAAATAATCCGATGTTCTTTAGTATTTTTGTTTTTATTTTTCTAAAACAGTGATAAATACAAAAGTAGAACCTAAATTATAATTATTTTTTAAAAATATGATTCTTTCGCTACATAAGAGTTCTCATGTTTCAAAAACACGAGCCAAAAACTTCAATATAATTATTAAAATTAAATTGAATTATAGTATCAAACTCTGTTTCATCTTTAATTTTAATTATATTGAAGTTTTTGGCTCCTGTTTTTGAAACTTGAGAATTCATATGTAGCGAAGGAATCATATTTTTTAAAATAATTATATATATATATATATATGTGTGTGTGTGTGTGTGTGTGTGTGTGTGTGTTTAAAGTGGGAGAGATAGGGAAGAAAGAGGATAGGAGGGAGAGAGGGCGTGGAACAAAGGCAAAGAAATGTTGGCAATGTTTAACCTTAATGTCCACAAAAAATGTGTGTTAAAAGAACGGTTATTCCCTTGACACCGCTATCACGGTACACATTTTTGACTCCTTCTACAATGTTTATTTTTAAAAAAAACGGTGATTAGAAGTTTAATAAAACCCAACTGCAAGAAAGTGAATTTATACATTTTTTTATTCTTGAGAATTGTCCACAAAAAACACTAATAAACACTATTTATTAGATTGTTTATTTCCAAGAATAATTTTATATTTACCAGATTATAAAAATATATGAACGAACTATAATGAAAGATACATCATCGAGTATTTTATAAAGAAATAAATACGATTTTTTTTTATTCAGAACTTTATAAAAATGTCTCTGAACTAGGAAATTTTAATAAACACAACATGACGTATAAACGTAATTATAAATTTTGAAAAATTTCCGAACATGTTTTTCATTTGGTCACGTCGCATAAATTCACTAAAATAGGTTGAGTGCATCTCTTCATTTTATATTTTGATAATTTCGTAAAATTTATAAATTTTTGATTAAAAAAATTATTTTCAAATTTACTTTTTAGAAAATAATAAATAATAAAACTGTACTTGGTTCACATATTTTTTATAATCTTGTAAAGAAAATTTGCCGAGGGAGTCACAAGTGTATACAGTAATAGCGGTGTCATGATAATAACCGTCCTTTTGACGCATATTTTTTACTTTTACTCATTTTTTTTTCTTTTTTGCGGGCACTACGGCTAAACTTTGCCTATAGTTTTGTAGTAGACATTATTTAATGTCATTTTTTTAGGGGTATTACGATTAATTTTGGGGCATTTGTAAAAGCCAGAATAACGAATTCTGATTTACAACGCAATAAGACCCTCCTCACTTTGAAGAGTTCCAGAACACAATTTTCCTATTCTAATTATGCTTCGCCCCACACGAAACTAAGCTTATATTTATTATGTCTTTTGTACGTCATTACATATTCCCAACTCAGGGTCGAAAGGAGTTGCCGGTAATCTCGTGTCAAAATCAAAACTAGAAACGCAAATTTTCAAAGTAATTAAGCTATCACATATTTGGCCTTATGTCATACTATGCAACGTTTAATAATATCTCCTATCGTCGATGTTAACACTTGTTAAAAACTTTTAAGCTGGTATTATAAATAGGAGAGCGGTTTGAGATGTGGCAGCAGCTGGTTGAGTAGAAGTTAAAAGTGTTCTAAAAGTGATTCATATGAAAAAAAAAAACTCTTATCAGTGGTTAAATAGGCCGAATCTTTATCTTTGAACAGGCTTCCCTATTTGGCGCGCGAGATGACTAATCATTCTGTTGCTAACGGTAATAACCCACGTTTTGCATCACTTTAAAGCCATGAAAATGTTCCACTCATCTCAAAATACAACGACTTAATTGCACGAGTTCTCATGAATGTTTCTTTATTCAAATAAAATTCCCATTCAAAAGACTTCCAACGGTAGGTTTAAAGCTGTTATTACTTCCGCAGGAAATTACTTAAATGACGTCACAAAAACACAACAACACATATGTACTTACGCACGCGAACACACATACACTCACACACACACACACACACACACACACACACACACACACACATATATATATATATATATATATATATATATATATAATGATAAAAATATACTTTCAAGGCAGGGTGTCATCAAACTACGGCCCGCGGACCGGATCCGGCCCCCGACGTCAGTTCATCCGGCCTGCCTCTTCACTGTGCCACAAATAAGCTAAAATATAATTATTTATATGGCATTATCAATAGATTGTTGTTAAACTTATATGTAAAAAAATTTAAAATGTAAGTAAAATGCCAAAATTTGGCCAATCTGATTTTTGCATCTGACATTAATATAAGTTTTAGGAGAATCAGTGAAATAAAAAAATTCAGCAACTTTTGGTATCCGAGCGTTTTTTGTATAGGTAGCTGCAATGAAGTTTCTAGGCAAAACGATTACAAGCCTGCTATAGCAATTATGTTTTAACTTGCATTGCAGTGTTTAAACCGGTTTGAAGAGTGCCGTATATAAAAAGGACTGACTTCAGCAAATTATGTCATATATTTTGCTTGAACTTATTACAAAATCTAAAGTATGTAAAGTCAGCACATGTAACGAGGTTGACTGGAATATTTGAAAGCAGTTCTCTTGTTGGATGCAGCAATACCAAAACAAATATTAATTATATCTTAAAAGGTAAACACCAGTTTCACAAATCTCACCTTTTGTGCTGCTTAGATTCGGATATGTGTGCACTTGGTGTAATATGACTATTTTATTGCTACTGTTGCCTTCTTGGATAACTTTTTAGTAAATAAGTATGTTTGTTGTCTTTATTTTTTGTGCCTTCAGTGTATTTATTGAACAAAATGGTTATCCGGACCGCGCTCGATATTCTCCCAGTTATCTGGCCCTCTATGAAAAAAGTTTAGTGATCCTTGTTTTAAGGCATGCGAAATTTACGGTTAAATAGAGTCTATGTAAATATAAAAGTGTACATTGAGGTCAAAAGCCACCAGCTATAGGCCATGTGTGTTGCATAAGAATAAGAGCTGGCCACTCATATCCAAGGATGCCCGTTTATTAGGGCGGTTATCCAATCCCTGTTTCAGACGCCTGCTCGGGCACATTCGTGTTTGTTAAACAACCACAGAGCCCACCTGGGCTTTATATTGTGTAAACTTAGTTACAGTTTCTAAGGAGAGAGAGCACATCATCTGGCGTGATGAAGAGCCTGATGAAGGCCATGAAGCTCAAACCGGTGTTAGGGTTTTCAGTCACTTTTCAAAGTTGCCGCACGCTGGGATCACCTTCCCCGGAAACATTCCTGACAAATTGATCTTGGTGAGATTCGAACATATATATATATATATATATATATATATATATATATATATATATATATATATATATGTGTATATTTAGGCAGAAATTTTTCATTAATACATATTAAATAATATAGACAAGTTTGTCTATTTATTTTAAGTAAGTTCCTTTCATATTGTCTGATAAAAGCAATAACATTATCATTGAAAGACGAAAAAGAAATCACCATATTGATACATGTTTAAATCCTTTCTAAGCATAAGCTTTATCAAATATGAAAATTTCAATATATCAAACAACACACGGACGAAACAACAATGATAGTCCGCCCTTGCTGCATGAAAATTTTCAAAGCAACGAAAAACTCCGGAATTTTCCGAAATTGAGTATGCGGCCAGGTATGTTGTTTTAAATGCCTAAAAATGTTAGAGTTATCATTTAAATGTAGATTCAAGCGCCGTGAAAATCCTTTTTGACAACACAAATATACTTAAACATGAAAACAATAAAAAAAATGTAAAATTCTTGATGGTATATACATAAAACAGTTGAAATCTAACCTGAACAAAATAAACTATGAAATCTCCACAAATATTCTTAAATGTCTATAATTTATAACAGAAGCTATTGGTTTATACCATACTTAATACTTCTCGCTTTCTATCTCGCGTGGTCATGTGTGAGGTCACGAGCTGCGACGTGATTTTCGCTTCCGCGTCTCGTATACACGATTTTGTCGTTGCTTTGAGTTTTTTTCATGCAGCAAGGGCGGACTATCATTGTTGTTTCGTCCGTGTATTATTTGATACATTGAAATTGTCATCTTTGATAATGGCTTATTGATTGGATTTAAACATGTATCAATATGGTTTATAATGTGATTAAACATAAGACAATATGAAAGGAACTTACTTAAAATAAATAGACAAAACTTGTCTATATTATTTAATAAACATCCATTATATATATATATATATATATATATATATATATATATATATATATATATACATATATATATATATATATATATATATATATATATATATATATATATATATATATATATATATATATATATATATATATATATATATATATATATATATATATATATATATATATATATATATATATATATATATATATATATATATATATATATATATATATATATATATATATATATATATATATATATATATATATATATATATATATATATATATATATATATATATATATATATATATATGTATATATATATATATGTATATATATATATGTATATATATATATGTATATATATATATACAAGAAAGAGTACACATGTGCTTTTTGTAGTATTTAAAATAGATCGGTTGGTTAACAAAACAAGGGAAAAAAACCATTATTATTACTATAATTATGTTTTCATTTGTTTATTTTTTCTGCATCCCGAATTTTCTTGACTATTGTTGCCCAAAAGAATTTTTATCAAAATAGTTTATGCTTTTTTTTTCCCCTTTCATTTTATTTTCACGCGAGGAATCAAGCAGGGATAGGATTTTTTAATAGTACCATCGACAACGAATTCACACCAGCCACAAGAACCGCCGTTGGTGAGTCTTCCCCGTTTCTCTGTTTATTCCTCGCACCACTCATAAAGTACTCAGGCGTGCCCGAAAATTCCGGATAATAGCATTAAACTCCTTGCTTCATTTCTATCTTGTGATTAACAAACAATTAATATATAATAAATGTTTTTCACACTGATCACATTAGCACCCTTTCGTTTTCCCTTTTTTATTAACCAAACTGTCTATTTTATATATATATATATATATATATATATATATATATATATATATTAATTTTATATTCTGTCTTCTCAGTAACCCCTTTGCATCCTAGTGGCTTTATTGCCTTTGATTTTAAAAAATTTAAATGCAATATCAATGGTTATCTTCTGTCTTCTTAATTCTTGTTTCTTTATTGTTCCCTCTCCTTAATAGTAGTTTTTTTTTCTCATATACGATAACACAGTAACCTAGTGGGTTTATTAACTTGTTTGGGGCGAAATTTATTATATATATATATATATATATATATATATATATATATATATATATATATATAACACAGGTTGCAAAGTAGCTTTCAGTGTCAAATACAACTATTATATTAATAAAAGCTGATCAAATTTTACAAGCAATTACGCTTATTATTTTCTTTATTCACATACATATATATCTCAGTGTGTGTGTTTGTGTGTGTTTGTGTGTGCATGTGTATGTGTGTTCGCGCGTGTGCTCTGTTTATAATAAACAGTATCAACAGTGCGATTGGTAAAGACTTCATTTCTTTTTCTGTTTTAGAAATTCGATTTTGTGATCAACTGCAATTCCTTCACACACTGAGACATATCATATTGCTAAAAAAAAAACATCCCTGTTTACAGGAGGCACTCAAAATATGTGCGTCTCTATTTGTGGGTAAAACTTCCTGTATCCTAATAAAGTGGGTCTGGCTTTTCGCGTGGCTGTTTTAGAAAAAAATCTTACATTAGTTCCAATGAAGCAGAAGAATGGAATACGTAATTTTGGAATGTTTCTTTGAAAAAACAACTGAACACAAATAAAACCAAGAATAATTGATCAAAGCTCTGATATTAGTTGATATCGATCTGTGTTCGATATCATTCTGATTGAAATCTCTTTTAATATTTTACACTTTGGCTTTATATTGACAGGCAAAGTGTCATAAGATGAAAGTGCACTTTTTAAAGTGACTCTATCCTTTGAATCTACATTTGCATTTGCTTCATCACTCACAAACAAATTGATAGCAGTAAATTAAACGTATTGCCATAAATCTCTCCATAGTTATGATTATGCTTTTCGTTATTTATTTATAAAGTTAATCAATATTGTTGTATTCTGATCGTATATATAGCTAAAAGAATTATCTACTATGAAAACACTTTCTGAACTTTTGATGAAAATACTGCTTGTTTATATATATTTAGTGTTACAGCAAAAGTTCGTATCTAATAAGTGGCATTTGAAGATGCAAATTCCAAAGCGTTATTCTATACTGCACAACCAACAGAAAAGATATCTTCCATTTATATGGATGGTCCTATTGCTGAGAATCCTGTTTCGCTAGGTTTAAAGTAAGTATCTCTAATTAAATGCGCACTTATGAAATTTGAATAACATCCTGATTTTTGGTCATATTTAATTTTGAATGTTGGAGTTGTTGCGAGGCAAGCTAAACATTTATATTGATTTATTACAAAAGAGAACAAGAAATCTAATAATAAACAAACCTTCATTAAAAATTTATAATTTCTTGCAGTGAATTATTATTTACGATATGTAACTGTAAATTATTTAGGGTAAATTAAGAGAAAAGATCGAAAATAAAGGAATATTCTTCGATTTCGACAAGTGTCACGTCCAAAAGGCCTGAATAATAATTATATCTAAAAATGGTTTCAAAACAAATGTTTCCCTATTTTTTATAATTTTTATTTGGTTGTTTTTCTTTGGTTTGGTTTATTTTGTTTAACGGCATATCAAGTTCAGTGGGTTAATTAATGCCAACATTTTTAGGATACATTCGAATGAATAGAGTATGTATTCTTTGGTTTAGGTTGGTTTGGTTTGTTTTATTTAACGGCATATGAATCTCAGTGGGTTTATTTAATGCCAACATTTTTAGGATAGATTCGTTTGAATAGTGTACGTATTCTTTGGTTTAAATTGGTTTGGTTTATTTTTTTTAACGGCATATCAATCTCAGTGGGTTATTTAATGCCAACATTTTTAGGATACATCGTATGAATAGAGTATGTATTCTTTGCTTTAGATGGGTTTGGTTTATTTTGTTTAACGGCATATCAATCTCAGTGAGTTATTTAATGCCAAAATTTTTAGGATAGATTTTGTAGAAAAGAGTAAGTATTCTTTGGTTTAGATTGGTTTGGTTTATTTAGGTTTGACGACATATCAATCTCAGTGGGTTATTTAATGCCAACATTTTTAGGATAGATTCGTTTGAATAGAATATGTATTCTTTGGTTTAGATTGGTTTGGTTTATTTTGTTTAACGGCATATCAAGCTCAGTGGGTTTTTTAATGCCAACATTTTTAGGATACATTCGTATGAATAGAGTATGTATTCTTTGGTTTAGATTGGTTTGGTTTATTTTGTTTAACGGCATATCAAGCTCAGTGGATTTTTTAATGCCAACATTTTTAGGATACATTCGTATGAATAGAGTATGTATTCTTTGGTTTAGATTGGTTTTGTTTATTTTGTTTAACGGCATGTCAAGCTCAGTGGGTTATTTAATGCCAACATTTTTAGGATACATCCGTCTGAATAGAGTAGGTATTCTTTGGTTTAGATTAGTTTGGTTTATTTTGTTTAACGGCATATCACATCAATGGGTTATTTAATGCCAATGTTTTTAGGATAGATTCGTTTGAATAGAATATGTATTCTTTGGTTTAGATTGGTCTGGTTTATTTTGTTTAACGGCATATCAAGCTCAGTGGGTTTTTTAATGCCAACATTT
The DNA here is from genome assembly GCA_903632075.3 of Acanthosepion pharaonis. Taxonomy (NCBI): domain Eukaryota; kingdom Metazoa; phylum Mollusca; class Cephalopoda; order Sepiida; family Sepiidae; genus Acanthosepion; species Acanthosepion pharaonis. The sequence goes on along the minus strand of CAHIKZ030001946.1, from coordinate 1,790,827 downwards.
TTAGGATGCATTCGTATGAATAGAGTATGTATTCTTTGGTTTAGATTGGTTTGGTTTATTTTGTTTAACGGCATGTCAAGCTCAGTGGGTTAATTAATGCCAACATTTTTAGGATAGATTCGTTTGAATAGTGTATATATTCTTTGGTTTAGATTGGTTTGGTTTATTTTGGTTTACGTCATATCAAACATTTTTATTGCTGGTAATATTTTTTTTTAGTCAAAAATCTGTTTCTGGCAATATATTTCCTTCAAAATGTGTTGTTTGTAATAATTTTTTTCAAAAAAAATTGCTGGTAATAGTTAACTATTTGCCCATAGCTGGGACCCTAACTGGTGCTACCACCTAAGGTGAGGGTGGACCTGGGAACACCAGCAATTAAGAGGTGGTTCCACGCTCCTCAAAACCTCCTGATCAGAGGTCTTGCTGCTGGACGTAGTTTAACGTCTTACCCAGAACGCGGATGTTGTTTACAGTCTCACCCGGGACGCGTAATTTGTCATGTCACAACGATTAATAATATTAAATTAAAATTGCGTTTTTGTTACAATCCGTTACAGGTCTTTCATATGTATCTCAGGTTGAAATCTAACTGATCTAGACGTTTTTAGAGAAATGTACGTAATCTAACTTGTTTATAACATCGTAGATGTGAAGATTAGAATTGGTGTAACTAAGGAATTTAGTTCGCCTGAACATTTACCATGGAAATAGCCGTAGCGAATATTGAGAGGCGAGCAACATTTCGTCTTTGGGAAAGTGGTTGTATGGTGGAAAATAATTTATCAACAACATGTACGTGGAGACGCCTTTAGACTCTATCGACAGTAGAACATGATTACTGGGCAGTTCCTGTCTATATATAAGATTGTAAGGATCTGGCAAGCGTTCTCTTGGGGGTTGGTTCGACAGAACAGCGGCTCGTGGGAAGAAACTGTTCGACTGGAACTTTCATCTCACCAATGGAATACGGAGGGAAGGGGTATGCTTCGCTACAATGTGACTGGCATAAAACAAAATTGAAACCTTACTTAAAATTTATGTGTTTATTAATCAAATATTAATTTAGCGTTGCCGGCTTGGACTTCAAGTGGCTAACTGAGTCATATTTGAAAAACAAGCACTAAAAAATTCCTTTTCGTGAAAGTAACCTAAAGTATTATAGTTTAATGTAAAAATAGTACAAAATGTCTGAAGTAGATTTCAGAAGCGCGGGACTTTCAAAATTAAATCCCACAACGTTGCGAACGACACTAATGAACTAATTCACACTTAGGCTGACATCCCAGTAAAGAAGGCGACAATTGGCAAATTTTCCGTTTCTATATTTTTTAATCAAATTAATATTGCATTTTAATTTAATGAGTACGCAGTTCGCTTCATTTCAAATTATATTTAAATTTTAGCTAAATTAAATGGAATTTAGTATATTTCAATCTATTGCTGATATGAAAGTAAATTTTGAGATATATTTAATTTGGATTTTCTATGCACACGTGAATAATTAAATTTGCATTTCAACATTGACTTGTATATAATTGCAATCAATATATGAAAATTATATTTCAGAGACAAAACGAAAGATCACAAAGTGTCACATATATATATATGTGTGTGTGTGTGTGTGTGTGTGTGTGTGTGTGTGTGTGTGTGTGTGTGTGCATGTCTGTGAGAGAGGGAGGAGGAGGATAGAGAGGGAGGCAAAGAAAGAAAGAAAGAAAGAAAGATCAAATGAAGGACAAGACGGAAAGTGAATCGCTTCATTCCCAGAAGGAAATTCTTCGAACAAAACTAATGATTTTTATTGATGCAATCAATTTTATTTGTCAAAGCGAAAAAGAGTAGAGAAAAATTGAACAAATGTCACTTACAGTTTACATCGAAACGTTAAGGAAACAGGGATGCTAGTCATTTTAATTATGACGTTCGAAATATCTCTATTTTAAACTTTCATTTTTCGTCACTTTTATTCCTGTTGTTATTATTTTGAAATATCGCATAATATTTTGGGGAAAACGAGATGTAACTTGGGCGTAAATTTGCCGTATGGTGTTCGGAAATTAGAGCACTTTCAATGTATTTTTGCCCTAATATATTTCTATCTCTTTTGAATTAAAACTGCCGTCTTTAAGCCGAAGTTATGATTATATAATTTTTTTTAATCATTTCACCCCAAACAAGATAATAAAGCCACTAAGACGCAAGGGGTTTTACCGAGTGTGAAAGAGAAAAAAGATGTTGGCGTGTGTAGTTCTACTACACGTGATCAGTAGTCAGTTTCATCTCTGTCACTTAGTTTACTAATTCTTTCATTAGTAGTAAATAGTATTGTACCTATTTGTATATGTTATGTAGAGGAAATACAAAGTATAAGGTTTTATATTTTTTCAACATAACATCTACAAATAGGCGCAATACTATTTACTACTGCACTACAAAAGAAAAACATTATTAAGGAGAGAGAACAATAAAAGAACAGGAATTATGAAAACAACAGATAACGATTGGAATTGCATTTCAATTTTGAAACACCTGAAAAGGGTTCCACAAACGAGAAGTGCGAGAGAAGAAGGTGTTAGCTGTTGTTCATAATGACGGTCGTCTTCGAGTATAGAATCCAGAGGTTAGCAGTGAATATTTTTAAGACAGTAGGAAAGCGTTGTTCAGGTTAGCAGTGGATATTTTGGTAAAAGTAGCAGAGCATAGTTCATCCTTCTGTTTCTTTTCGCCTGACAAGCTGGACTGGACATTCGGAGAGAGTGAACAAAATGGCCGCCTTTATACACGACGGATTGAATATTCTACGTCTTCTGATTGGTTAACCTTCTATTGGTGGACTATAAAGTGAGTCAAGTCATTTTGACTGGCTCACTAGTTATATATATATATATATATATATATATATATATATATATATATATATATATATAAAAAAACTGTAACATTTGCATAGAACTTACGGTTACATATAGCCAATTTTAACTGTAAAATGATGAGAACTTATCAATCTACTACTGCGGTTAAATTCATAAAGTCTACGTACCATAAAGGAAAGTTCATCAGAACAATTCCGATGAAAATATTTATGGAAGAAGCGCAGGATAACTATATTACAGGAATGGGAAAGTGACTAAAGCCGAGATGCCAGATCAGGATCGATAACATTGCAGATTATTCTTTCAATAATATCAAGAATCTCTGAATACATAGCAGAAACACTAGACCAGGTGTGACAGCAATATTCATTATCTGATGGATTATAACTGTGTAAGATAGATTATGGTGAGACATTTGTTTCACTTGACAAAGTAAACCAACTTTCTTCGCAGCTGAGCTTGCAATTGATTCAATAATGCAATATTGATGGTCTGAAGTTTCTGTTATATATTTACAGCTTTTTGCAATAGAAGAATCTGCAATAATATTGGTCCTGACGTGGCATCTCGGCTTCAGTCACACTCCTACCGCCGTAACATAGCTTCACAGTGAATTTTTTATAAATACTTTCATGGTAATTTGTTTATGAGCTTTCCGTTATGGTATGTAGGCTTTGTAAATTTAACCAGAGTACTAGATTTGCGGCAAAGTCTCACCATTTTTCAGTTGCAATGGCTTGATGTAACCGTCAGTTCTATGTTAACAGTTTCTTCTATCGCACTACTCGCTTGTGGAACTCTCTTCCGACTTCTTTCTTTCCAATTAACTTTGATCTTCAAAAGTTTAATTGCAATGTCAGTCGTTATCTTGTTTTCTTAATTATTCTTCTTTTATTACACTCTCTCATTAATAGTGTCCTTTTTCTAATATTTTCTATCACTCAGTAGTCCTTGATTGGGGTGAAATAATTTGCACACACACACACACACACACACACACATATATATATATATATATATATATATATATATATATATATATATAACACAGAAACGTGATATAGTCCATACGAAATTTCTCGGACATTCAGGCCTGCAAATGTAGTTTATACTGCTTATTATAAAAAAAGAACATTTACTGAAATATATCTATAAAAATAAAGTATAAACAGAAAATATATTAAAATAAGTATCGAGTCCATTTCATTATACATATATATATATATATATATATATATATATATATATATATATATATATATATATATATATAGAGAGAGAGAGAGAGAGGGGGGGCTAGAAAGGAGAGAGAATATCACACATTGAGAGCTACTCCTAATAATATTATACTTTAAAGAGTCGAAATCACGTGAAATATTATTGACCAATGAAAAAAAATAACACAACAGTAAAAATACCAGAATTTCTTATTCCATTATGAAGTTTCAATAAAAATAAAACGTTAGATTGATAAATTTTTCCTATCCGTTCTTTATCTTATCTTTATCATATATATATATATATATATATATATATATATATATATATATATATATATATATATATATATACAAAACAAACCATCGGGCCATCAGAGAAGCAAGATGAATTAGCAAGTTGACATGAAAGTTGACCACCTAGCCATAAGAATCAGATTCGCACATTACATGATGTCAGTGTCTGCCTCGATATTTGAAGAAATTATTTTTAGCCTTTTTTTGCATATAGATGATGCTATTATATCAGTGTTGCCAACAAGTATGTTACAAATAGTGTCTGGTAGATCTCCATGAATATTTAAATGAGATCTAATTGAGCTATGGTCAGAAAGGTGTAGAGTGAGTCTGCGTGTCAAACATGTTGTAGTGTGGCCTATATAATTATTTACAAATTCTGATTGATTTGAGTGGATGGTTGTCTGCGTCACTCTGCAATTTTAGATTAATTCAAATTTTTTAAATTATTATTAATAGTAGTATCAGAATTTTGTCAGATAAAATCCTAAAATCTGGTAATTAATGAATGGATAGCAGGCCACAACCAGTAGCCTTAAATATCGTGCAATTTTCCCCTGACTTTAAATGTTCATTACTTCCCGAATTGTGACTGTGACTTTTAATTTCCAAAGCCTTGCGAGTTCACATTTCATAGCTGATTACTTTCTTGGTTTGTTTTGTTTTGTTTTACAACATACCAACCTCAATGTGTTATTTAATGCTGACAAGATTTTTATTGCCGGTAATATTTAATTTCTTCAAAAACATATTGCTGGAATTGCTGATAATAATTCTTCCTCAAAAAAATTTATTGCCGGTATCAAAACCTATTTTTACACTTTCATAGTGGCTTGACCCCAGTTCGGAGGTTCACTATTTATCCATAGCTGGGACCCTAACAGGTGCTATCACTCCAGGTAAGATTGGACCTGGGAACACCAGCAATTAAGAGGTGGTTCCACGCTCCTCAAAACCTCCTGATCAGAGGTGTTGCTGTTGGACGTAGTTTATCGTCTTACCCAGGACGTGGATGTAGTTTATCGTCATACCCAATGTCTTCCTCTTTTTTTCCTTCTATCGAAATCCCAAGATGGACCAATGATTATTCTTTCTTGTTCTAAATTATTTGCAACCAGCATGGCAGTTCTCTTGCATTCCAGTTTCTTCCATTCTTAAAGAGTTAATGCAAATAGAATCGTTTCATTTAATGAAGAATATGTTCTCTTTGTTTTCGTCCTGTTATCGTTAAAAAGAAAAAATGAAGTTTCAATTTAAAATTAATGTTAATTCCTTCTTTTTTTATTATTAATTGATTCTATTTATTCAATTGTTAATTTGGTAAGGGAACAAAAATAAATATTTTCAAAACATTTTGAGTCAATGAAGCAAAAATCCTTTCAGTCAAATGAATAAAATAACGAAAGAACATCAAGATTTTGAGCCGCTTTCATGTATTTCTTTCTGTATTTCAATGAATTACAAAATAAATTGATGAGGAAACGATCAAGAATTCGATATGATGCTCTCAGTTGGGAATCTGTTTTTCTCCGTAATCCAAATGAAACATACATTCAGACAATCACCAGGAATAAAAACAACAAACATCTCAGTATTGTGATCCAACTGTGTTCTTGCATTTAAAAACAAATGCTCTTCATAATGCATTATCGCAAGTCTGTAAACGAAAAATAATTCAAAAATACAGAATTTCCTCTCAAATCTTTTTTAAAAAAAAACAATGATTTTTGCTTGATCATTAATGTATTTCATTATAAATGAAATCTCGTATATAATCAAGCGATACTACGAAAAATACTAATATTAGCTGTCAACTTGTGAAGAAACATTTTTTGCTAACTTTTTTGCCTGAAGTCGTGTGGAACATCAACATCTTGATTATGTCGTCTTCAGTTACATGTGCTATGCTTTTTAGTTGTTGCTACTGTTGAAAGTCCTCAAGTGATATGCTTTCTTTTATTTGGTACAGTTCTTTGTGATTCTGTAGCGCCATTGCATGAGATTCGAAGCCATATTGATCAGAAAATGGTTGTATAAAGCTGACATTTTAGAGATGTCTAAACAATTCTGACGCCATGTATGATATCCATATCAAAGTTTCAATCTGACACGGCCATTTAAAATTTTAGGCCAATATTTAGTTCTATAGCAGCCTTCATTTATTCAAAACCAGTGACAATCATTTTTAATTCCCAAAGTGTTCCTATAGTCATCCTTTGATCATTTTCATGTTATACAATACATAGAATAACTTCCTTACAGATAATACCGTTAATTCTTGATTAATCCTTATATTCTTTCCTGACAACCGAAAATACTTTGCTTCATTTTCAATATAATATGAATATTAAATGCTAAATGTTGTCATGACAAGAAATCTTGTGTAAACTATTCCAGATTTCCGTGTTTAATCTCCTCCATGATTTTTACCGTTTAACCGTTATTTCATGTCTATATTAAGTTCATAATTCCTAGAAGCTTCCATATTCATTTTATATATCCTAGAGGCTTACATATTCATTTTATATATCCTAGAGGCTTCCATATTCATTTTATATATCCTAGAAGCTTCCACTGAAATGTTACCCCCTCGAGAATCAAACGATTATTTGTACCCGAAGCTGAGATTGGGTTTATTTCACGACAACCAATATTTTATCTCTTCAATATTCTTTCTCACGTTTACGTTGTATTCGGCATATAATTTTATTGGTTTCTCTCCCAATTGCATGAGATTGCCAAAGATTCGGTTGTCGATAAATGTGTCAACACCACAAAAAACGCCCCACATCCGTGTTAAATTTTTTTTCTATGATATTTTAATCCAAAAGTAATTAATATTTGTTTAAATTCAGATTAGTTCAACTTTCAGTCAACTAATCTTCCCAAATAACGTTTCATTTTTTCATAAAAAGAATGATGTTGTGTTAACGCATTTTTCAATATGGACGATTTCGTTGATTTTACTGATAATCAGAAAGAAAACTCATTTCAATGAAGTTAAATTTAGTTTGGAGTACACCAAATTAATTTGCTTATTGAAAATATTAAATTTAATTCATTAACTTTGAATTAAAACTAAAATAAAACTTTTAAGAAAGATTTTTCATTTTTTAAATGCATCGTATTTTTGGAGTTACACACACACACACACACACACACACACACACATAATAAAGGAGCAAAAACACGTTATGAGACCGTACACAACCTTGGTATCGACATTGAGGTCTCTTCAGGTAGCGGGCAAAAGTGTTCGTAATACCATACGACTATTATACACCTATGACAGCGGAAGTCGGAAAGAGGAGGAGGTGTAGAAAAAAGGATTTCTTCATGCGGTGTTGTAGATAATATTTTTACTTATAGGTCTACACCTTGACATTTAATGCTATTTAACAACATACTGATGTTCTTATAAGCTTCTCTTCCAGACACATCCTACAACTTCTACCAATTGATTTGCTCGGTTTAACATTTTTTAAGATACTCCACTTTATACTTGGCCTTTTGCCATGTTCATCCTTTAATTTTCAAACATGATCTGCCAATTTTGTGTTCTACCTACGTTTTCCCACTCTGAAAATGGAAGTATGATTATACCAACGTTTTTTTTTTTTTTTTTTTTTTTTTTTTTTTAAATGGGCCTTCGGTACAACCTATATAGACCTTCTTCTGGCTACTGTCATCGTTAATATATATATATATATATATATATATATATATAAAAAAAGATACACAGTCCGTTTTTTGATTTCATTTCCAATACATAGCCCCAGAATAATCCACTCTATTCTTTCTCCATGTTTGGTTTAGTTTAGTTTGTTTTACGGCATATCAATGTCAATGTGTTATTTAATGCCGACAAGATTTTTATTGTTGATAATATTTTTTTCAAAAAATCTATTTCTGTTAATATTTTTTCCTTCTAAAAGAATTTTCCTTCGCTGATAATATTTGTTTTTCAATAAATGTATTGCTGGTAATAAATTCTTTATTTACAAAGTATTTCTGGTATTAAACCTTATTTTTACACTTTTATAGTGTTTTGACCCAAGTTTAGGGGTTAACTATTTGCCCATAGCTGGGACCCCTAACAGGTGCCACCACCCCGGGTCAGGGTGGAGCTAGGAACATCAACAATTAAGAAGTGGTTCCACGCTCCTCAAACTATCCTGATCAGACGCCTTGCTGTTGGGGGTATTTTATCGTCTTACCCAGGACGCGGATGTAGTTTATCGTCATATCCAGGACGGTTATCCATGTATATCAAACTAAAATTAGTGATTCCTCCCGGGCAGTCAATATGAAATTCTTCAAAACAAAAAAAAATGTTTTGTGTTTAGCATTTTGTATTTTATTAATAATTTTAAAAATATATATCGAAATGTGACACTTTTTTTTCCAAATTCATACGAAAAATTATGAAGCAAAATTCAACTTTCTAAAGTTTTTGCATGTGGAATAAAGTGAAGCTTCAGGATTTGAGAAGTAAAAGAAAAAAGAAGATGAGGAGGAAAAAGGAGATAAGGAGGAGGAGGAGGGGGAGGGGGAGGAAAATGAGATTGATTCTTGTTCTTCATATGCTTTGTTAATATTAGTTGGATAATCTCAGCCAATGTTCCGTTAAATGCTCGTTGCTTCCAGTTTGGAAATGATTTATTAGATTAAAAGAATTAGAAAAGAATTCGTTGAAGCCATTTGGCGATGCAGGCACAAAGGACATATTTCTTGTTCATCACACCCACACAAAAAATAATACCACACGTTACATAAAAATACATACCTGCACATATGTAAAGTTTATATATATATATATATATATATATATATATATATATATATATATATATATGGTCGTATATATATGCGTGGTCGTGTGTAAAAAGATTTGTAAGTAATTAGAATTCTGCACTCTTTCCGATTGGATAAGGGTCGAAAAAATGTCATCAAACAGAAAAAATCGATTTCTTAAGTAATTCGCTTTCTTCGAAAAACTAAGAAATAATTTTACAAATAAGAATCTGCAGAAGTTTATTGATTTAGAATATTACGTTTCTCTATTGGTTGATCGAATCAGAATAGATAGATAGATAGATAGATAGATAGATAGATAGATAGATAGATAGATACGAACAGAAAGGCATAAATAGATACGAAAGGAAAAGCAAAGACAGATACGAAAAGAAAGGCAGAGATAGATACAAACAGAAAGGCATAGATAGATAGATAGATAGCTAGATAGATACGAACAGAATTAAATAGATAGGTAGATACATACATACATACATACATGCATGCGTACGTACGTACGTACGTACGTATGTAAGTACATACATACATACATACATACATACATACATACCTGTATTGAGCCAGTTCAGATCAATAATTTTATGTTCTCATAAATTTTAACAAAATTTCTTGCCTTTGCAGGCTCCGGATACTTGAGGCAGAATTCAACAGATGAATGGAAATTGGACTAACGACTACAATGAGAACTTTACTTCGCTAAGGCGAAGCGGCAAGAACAGGTAATCCTGAATTTGATAAGGTTATATCATTCGGTAAACACACGCACACTCACTGAAATACACACCAGGACCACTGAAATATATATATATATATATATATATATATATATATATATATATATATATATATATATATATACATAGATATGCACAAATACATACATGCATATGTTTATGTATTCATGCTTATATGTATGCACACACTATATTTCACATATACTAAGACTCTTTTTTCACGAATATACGTCTAGGATCATACGACGCGTCTTTTTTTCCTTATGGTTTTCAATGTTAAATATTCTCGATATGAGACATTTTCTGCTTTTCTGTTAGTAATCCGAATGTCTTTCTTGAATTATCGAGAATATTTAACATTGAAAAACATAAGGAAAAAAATTAATTATTTTTAATAATAGGTGTAAATCTCCGCTTTTACCTGAAGACGGTCGCGAGACCAGAAACACGTGTAGTAAAATTATGGAAAACAAAGCATAATATTTTTTCTAAATAAATCTACATTACAACCAAAAACGTTTGCGACACCTCTCTTCTCTTCTTTTTAATATATATATATATATATATATATATATATATATATATATATATATATATATATATTTATATATGCATTACATATTACGTACATATATAGATAAACTGATATACCACATTTATGCTGATTTTTGTAAAATTAAATTAATCTAAGTAAATATTGATGTATGTGTGTGTATTAATTAGATTATTCGGTGTTTCTATTTAGAGTGATCTACGTATAATTTTTATTGGTGAAATTGTCATCATAAAAGTAGTTCGAGGTCTTTAAAATATTTTGTTATTTTTTTATTTCCTATAGGATCGGATAAACTTTTCACCTGATTCTAAAATGGAAACTTCGTTAAAATTTAAGCAAGATCGAGTAAAATTATTTCTGCACAAAGCATTCGATAATTTCTTAACAAATGTGCAGACAAATGAAACATTTTTGAATCAAAATTCTGAACGTGAGACTTGTTCGCAGCGGACGCAAGAAATTTGGGAAACTGCGACCAGAAATGACATCATGATTTGATGTTTGATCAGGAAAAAAATGTTCTTACAATAATCATTTTATATGAACACCGTACATTTACAGAGTGTGTCTGCGCGTGCAGTAAAATAGTAAAATACATTAACCGTTTCCTGTCGAGATTTTTTTCTTTAAATTTTGTAAAATATAAAATGCAATAATGAAATTGTTTTATCAAAGTCTACCATAAAATTATTAATAAAATAATTAATAATAATATTCGTTTACAAACCAATTTTGACAAGTAGAACCTGTTCATTATCAAATCACTTCATATCTGTAGATTTAATATCATATTTATTTACAAATAAGAATTAACGCTGAGCTCAATTATTATAATAAATTATCATCGAAATATGCCAGGAAATCTGACGGTGTTTTGTGTAGACAGTAAACTTTGTAATTATCAATTGATACTTCCTTGGGCAGAAACGTATTGTCAATTTAGATTTAATATTACTGGAAAACTCTGGATCTTATGAGACTAGACATTGCTCAAATTAAAAAAAATATTGCTCAAATTAAAAAAAAGTCTACCTGTATTGCTCTATTAAAAATACAGCTATAATGTGCCGTTGTTTACTGCGTTGCGGTATTAAGTATAAAAAAAACACATGTATATCAAATAAAAAAACTATAATTTCCATACTTTTTGAAGACTATTACATGTTTCCGCATTAGTCCAGATTATATAAATATTTAGAGATTAAATGACAGCAAAAATATTTCTCCTGCTTTTTATTATTATTATTATTATTATTATTATTATAATACAATAATCAAAGTACAAAAACGATGTGGTTGAATCGCCTAAAGAAATTAATTTTATCTTATTTTCCTCTCATGGCCCAATGAAGAAGTCTCTAGCATAATCAAGAAATCCCTACCTCTTTCCAAAAAAAAGTAATTTCATTAAAGAACAATACGAAAAATATGTTTAAAAGTTAAATACCAAAGATCTTCATCCTTGTGGTTAGTTTATAAAAATGTAGTTTAAATGCTGTGTCATATTTGTTATAATTTCTCCATTTACTACGTAGTACGCCGGTAGATGGAGGGAGTCACTCCGAGATATTTTTTTTTTTTAATTTACATGCTTGGGGGGCATTAGATGAACCCAATTTCTCTCTTATTTTCCTGATTCGATACGGGTAAATTATAAAAGATGAGAGGACATTTTTGCAGAACTTTATGATCAGATTGATGAAGGTGAGCGACTAAAGCACTGTGTTGTTTTGTTAAAAATCTCTTTGTGGTCATATAATCTTTTCTTTAAATTTCTCGAGGTTTCTCCAATGTAGACTTTGTGGCAATTATTACAGGTGACAGAATAAATTCCTCCTTCAAGTTTTAGCATATTATTTGGTTTCGTATCAAGTCTTTTCTTGTTTTAGAAGTAATTGTAACAAATTTAATGTTAAAAATAGATAAATTCTTTTCAATTGTTGTTGTGATAGAGTTGGCATTTGGAATAATATATTTTGATTTGTTGGATTTGTCAGAGTGGTTACACGTTTCTATTTTAGTTTAAAAATGGCGGAAAGAAGAGTATAATGCGCCAAGCATCCAAGTGCATTTGACCTATTTTGTAGAGTAGTGTTTATACGCTTGATTTTCTTCATGGGGTTACACATTTTATACTGACGTTAGTTGCAAATTCTTCTTCATTATTTGCCGTGTCCCTTCAGGACGTAGGCGATGATGGATTTCCACAACATCCTCTCCCTTGTAGCTCTTAATAAACTTTGTCTTTCTGCCATTTCTCCTAAACCCTGTTCCGCCATGCATTTGCTCAAGCTTACTAAATATGTTATGCGTTTTTTCCTCTGTCCCTCTTGTCTTCAATCCGTCCTGTGAGTGTCAGATTTTCCAAACCCTCCTTACTCATTATAAACCCTAAAAACCTCACCTGACTCATTCTGATGTTAAGTAGTAGTTAATCTAAAAAAATAAGAATAAAGACTAAATACCGATTCGGCATATCAACAGGAGCTAAAATGATCGAACGTTAAGTAATGATGACGCTTAATCTGAGAAATTCAGTTTTAAAATATTATTTCTTCTTCTTCTTCTTCTTCTTCTTCTTCTTCTTCTCTTCCTCCTCCCTCTTCCTCTTCTTCTTCTTATCTTCCTCCTCCCTCTTCCTCTTCCTCTTTCTTCTTCTCCTCCTCCCTCTTCTTCTTCTTCCTCCTCCTCCTCCGCCCTCCTCCTCCTTCTACTTTGTAATAGGTCAACTCAAGACGTTGGTGATCATGGCTCACCACTATTTCCTATCCTTTGTAGCTCTTAATAAATTTTGTTATTTCTCTTAAACCTTGTTTCTCCATCCATTTACACACGCTCGTAGGTTATGAGTAATTTTTCTCTTTTCCTCAATCTGTCCTTTGGCGATCAAATTTTCCAAGCCTTCTTTCCTCGTTATCTGCCCTAGAAATTTAATCTCTCTCTTCCTGATGTTAATTATAAGTGTCCTTTTTGTTTCCATTTTCTTTAAAACTTCGTCGTTGCTCACATGTTCGGTCTATGGAATTCTCAGCATCCTTCTGTAGAAACAGATTTCTGTTGATTCAAATCTCTTCTTCATCTGTGAGAAGATTGTTCAGCAACCGATTCCCAAGAGAATACTTTCCCAAATACTACAATCTTAAGTTCTGTTGTTCAACATTCATTGTCTTATAGGAGGATTTGCACCAAGCAACAGCTCAGTCCTTTTTTTCTTTGTTTCTTGTTCGTTAGTTGGTTGTTTTGTTTTATAGCATATCAAAACCTCAGTGGGTCATATAATGCCAACAAAATTTTGAAATAGATTCATCGCAATAGTTTGGTAAAAAAGATGTGTATGTATACATATATATTTGAACCATTTTTCAATTACTCATATTTTTTAGCACACACCAACTTCTTTTAGGAAAATTACAATCTTGGATGGTTTTATTTTCGTAAAAAATTTTTTTTTTAAATTACTCACGTTGTAATATTTTGTTCGTACTTCATCAAAATCTATAAGCTCTAACAGTTTATGTTTCACTGTAAATTTCTCTTGGTATGTAGTGCAAATTGGGGGTTCTGTTCTTTGTTTCTAACGAAATTTTTCTCTTTCTTAATACTTTGCTTAGATTTTGGATACATATTACTACTTAACAAATAAACATGTCCTTTTATGACGTGGCTTACTATGGTTCTCTCGAACCTCATTTTATTTAATATTCTTTAACATGTTCCTTTGAAAGATATTGGATTAATTTCCTGTTGCCTTCTTGACCATTTCCAATTCAGAATTGTTCTTGCATAATGGTTTCTCTATCATGACTAGAGATTCTAGTCTATCCTACTAATTTCTCTATAGTTGGAAGAATAAGAAATGAATTAATCTCTTTCCGGGTGATATTAGCGCTGATTCTTTTAATGGACACACACAATCACATCTATTTTTATTCCTAAGTGCTGTAAACGAACAACCAATTTAAATGAAAGAAAGACTATTAAAAATTAAACACGGTTCTTATTTAATTGTTTTATGTTGTCATTATATTTCTTTCCGGGTCCCGCCCAGGGACCTAACGTTAGAAATGGCATCATGACATTTTCCACTGACAAAAAAAAAATACATAGATAAAGCCCTTCGTAAAGTGTGGGCTGTACTTGTCAGAACAATTTTTTGTATCTCCTTGAGGCATGGACTTCCAGGAATACCTTCAATTAGTCTACTACAATCTTTTCCAACCAGTCCTAGGGCTCCAACTACAACAGGAATTGTTGATGTTCCCATATGCCACATTTTTGAGATTTCTATTTCAAGGTCCTTGTATTTTGACAGATTTTTTAATATCTTCAAAGATACATTGCAGTCAGCAGGGACTGCCATATCAATAAGGAGGCACCGTTTTGCTTGTGGTCTTTAATAACAATATCTGGGCGGTTGGCTTCGATTGTTCTGTCAGTGTGTATTGTGTAGTCCCATAGAATTGTAACAGGTCCTATCTCCGTAACCGGGTCTGGTTGGTGTTCATACCAATTTCTTTCAGTTTTCTTCCCGTAGAAGTTGAAGATTTTCCAGTGCAGATATTAGCCCACTCTGTCATGCCGGGTTTTATACTCAGTGGGTGCCAATATCGTGCAACCTGATACAAGATGATCAATCGTTTCTGGATATTTATCACAGAATCTGCATTTTGGGATGACACAATATGTTAGTATATGTGCTTGATAATTCCTAGTTAGCAAGCATTGGTCCTGTGCAGCAAGGATAAAACCTTCAGTTTCAGTTTCAACCCTGCACTACGTAGCCACTGATGGGTACGAGTTTTGTCTACGTCAGCTTGTTTGATACGGGCAGAGTATTGGCCATGATGCGGTTTATCTTGCCATCGCTTCTGTATCTGGTCGGTTGCATTCGTCTTTGCTGTCTTTTTTAAGTATTTTGCAGTTTCAGCCGGTGTATTGTGCAGTAGTTGCATCTCTACGTCCATTTGAAACTCCATTTTGAATTTGTTGGCTTCTTTTATTACGGAGTAAAGACGCTTACTACTTTCATGTTCCTTGACGCATACCATCATCCAGTCTTCTGTAGTTTCCAAGTATCTTTGGAGGCTAATTGTTGTAGTTTTTTAGGACAGTTCTAGTTGAACTAATCCTCTGCCTCCTTCGGATCTGGGCACATACAGACGATAAATATCAGCTTTGGGATGATGCATGCGATAGCAAATGAGAAGCTTTATTATTATTATTATTATTATTCTCTTCTTTATTTCTGCTAATCATTTTCTACCGGAGATCTTGTACTATGAGTGTGTTCTCAACCAAGTCATGAGGCGTCAAAAAGCACCTTAAGCAAAATATTTTTGTGTCAAGCATCCCGGACTTCCGAAGTGATGATATACGAGTTTTATTCTGATTTTCTTCATGTAGGGCACTTTACATTCAGTTTTGCAGACCCTAACATCGTAATGATTACTGGGGCAATAGTGGCCTTAATATCATATACATACTGGCAGCTTCATTTTGCAGGTTGGTGTATTACTTCAGTTTGTCTGGGACCTTGATATTATGGTCGCCAAGAACGGCTACGTCAATGAGGAGGAATTATTCTTGTTTTTTGTTGTTTTTTTTGTTTTTTGTTTTTTTGTTTATTTCATTTGTCTGTTAGGATGTTGAAATCCCAAATGACTGGTTTAGCATTGTTGATTATTATTGTTGTAGATGATGATGAGCAAATGTTCTCAGATCTTCAGCACCTTCCTCAGTATTTTTGCAGACCTCGGCAAAATTGTGTTTCGAACTGTCACTATTCTTCCTCGAATTTATAATTCATCTAATTACACCAACTATTATAGTCCCAACCGTAAATTTCATGGTTTCATTTTTCTCATCCTCTGAAGAAGGTTATGATTTTTTTCTTTCGTTTTAAATTTATGCTCTGTTGGAAAAACCACGACTCTTCCATATGGTAGATTTTATTGCTATCATTATTATTATTATTATTATTATTCATGTTTATTCTTAATTTTATTCTTATTTTTTTAAGCATGGTTGATTAATAAGTAAGAATATATCACTTTCTCGCAACGATCTAACGAAGATCGCCGAACATCAGAGACGTAGACAGTTGTGAAATATTGTGCGCTTTCGTAAAAATACGTAAGTTCAATGAAAAATCGATGACTCTAATTAAAGGATCGATATTTTCCCTAATTTGCTTTTAATTACAATCTTCCTAAAAGACAGAACAGAAAGCCAATTAAATATGCAATACGCATTCTGCAACACCAGTTAAATGTTTCTTGGTATAAAACGCTTTCTTTTGCCGGCCGAAATATCGACAACTTACTTTTATCCTTATTAAATTCTTCACTGTTGGGCAACACAAAGAGTCTTGGAGAAATTCCGGAGAATGTCATTCTATCTTGTATTACACAACCTGTTCATTTGTTTGACTCCATTTTTTATAATGTTCATCTATTCAATAAATGTCTCTTTTGGTCACTATCCAGAGAATACAGAGAGTGAGAGTAAGAATAAAGAGGGGGGTGCTTGAGGAAAGATTAAAGAGAAGGACAAGGATCAAGGTCAAGGCATCAGAAGATGTCGACTGACATTACATTTGAATATTTGAAGATTATAGCTAGCAGAGAAGCAAGAGGAAGGGAGTTCCACTGTCGGGAAGGGCGAGAGAAGAAGCTGGTGAAGTAGAAGAGGAGGTTACATTGAACTGTTTCGACAGTGAAAGAGTGAGACCGAGATGCCAACCTAGTAGCACGCTTAAATTCATGCAGTTGGGGGTACCAGTGAATGTAGCTGGTCAGAGCAGTTGCCATGAAAATATTTGTAGTAAAGACAGAGGGAAGTCACAGCACGTCTGTGAGAAAGTGACTGTAGACGAGATGTCAGATCAGGACGATCAAGCCACTAATATGCTTATAAAATCTTACATAAACACAGTTTATTTTTGGTTTTCAAAACAATCAGTTTATGAACATCAAATGTTTTTATTCTAGATTTCAAAGTGACTGGATATAAAGCAAAGGCGTTCACTGCGGAGGTTTGATCTTATAACTTAAAAATGTATCTCATTTACGATTGGTTCTTTAGCCACACGTGGTTCTGTTTAAAGTTTTCACATTTGAGCTAAATATGCTGTTCTAGTTTTAGATTTTTCATTCATATTTCTATAAATATAAACGATGGCAGAAAAATTTTGCTTTTCGTAAATTATTATAAATTTAGTTTCTGAAAGATAAAAGGCTGCGAAAATATTTGATCAGTTGAAATATAACTGAAAATCGAATTTGAACAAAATCTGTTACAGACGATTTTTCAGATTTCATAAAGATATTTTCTTTGTTTCCCTGTTAGACCCAAAATAAAAAAAACATATACCTTATTCTTTATAAAGCAATATCAGGAGTTAGTTTTGGTCTTTCACATTAAGTTGAACAATAATCTTGAAAATAAATTAATTTAATTCTTTTTAAGTGGTTCACGGTGTATGAAATTTCAGAAATGTAATGAGCAATTTTAATGAGAGAGATTAGTTAACTTGTGGTCATTGTAATTATAGGAATCAAAGTATTTTTATTCCGCATTTTCAAGGAACATTCTTGAACTGTTTTGTTAAAGAAAACAACTCAGTGAAACAACTTTTACTTTCGTCAGTTCAAAAAGATTAATAATTATTTTTTGCTGAAAATTATTGCTTTTTAATAACTGCTGATAGAATAAGATATAAAAGTGGCTTTGAAAATCATTTAGACACGGTGACAAATAGTTTTTGGAACAGATATAATTATTGTGAATGTTACATAAACTTTATTAAGATTTGGTGAGAGAGGGTCAAGTAGGCAACTAGTGATCTTGTACCTTTAGACGGAGTCTGCCTATCGTACGAAAGAGCTTGGCAAATGCAGAAGTTTAAGATACAAAGTGAATGTAAATAAAAACGAACAAGAATTCATTTGATCAAAACGACCGTTTTATGTTGAGTTTTACATCGAGAGTAGATACTCGTGCTTACAGATCAATGAGTCAAGATTAGCAGGGGAAACTAGTCCAAGATAAAGTTCTATATTTCTTTAAATCTGACCAATATTTGAACAAAACCTTTTATTCGTAGTGTCTTTATCAATCCATTGTCAAATTACAAGTTCCCTAGTTAATTCAACCAATATCTGATCAAAGTATTTGATTTCTATTTACGATTTATTTGTATTTCTATCAATCAATTCTGCAGGTACAAGTTCTGTAGTCCGACTTTCTAATTTCATCCGGCTAACATTTGATGAACATGTTTTATCCCGATAGTTTTAATCATTTTACCCCAAGCAAGGCAATAAAGCTACTAAGATTCGTGTGGTTACTGGATGTTAGAGAATATGAGAAAAATATACTATTAAGAAGAGAGGACAATAAAAGAAAAGGAATTAAGCAGACAGAAGATAACGATTATTATTGCACTTAAATTTTTGAAGATCAAAGTTGAGTGAAAAGCAAGAAGCCAGAAGAGAGTTCCACAAGTAAGAAGTGCAATAGAAGAAACTGTTAGCATAGAACTTACGGTTACATCTAACCATTTCCACTTTCTAAATGATAAGATCTTGACGTCAGACTTGTACTAAGTTTAAATATATAAAATCTAAGTACCATAGAGTAATTTTGTCAGAATAATTACCATGAAAGTATTTATAAAAAGGCACAAGAAAGCTACGTTAGAGTGTTGAGAAAGTGACTGAAGCCGAGATGTCCGGTCAGGACCAATAATATTACAGATTGTTCTTTAGATTTTATTAATAATCTCTAAATATACAGCTGTAGCAGCCGACTAGGTGTCACAGAAATATTCTAGCGCAACACAGTGAAGTAATTTTCAATTTATTTCCGTTTCCATCAATCCATTCTACAGGTAAAAGTACAGCGTGCTTTTAATCCAACCACTCTATGATCAAAATATAATCGATCTTTACTATTTCTTCGTGTTTCTATCTAATCTAATCTAAATGATCAAGTCTCTTTATCGTTCGGTCTTATTTAATCCGATCAACATTTAAAATGTTTATTCAAATTTGTAATTTTTCTTCATTCACATTACTCAATAAATAAGTGTTACTGTACAACAAATGATTTTAAAATAGTTCATTTGTTTTACAGTTAAATCTCATTTTATACTTCTTTTATGTCTAACGCTGGGCAATCCAATCGAAGACCAAATCTAATCTGGCACTTAGTCAAAAATAACGGACCCGAGGACTCAAAACCATAAACAAAACTTATTACAGAAATTCGCATATCTGTTTTGCATGACTCGAGAAATGATGATATTAAAAAATGGCCGCTAGTTATTTTCTCTACCCAGAGAAAAAATAAAATCCAAGGTTCTTCACTTTTAGCCCTCACCTTTGCACTCTCACTACATTCAGCAAGTCAAAGGTTGACAGAGAGTTCACCATCACTGGCTCATTGACGCCTCCTCATGAAATTACATAAAACTAACGGCAAATATATATCACTTTCTATCTTTTTTCCCCTTCGAAGCGGATTTTCCCTGGGCCACTTCTCAAATCACAACAGCGATAAGACGACATAACTGTCTCTGGTTTTATGCGCATGCGTGTAAAGCAAAACTGAGATAACGGATCTGAATCGTAGACAATTTCCTTAATCTCCTGCCCAAGAACACCACTGAATTCGATATGCGCAATGATAGGTTCCGACCGACACAGTGACGCCATTTTTTTCAATAAGCTGCAAAATGAACGCCAGCACGGCTCAGTTCGAAGCTGAAGTGAACATCCAATAATAATTATTGCGTGCCGAATGTAACAGAGAGATGTCATTCAAAATAAATAATAATCATTTAAAGATTTTATCCAAGCCAAGAAAAAAAAAAAGAATACCATATTCTCGGGATCATTTTCAGCATCGTTTATTTTTTGGGCTTTCGTCTCTTATTCTTTTCTATTTTATTCCAGCATATTATACATGCCTAGCAAATTTTTTTATATGTGACATATATATATATATATATATATATATATATATATATATATATATATATTATTTATTCGAAAATTTTAACATAAATATGTTATAAAATCACTACAAAAATAGCCATTTTGTTTCAACACTTCTGGTGTCTTATCAAGTGATGGTGTTGAATATAGAATATTATTTATCCTATATTCAACACCAAGACTTGATAAAACACCAGAAGTGTTGAAAAAATAATGGCTATTTTTGTAGTGATTTTATAACATATTTATACTAACACTAATATTCTATAGTTATAATTTATTACATTGGAATCGTAATTACGATCCAATTTATCAGACCTACAAATTTAAAAAGCTTTTTTTATTTGTAGGTCTGATGAATTGGATCGTGATTACGATTCCAATGTAATAAATTATAACCATAGAATATTAGTGTTTGAGCCTTTTATATTATATTCTTACTCTGTCCTGAACATTGTGTTCTACCTGCATTCTATCCTCTTGGGAATTTATATATATATATATATATATATATATATATATATATATATACCAAGTATAGCATTGGTGTATATGGAATAAATTCAAACCAAATTCTATTCTTAGAAACCAAACAATACTATTGACATTCAACATCATCACTTGATAAGACACTACCAAATGTGTTGAAACAAAATGGCTATTTTTGTAGTGATTTTATAACATACTTATGTTATAATTTTTCGAATAAATTTTATATATATATATATATATATATATATATATATATATATATATATATATATATATTGTCTTTTTCTAAAATTTTTAGTATCTGGTCCATTTAAACACATTATATCAAAAATCCTCCTTAGCTACAATACATACATGATGTTCTTTTATTATATACCGATAATATAAAACCTATTATGCATAATAATGAAACTCAATAAGGTCAGACCTACAATTAAATTCACACATGAATGTAAAATAAACAAATCTCTACCTTCCTAGACATCTTATTAATACGAACAATAAGAAATTAGATTTTAAATTTTATCGTAAACCCCCAAATAAAATCTAATTAATTCCTACTACAATCAAAGAATAAAATCTGGACTAATCATAGAATTCTATCTCAGAGCCCTTCGGATATGTATCCCGGAATTTCTAAATGATGAAGAGAAATATATTGAGAAAACATTAAGAATTCCTCACTACCTACATCATTTCATCCTCATCGCTAGAAAAGTAGTTCACAAAATCCCAAAAGACGAAAAACTAGACACCACTAATAACACTTCTAATAAAAATTACACAGAATTCATAATCCTGCCCTCCAACATTCGTTCTACTAAACTCGTAAGCAAATTACTCAGCTCTAATACTCGGACAGTTACCACCACCTACAAGAAAATCAGGGATATGATAAGAAAAAAAAAAGAAAACCAACATGAATTCAAATACCGGTATTTATCAAATAAATGGTTTACAATGCAAACATCACGTGATCTAAAAACCGGCATCTACGAACACAAGAGAGACTTGCGTTTGGACAATCTTTCAAACTGTCTCAAAATTACACAGAAACAAAACTAGCCATAACTTTGAGCTTACTAACACCAAAGCAATTAAATAAAACATAATTCTTTAAGGAGAAAATACCTTGAAAGCTTAATAATAAGATTATTACTGACTATAAGCACACGACACAAGCATTATATTACATCGCCAACCTTTATTGAATCCATTCTAATTTAGGTATATTTGAGACAGAGAATACGTACATAAAAACATTACCAAATTAATAGAATGCCACCCCATTACGCTGACTACACAAAACATTAGATCTCTTTCTATTACACAGACAGACATATACAATTACGAATAAACATTATCATCTGATGCCTGCTTAGACAAATTAGATTTTTACAATTTTACATACATATAGAATTATCTACGGTTTTAATGCACGTGATATATGACTGACCAATGAGAATCGAACTACTCAAATTTGAAAATACCAGAATTTCTGGCTTTTGGTCTGTTTTCTCTCAATCTCTGAGGAAGATTTAATGAAAGTGAAACATGTTAGATTAAAAAAAACGTTTCCCATTTTTATTTTATCTTATCGTCGTGTCGGATTCACACCTTCTCATAGTTTGAAAAGAGATTAACATTGTCTTCATAGAAAAGAGAACAAGTCACAATGGATATTAATTTATTAATTTGTAACAATGGGTCATTTCAAGCCTTTTAATAAATTAAACAATATAACCTGTCGTTATTAAAAATCAAATGAGACTATCGAACATAATGATAAATTGAGCTTAGGCCATAAAAACGAATGTAGTCGATAAAACAAAAATGAGAACGCTGTGTAATACATTTTCTGACTATTTTTTCATCTTATCTTTGCTGCTTTTTATCGGAACTTTTTAAAAGCCTTTTTGACTGAAACAGCATCTTACTGATTAATCAAAAAATTAAAACCACCACACGACATTCAAATGCTTCATCTACCGCAAGGAAAGTTGATTCTGTGTCGCGCCATAAAGTTTTTCACACCTGAATCCATCCTTTAATTCTACAAATCTACCATTCATCCTGGCATTGAATACGGTTGCTATATATAGTCTGGTACCAACGCTATTTATCTCGAATTCCTAGACAAAATACAGAGAAGGATATGCAGTGTGATAGGCCCTGATCTGGCATACAGTCACTTTCTTACGGACATGCTGTGGCTTCCCTCTGCCTTTTCTACAAATATTTTCATGACAACTGCTGTGACGAGCCACTTTCACTGCTACCCCAACAGCATGATTTTAAGAGTACTACTAGCTTGGCATCTCGGTCCCGCATTTTCTCTGTCGAAACAGTTAAATGTAACCGCCTCTTCTACTCCAACAGCTTCTTCTCACGCACTTCCCAACAGTGCACCTCTCTTCCCCTTACTTACTTCCCTGATAGATATAATCATCAAATATTCAAATGTAATGTCAATCGACTTGTTCTGATACATTGATCTTGATCCCCGTCCTTTTCTTTATCCTTTCCTCAAATACACCCCTCTTTACTCTTGCTCTCCCTCTCAGTAACCCCTTCCATGCTAGTGGCACTCCCGCCTTGCTTGGAGTAAAATGCGGAAAAAAAACGGTCAAACAGCTACATTTTTATTATCTGATTTTTACGCCATATATTATTTATATTTAGTAGTAGTAGTGTTTAGCGGTGGTGGTTGTAGGTGCAATAGATTTACATTCGAATTCATTAAACCTTTGTGCAAATCAATTGAAACAAAACGAATAATTCCGTTATTATTTACTCTTTTTCGTATTTTTCCAATGAAACATGACCCAGTGTACATGTTACTACTTCGTATGCCAATTCTATGAAGGCCTTTCTTTGCAGATTCATAACAGGTTCTCGAGTGGATTTAAATCAGGAGTTTCCAGGCCAATCTATAGTAATTTTATTGGCTCACTGATAAGGCTTGCAAGTGTGTTTGTGCAGCGTTACAATTTTCGTACGCTACCTTGGAGTAACGTCCCTCGCAGACAAAGGCCGTACGACAACTAATCGACCATCGAGACAATAGTGTCCGGGCGTGATAAAAATCTGATGCAATCACGGATGACGCAATATTTTTTCAAGGCCATACAAATTTCATCGTACACCCCAAAATAAATTCATATTACTGCACACCACTGCAAATGACCTAATCTGAATAAAAAATAGAAACTGATTACTCCTTGCCACTCGAATAAGTCTAAAATTGACCGTATGGAGAAAGAAAGGAAACTAAAGCGGTTGTTTCAGTTAATTTAATAAAGCATTGCCTGTATTAATTTTACATTTGTTTTTTTAAACATTTCACCTCAAACAAGGCGGGAATGCCATTAGTATGCAGAGGGTTACAGGGAGTGAAAGTGAAAGAAAAGTCTGAGAATAGGGAGGATTGGGGAAAGAACAAAAGATGAACGTGGTTCAAGAAAACAGAAGATGGCGATTGACATTGCATTTTTTTTTTTTTTTGTAGATTGTAGTTATCAGGGAAGCAAGGAATCAAAAGAGAATTCCACGGGTTGGAAGTGTTGAGAGAAGAAACTGTCAAGGTAGAAGTGGTGGTTGCATTTAGCTATTTCAACAATAAAAGGGTGGGACCTAGATGCCAATCTAGTAGCACGCTTCATGTATTCGAGGTTCCAGGGAAAGAAGCTTGTCAGAGCAGTTGCAATGAAAATATTTGTAAAAAAGACACGTCAGTTCGGTGCGAAAGTAACTGAATTCGAGTTTCCTGGTCGGGATTTATTACATCACAGATCCTTAACTTTACATTCATCTTATTTCTGCATCTTTTTATCGCATCGCTCCATTTCTCGTGTTTTAATATGTATGCTATATCTAAGTGAGATATGTTACTTGTTTTTATCTCCTAGAAAGTTAATTCTTTATTGTCGATTCATACTACTTAATTCATGGTCGTAGAATGTAAAAACGACCATTCAGTGATAGAGACAGGATAGAAAGAAAAACTAGTTAATAAATACATCAATACGGAAAACTGTGTAATACAATTTTTATAAACTGATACATTCTAACTGGTATCCTGATTTTGCTTGTTATAGTCACAACGCATCCATTGTTATTTCTTCTACATACTTCAGGTTCTGCTCACATTTGATAACAGTTCGTTTTCTCCTGTCCAAGGGCAGATAACTCATATTATTTAATTCTTCTTAGTGGAATTGTCCTTGTGTTTTACTTCTGCTCGTTCTACTGAATTAGAAAGTATGAATTTCATTGTCTGACCCAGGGATTGAACTCGCTACCACAGGCTATACTGCATGCATATAACCAGTATGCATATTCAGCAGGCTGTTGAACCATTATGATTATGTAGCCTAAAGCCATGTGTCTATTTTGTACAGCGGCCGAAATGCGAATATAATAAACAAGTGAAGGACAGCTGTTTAAATACATACGCGTATAATAATGATAACTCCTCATCTCAGAAAGGCATATTGAAATGTAATTCCAGACTTGAAGAATTACGACTTCAATTTTCGCGAACGAGCTCTACAGATTCCTGCCGCTTTCACGAGAAATGGGAATTTATGATGGCCAACAGAATATTCATGACATCCATATTTTGAAATATTTATCACATTTTGTTCTTGCCTCCATCGAGACATATTCTCCATTTTGAATCGTACCTTTTTTTTTCGCTGTCATTTCATCGACTCTTAAATACTCTCTCTCTCACACGCACACACATATACACATACACACACATGCACACACACAAATATAAACGATGAGTTGATGAAAGGTTCTCAGCTCAACCAAAAAGCCTTTCAAAAATTACTAAAAAAAAATGCCTTGATTTAGTCCTAATTTCTTTATTTCTCAAGTTGATGTTCCCAAGAAAGTCTCCGAGGACGATAATTTACAAGCTCATCTCGCACAACGTTGCTAATTTAAAAGGTTTAATATTTATTTGATGTCCATCATTCTTGTCCTTTTTCAGCCCAGGTTAAGTTGAATAAAGATCACAAAATACCCCCTCCTCTATACAAGTACATTCACAGAGAAACCAAAACAGACAGTCCCATATTTACTAACAACAAATGCTAATAAATATAGGGGTTTTCCAAGCGTAGCTTACATGTGGCACAAGATCGAAAGTAAGGACCAGTGAGGATCGAACTCATTACTCAATCGTAATTGTTCTAACGAGACAAGCTTGCTAACCATTACACCACCTCGAGGTGTCCCCGATGCTAATAAATATATAGGCCTAATGATTCGCATATTAGAACTACTTCAATATTTGTGTTTACTTGGGACGAACGCAGTATCGTTTCTACGTTTCTGTGAATTGATTATTAACAAGAAGGCAGCTGATATTAGATTAATATCGGGGAAGAATAGTTTTACTGCTGTAGAGCGTTCGAATTTTATTCAGGACTTCATACATTGGATTCATAATATCAGGCCATACCTTAAAATCGGTGGTCTGTGCCTCATCCACACAGCTGAGCCGGGAAATAAAGACTTTGACTTGAAACAGAGCGAACAATTACTGAGCAATACTAAAAATAATGGATTTAGGGTTTTCTTCAAACGTGGATTCTTTTTCTCGCAAGGATTTCAAAGAGACTCTTCTCTTTTCATCTCGGATGAGTGTTTATATATCTTCATGACATCAGTTGCCCAACTTCACTCGCACTTCTTGCTTGTGGAACTCTCCTCTTGTGTCTGGCTTCCCAGTCGACTTTGATCTTTAAAAGTTTAAATACAATATCAATGATTACATTCTGTCTTCTTAATTCTTATTCTTTTTGCTGTCCTCTCTTAATAGTAGTTTTTTTCTCATATTCTCTAACACTCAGTAACCGCTTGCATCCTAGCGGTCTCATTACCTAACTTGGAATGAAATGATTTAAAAAATGTTAACATCCTAAGGGCAACCACCTGTTTATATATGTGAGGAGTCAGTCAATTACATCCTGTGAGGCGCCAACGTCCACTTGCTGTCTAGAGGGTTATTATTCTTTCAGGTCAACTCGCTGGTGAATTTGGCTTTTATGGGTAGTGTGACAATGAGTGCAACGTCTATTCTGGTATCATTTGAGTCGGGTTACATCTACACTAAGCTTATCTTAGCGCAAACGAAGATTAGATTTTGGAAAATGGATCGTGCGGAGAACATTCTAAAAGATAGATAGATAGATAGATAGATAGATAGATAGATAGATAGATAGATAGATAGATAGATACTTTATGGCTTCACAAATTAATTTTTCGGCAGGTATTCTATGGACGTGACATCTCCCCACGGTTTAAGAGACATGTAATAAACCTTCAAGCTTGATTTAGAAGATTTAAGATGGGGACCAGCGTGCATATGAATGACTCCAGCCCTTAAACCAAGGAATTCACGTAATGTGGTCCAGCGGGTTTAGGACATTGGCAGTAATCTCCCTTGGTCGTCAGCTTCAATTGAAGTTTCCTTCTCCTAGATAACTGTCATCGATGAGTTAAAAGTTTACAGTTCCTTCAAAGAAGCGAGTCTCACTGCAAATAAAATTGTACTTTATTTATTTTTGATTTTTAAGTTTTTGATATAAGCTACCCGCAACAATGTTTCTTTTAGTGCCAAACTCACTTCTACATGGTGGCTTTCTAGGCGTAGCTTAGATTTGGCACACGGTTGAAAGTATAGGGCACCCAGTGAGGATCGAATTCATTATTCAGTTGAAATTGATCTAGCGAGGCAACACGCCGAAGCGCCCAGTGATTTACTAAGCGTAGCTTAGTTGTGTCACAAGGCCGAAAGTATAGGGCACCCAATGAGGATTGAACTCACTACTCAATCGTAATTGAAATCATTTCTACATGTGACGATATGAGAATTTAGATGATATTACAAATTTATATGAAAAGTGAGCATAGGTTTTAGAATAATCACATGATTAAGCAATAAAATAATTTATGTTAGTAGTAGTATTAGTAATTGTAATAATTATAATAGCAGTAGTAGCAGTAATAATAATAATAAGTAGTAGTAGTAGTAGTAAGAAACATATAATTAGAAATCATTTTGTTCTGCTATGTTGCCACCTTCATGGATTGAGAATAAGAATGCATTCTAAAAAACGTTTTGGTTCCTCATAATTCTTCATGTATTCCCTTGGGGTAGTTCTGCACATTCCCCTATGTCTGTAAAAAATTGTGGAACATGGCAACATTCAAGGCAAAATTGTGCAAAGCTTTTCCAGTACCTTTTGCACTGGAAATGTTGAGGTTACCCTTTCCTCCTCTCAAAAGTTCCCCTGTCCACTAGTAAAGCCTTTCGCCACTGAGGCGCATCTCCTACGCCCAGGCTAACGATTAGCTGATGGCCACTTGTCACAGGTGGACTGGGAAGAGGGGTTCTCCTTCAACGCTTAAATAGGGAAAGCAGGTCGTTGCCGTTGACCTGGCGCTGGCCGTTGCAATGTCAATGCCACTTCTTTGGTTTCTCGAAGATAGAAAATAAATTCATTGTTTTCAGCCGACAAAGTTATGTTGAAGTCAGCATCCGCGATGAAATGGATTATATATATATATATATATATATATATATATATATATATATATATATATAACATGTAGGAAACGTTTATTAATCTAATATGTTTCACATTTATTTAATAAAACTGAAACATTTTTGATTGGTAAACGTTTCCTACATCTCCTTTCTCTTATCATCCTGTCCCGTTCCGATCCATATTTGATCTATGTTTGATTCTTGAAAATTATTAGAAAAATAATAAATGTGTTGTATCAAATGAAAGGTTCAGGTGCAAGGTGGGAGTGAAAGAAATAATTTTATCATGTCAGTGTTTGTAGTTGGTACACAAGAACACACACACACACTCTCTCTCTTTCTCTCTCTCTCTCTTATGAACGACGCGCACACACACATACATTTTCATGCTTACGTAATGAAGGGAAATGTTAGCAACAAATATCAAAATCGGACTGTTTTTCCCATCATCCAATTTGACATCTAATTAATTTCTTAGTATTATCTCCGAATGGAGAGGCACAGATAGCGACTCGGATGGAGGAATCGGAGAAGCCTGGATCGAATTCCAGTCGAATCCATTACATTCATTTACCTGCTAATACCCTTGGGAAACGTATGAATCCTTTTCTTCTCTTCCCAGTTGTGGGTAAATAGCAGGACAGACCAAGTTCTATAGCCTTGGGTGGCAACTGGTCTAGGAGAATGAAAAACTCTGAATTCAAAATCGGCCTGGAGAGAGTTGGAATCCGTCAGGTTTTCTTGCCCAAGAAACACCATTTCTACTGCACCTGCAGTTCACATGGTGTCCCTATAATCCTACGAGTTAAGGGATAAAAAAAATTAAATCTGAATCATTTTTATGCATAAGTTTTATTTCTATCTCTTCTTCTGACATTATCTCTCACTTTTTCTCCTCTCTGTCTGTTTCATTCTCTCAGTTTTAATTGAACTTTGCCCTCTTTAATGAAAAAGTTATCTGTATCTTTACATCAACTTCTATTCTTGTCAATTGCTTGAGAATTTGATTTCCTCTTTCAATGAATGATTCCCATTTTAAATATTGACCAAAATAAAAGTTCGATTTTCATCTTAACGAACAGAATCGAGCATTAAGAATAAATTCTTACTGTATAATTAATCTGGTTACATAAAAAAATCGCAAGTTCTAATGAACAAAAAGCTCGTCTGAAAATGTACGGAATAAAATTCGCTGAGATGATATCTCTTGAAATTCCAGGAAATACCAAATCAATTTTAATATCGAAAAAAGACAATGTAGAACCGATAAGATTTTATTTTCAAAGTCGAAGAAAAGACATTCTTTAAGCAGCAAACATGGTTTGTTTTTAAATGTTGCCTCTGAATCCATTCGTCACAAATGACTTGAAACGACAGAGGTTTTGTTCTGACGATGAACATGAGAATTTAATGGAAAACATGACAAATGAGAAATAATTAAAGATAAAAATGAACTGCTAAGAAAGAGTTACTAACAAACCAGGAAGAGACAGGAAAAACATTTAAGAGCCATAAGAAGGAAAGAAAGTTTGTCGAATTTAACACTCACAAGGTAGATAGAAAGCATGAGAGGGTAAACAGTCTATTTGACTAGTTTTTTGAACATATGGATTAACAACCACCACAAAAAACAGTAAACATACGTAAAAAAAACTAAAATAATTAGTACTACTAAAAGCGAAGATAAATGAAAGATTCATGGTCGCTGACGCCCTGAAAGGATATGGAAATGACAAAGATATCGATTAATAAGCAGATTTGATTTATTTTACTAGGGAATCAATTTGATCCTTTAAGATTAACAGACTACTATGGCCTTGTAGCAGAACAGAATAAGCTTAAAAATACTTTTGGCTCAAAACAAAAAGAGATGCTTACCCTACAGAATAATAAAGTGTATTTGATCATCATCTATATTGTCAGTATTTTAAACTTAACACCAGACTAAGCTAAAGTCAGTGTAATTCTATTTTGAATCGTATTGCAATGTCTGCCGTGATGGCCACATTATGCCTTCTGCCGTAAAGAACCTATTACTGTAATGTTCTTAAATAGCCTAGTCAGATTGAGACTATTATGGATGTCATGTATGGCGGCAAACTTGTTCAGAAATATCTTACCTGTTTACAATCGCTTTCTAAGATCAATGATTAAAAAGGACTTTGAGCGAGTGAAGCCAAAGCAAAGATCATTGTTCTTCGAATCTTGTGGACTGGCGCTAGAGAATCACAAACAAAGAACTGTACCAAATAACAGAAACCACACCACACAAGGACTTTCAACAACTAAAATATATAACAGATGTAACTTGAAGTGAAAATAATAACAGAATGAATTATTCCACACTACTACAAATAAAAGTTAGGAAAGAAACCTCATCATTACATGAAACAACGATTACAGCTACTAGACATAAATCTATTTTCCTGAAAATGGTTTTAAGAGAAAGATTTCATACATTTCATCTAACAACAGTACTGGCTGCTTTGGTCAATGCATGCCGAGTGTTTCCTTAGAAGAAAATGGCAAATATTACCATCTGCCATATAACACATATGCTGTACAGCAATTATTATAGTATTTGCCGTAATATACTGATCTACGATTTGCTGTTTTATATTACAGTATCAGCTGTAAAAAATTAAATGTCTTTGTTATTAATATCACGGCCGTTGTGTTCTCCGGACTTCTTCAGGTGTTTGATCCGTGTAACCTTCGGGGAATTTTGAAAGAAACTCTCATTTAAACTACGAAGATATATTGTTCTCGTTAATATGTACATGTCTAGAGATATCTTGTTCTTATTTAGTTTTGCTCAGCTATAACCTTGCCTTGTTTCCACTTACTCTGCCGTTCGATGCCCTGTAATACCGGGCAAATACCGTAAAAGGCAACACAGACACAAACCAAATAAGTGATCATTAGCATAAAGCATAACATTCAGAATAACAACTAATCCGCAAAAATTACCACAATTTCTGAAACCAGAACCAGAAATGTCGAGGAGGGGGATCAGAAAACTGCTACGCCCTGTCTCTCTTAGAGTTTGTTGGTAAGGATTCAGGTGTTCGTTCCAAGCAACATCAGTACCATATTCAGAAGCAGTTCGCCCTTGTGGAGTAATCTCTGTCGATCAAACCTAATACGGAATAGAAAATGACTAAGAGCTGTGTTACATTATTCGTAGTATTGTCTTCATCTTTGTCGCCATATTTATTACAACGTTTCGGCCGTTGTACGCTCCAGCCTTCTTCAGGTAGTTGGAATGTCGAACTGAACCCGGTATTTCGCTCAATGGGGTAGACAGTCCTAGTTCTCCAAGGACACATGACACAGTGGATAAAGGCGTTGGTTAGATCCAGTGACAGGGCCTAAAGAGTGTGAGTTCAATACCCGTTTAAGGCAGAGGAGAACTTGGAGAGAGAATTAACAGGAGATAACTGATAACTGACATCCATTAAAACATGGCACTTGGAACTACAACCGTCTAGCCCAGTGAGCGAAGTAAAGGGTTCAGTTGATTCATTCCAACTACGCGAAGAATGCCGGAGCGTACAACTACCAAAACACTGTGATAAATATGGCGACAAAGATGAGGACAATAGTCCGAATAATGTAAATAGTGTACATAATACCTCATCTCAGAAATATAGACATATACTGAGAGGCCGAAACGTTGTAATAAATATGGCGACAAAGATGAGGACAATAGTCCGAATAATGTAAATAGTGTACATAATACCTCATCTCAGAAATATAGATAGATACTGAAAGGCCGAAACGTTGTAATAAATATGGCGACAAAGATGAGGACAATAGTCCGAATAATGTAAATTGTGTATATAATACCTCATCTCAGAAATATAGACCGATAGCTTTGTCTGTGCTATCCCCTACAATTGTGGCAAGATGAATCAGCTGCTCCCTAAAAGTAATATTAGAGGAATATCGAAAATTAGATGTGAAACAATAAAATCAACCCTGGCTGATCATGTATGAAGTGAAAAGGGTGGAATCAAGTAAAAATAATAGAACACTGGAGAGTGATATTAACAAAAAAGATTTTGACAGTAGACATATTATAAATAATGATAAATACACATAGAAATCCAAACATAAATTATGGTGTGTATCCTAAAGTATATACAGTTGTGTGTCAGAAGTTATTCTACCGTGCAAATACGCAAAATTTTATTACGTAAGTCATTTGAAAACAGTAAGAGAAAAATTTTATGTTTTTCATCTTCACTTTTAGCTTCAATATTCCAATCTTGTGTCAGAATGGGAGTTGAAATGAGTAAACCAAATCATGTGCGATCATGGAAACATTGAAGTATTTGTTCTAAGATAGTTTTCATATGTCACGTTTTGAAAAAATCATTTGCATCCGTTAAAAATGGAGAAAACGCAACAACAAAAAGATAACATTGCCTTGCTCTTTTCAAGAGATTCAAAGATTATTTTTCTGATTCGTTTCATAAATTCTTTGTTCTGACATTTTTTCTTGAAATGAACTCAGCGAACAAGTACTGGCTGTGTGTTACTTTTTCTCCCCATTGGTCGTTAGTTGTATTTAGTTAGTTTCGTTCTCTAGAATATGTCATAATTTGAAAAAGTTGTTCTTTGTCAAACTATTTTAAACACATATAATTAGCTTCAATTTTTAACAAAAATTGTTTCCGGCATCAAAACTGCAAATTTACACGTGAAATGTAGCGAGGCGTTTGCAAACAAATATGCCTTCGATTCGCTGAAGATTTTACTTAAAAATTCAGTGAAAATTTTAATAGATTGTTTTAAAAATAACAATGTTTTCCAACCAAAATAAATCGATCCAGATGCGTAGTTTATGATTCTCCCTTGTTTTTTTAGCGATATTTGATTTGATTTTGTCATTTTCGAGATAGAGAAAATATGGCATGTCTTTGGTTATTCCTTCGGGCGACAAAACAAGAACTCCAGTCTTGCTTGAGTGTAACACCTTTAAATGGTACATACTGAAAATTTCACAACTTCAAATCACCATCAGCACCCGAGGACTCTGGTGGAATGTAGTTCGTGCTGAAATCTAACACATCTGTCAACGTGAAACAATCAAATAAGTCTCAACAAAGCAATAAAAATTGAATAAAATAAAATATCTTCCTTTACATATGAGTAAATAATAAGCATGTCCTGTGTTGTGCTTCACAGAATTTTATATATATATATATATATATATATATATATATATATATATATATATATATATATATATATATATATATATTTATTTAGCAATTTTTCATTGATGCATGTTTCATTAAACAATGTAGACAAGTTTTGTCTATTTATATGAAGTAAGTTCCTTTCATATTGTCTGATAAGCTTAATAACATTATCATTGAAGGACGAAAGGAAATCGCCATATTGATACATGTTTAAATCCAATCAAAGCTTTCGGATTACATAAGCCATTATCAAAGATGGCAATTACTTTTCAATATATCAACCAATACACGGACGAAACAATAATGATAGTCTGTTTTTGTTGCATGAAAAATTTCAAAGGAACGACTAACTCGTGTATACGAGACGCAGAAGTGAAAATCGCACCGCAGATCGTGATATCACAGATGACCACGCGAGAGTGAAAACGAGAAGTATTAAGTATGGGAAGCCGTTGGTATAAATCAATGGCTTCTGTTATCAATTATAGGCATTTAAGAATGTTTGTAAAAATTTCGTTCAGGTTAGGTTTCAACTGTTCTATGTATATAGCTTCAAGAATTTTTAGTTTTTGTTTATTGTTTTCATGTTTAAATATAGTTGTATTTTCAACAAGGATTTTCCGGAATTGTGTACGCGGTCAGGCATGTTGTTATATATATATATATATATATATATATATATATATATATATATTATATATATATTCATTTTTAATATGAGTTTCTGACCCTGGGTTTTGCGATCATCAGACAAACTGGTTTATTTTAAAAAATGAACCAGCTTGTCTGATGATCACAAAAGCGTGAAACCCAGGGTCACAAACTCATATCCATATGACTGAATATGTTAGCTCCATCACTGATATTGAGCACTTTCCAATAAGTACTGCGCATATAAAATAATATATATATAAAATGAAACATATATAATATATATTGTTTCTAAGGTTACCTTTAGTAGTGTATACTCGTATTTAAGTAGACGCCTCACTTTTTAAAGAGCGTGTATTACGCTTACCGGCTTGAGCACTCAAGAAACTGAATAATAAAAATATTCCCTACGGTAGAATTCGAAAATGCACCCTGCCACTAGAAACTAGACCCAGTCTCCTTTTAGACAGTCTCCTTTTAGACCACTTTGCCACGGAGATTATCAAAACCCATTAAAATTCTAACTGGCGTTTTAATAAAAGCTCATTTTCTCATTCAGATTTTTTCGAAATTCCATATTTACTACTTTTCATATCCGAAACGTAAACAAAGCAATTTCTAAAGACTTAATGGATTCTATTTTGGATCCGGTATTTTTATTTAACATTATTTTCAATGAAAAAATACAGGATTAAAAATAAAATCCATTAATTCTTTAGAAATATAGATATATTTCTGTGTATATTTCTGAGATGAGGTATTGTAATTATTTAGTTGTCCTCATCTCTGTTGTCATATTCACAAAGTTTCAGTTGTTGTATGCGCCAGGCTTCTTCAGGGGATTGGAATCCCGAACTGAGCACCGGCCTAGATTGTTCTAGCTCCACATATCTCCCTTTAATTCAAATTTCTAAGTTTTTGTTCAGTAGCCAGGTATTAAACTCACAACTCTTTGGATCAAATCACTGAATTCAACCAACGATTTTATCCACTGGGCCATTTTCCTTAAGGACATCATGAATGAATTTTTGGAACTTATAAACATAGTGACTCAGACAATATTTTTACCAGAGCTCATATTGCAATTTTTGTTGGTATTATTGCTTTTATCTAGCACCTCGTATTATTGGTTCTCATATTGCATTCATTCTTCGCTGAGTTGAAGAGTTTGAGTAGAAGTTGAGATATTCTATTTACATTATTCGAACTATTGTCCTCATCTTTGTCGCCATATTTATTACAACGTTTCGGCCGTTGTATGCTCCAGCCTTCTTCAGGTGGTTGGAATGTCGAACTGAGACCGGTATTTCGCTCACTGGGGTAGACTGTTCTAGTTCTCCAAGGACACATGGCACAGTGGATAAAGGCGTTAGTTAGATCTAGTGATAGGACCCAAAGAGTGTGAGTTCAATACCCAGTTAAGGCAATGGAGAACTTGGAGAGGGGAATTAACAGGAGATAACTGATAACTGACGTCCATTAAACATGGCACGTGGAACTATTATTTAACATTCCAATAAGGATTGGCTAGCCGACCAAGTGGACAGGTATCTTCGAATACGAGTGACCAGCTATGTATACGGGTAAAGTACTTTCTTTCAAAGGTAAGGTATGTCTCTCACAGGTAAGACACGACTTTCATTTCCTTTGAGCAACGAATTAAATCCAGTTCAAGGTGGAAGTTGCGCATAGAGGAAGTGAGAAACAAACAGACGCGTAAATTCAACTATCTGGGTCGTTAGTAATAGGAATTATGACGGAAATTGGAATGGTAAATAATAGTTTTAGACTATTATTTTTTTAGTTGCAGTGTATTTGGCTGCGACCTTCTGAGGTTAACCTTGAGGTCAGCTGATAGACAAAATAGGGATAGCCGAACGAGGGAATGTTAGATTTTGAAAAGTGTTTTCGGAGAGTAAGTTTTTATTTACATCAGATATTGTTATTTCGTGTTTCGAGGTACTTGCTCCCCAGTGTGGGGTGATAGATCGACCCCAATGGTTTGTTAAAAATGTACACGTCGAAATGTTTAATAAAATAGATAAATTTAAAATCCCTTTTGTTGAAGTTCTCATTTATTGCCGAACTAAAAAAAAACAACCAGCGACCGAGAGAAGATACAACGTTATGGAATCGATCCCATCAACCAAGACCACCCCAGAGCGAGATGGCTATACAATATTTTGTTTATTTGGCGCAGTGGCCAAGACCTCCCCAGAAGAGAAGGAGTTTTTACACGTCATACACAGTAGACGTGGTTATTTCGTGTCCCGAGGAACTTGCTTCCCAGTTGGGGGTGAAAGAGCGATCCCACTGGCTAGTTAAAAATGTACACGTCGACGTGTTTAATAAAACAGGTAAATTCAGATTCCCTTTCTCATTTCATCTTCGAACAAAAAGAACGACTATTAATCACCCAACCGAGAGAAAAAAAGAGAAGACGATTTTATCATGGTCACCTCAAGGTCATGAACTAAGAGAAGCCCAGAAAAATGGGGCAATGCAACAGGAAGACGCACAGCAGTAGCGAAAGATGCCTTTTGTCTAAAGGATTAAAAGAGAGAAAAAGAAAACTAGAACTAAAGATAAAACGATGAATGTCATTTTTAACCCGCAATATGGTTGTGAATTCTGAATGATTTCGTCCCTGATAAAGAAACGACAGAGATTTAGTTTTATTCAGACAGTTTGAGAATACCAAAAAGAGTGGGAATATAACAAATGAGGAAGTTTTGAAAATAGCAGCTTAAAAGCAGTCGTGGCTAATTATAAAAAGACATCAACATAATGAGGAAAGAAGGCTTGAAGAATTTAACACTCGCAAGGTACAATGATAGCAAGAGAGTAAGATATAATCTACGTGTAAACTACTTAATAGCTTTGGGTAAATGGATGAGAATCTAGAAACACGTTGAAAAATAGGTATCCTAAATAACCAAGTAATATAGAAAATAAAATAAAAAATATGAGAAATTGTGGGGAGCCTCGATTTCCCACGTCCTGGAGCAATATGACACATAGAAAAGTGAGAGAGGGGGAGCCTACTAGAAAAGTTTGAGCAACTGGATAGGCGAATAAGAATCAAACAAAAAGAATAAGAGTCGTAAACGGTCAAGTATAATTGAAAGCTATAAAGGTCAGGAAGCTGTGGAGAACTACGATCGTCTATATCCGAGACGGACATGGCCCATGGGAAGAGGGATAACCCTCCTCAAATGTTTGATGAAATAAGGGGCGGAAAAATGAGAAAATACTGTAAAGATGCAAATATTGTTGAAAGCAAAAAAAACAGAAGACGTTGTGAAGAGCCATGATCGCCCGAGCTCTGAAGAATAGCATATACAGGGAGAGGGAGAGAGAAAGAGAACTGAACCAAGCTAAGCTTGGAATACATTTCTAATTATCAATCGTATGTCACCAATATGGTAACCACGGAGCTATGGCAGTATTCAATCAATTTACTCTTTGAATAACTCATCAATTAAAACATATTTAACAGAGAAAGAATTGATTAAAACTTCATATATATATATATATATATATATATATATATATATATATATATATATATATATATATATATATATATAGATATATATATATGTGTGTTGGCTTGCTTTTGATTTAGCAAGGGAACGAGACAATTTTAAACTTTGTCACCTGTGCAAGTTTGCCAAGAAGAACCTTAATAGAATTAAAATCGAATGAAAGAGAAATTTCATCATTGCTCCGTTGATAGTTCATCTTGCTTCCCTTTTCAGTTCGGGGCACAAATCAAATAAAAATCCTGCTGCTCTTTTCCATTTCATTTGATTATCAGTTCCAAATAATTAAACAAGAATATTATCGTTAACTGGCAAGTGTCAGCATCAAAATAGTTGCACCAAACCAGAAACACGCTTTATGGTGAATTTGATCAATTTTTTTACACTTTCACAAAACATCTCTTTCGTATGGCCAGTATTGCAACTTATAAAAACAAAATATCACATTTGCCTGACCATTATTGTATCCTATAAAAGCAAAATATCCCTTTTGCTTAGCCAGTATTGTACCCTATAAAACCAAAACCTCTTTCGTCTGGCCAGAATTGCAACCTATAAAATCAAAACATCACTTTTGCCTTGACAGTATTGTACCCTATAAAACCAAATCTAGGCAAGTTTCTTTCATAGTGCGTTCGTTACCTTCAATAATGTGACGAGTCCTTGTCAAGGTTGACTCTGTCGGTAGCAGCATTAAGATACTCCTGCCTGCACAGATAATGTAATTATGAAAAAAATGGGTTTTTATCACTTCAGCCCAAGCAAACACTAAAGCCATTAAGACGCAAGGGGTTTCTGTGGGTTAAAGAATGAGAAAAAGAAAACGTTATTAAAGAGAGGAAATAATAAATGAACAGGAATTAAGAAGACAAAAGACAACGATTGATATATAATTGTTCTGATGAACCTTCCTCTATGGTACCTAGACTATGAATTTAAACGCAGTACTAAGTTGGCGGCTAGGTCTCATCATTTTACAGTTCAAATTGCTAGATTTAAGCTCTATACTGAAAGTTTCTTCTGTAGCTCGCATTGCTAGTGGAATTCTTTTCCGCTTTCTTGCTTCCCACTCAACTTTGATCTTCAAAAAATTAAATGCAATGTCAATCGTTATCGTCTGTCTTCTTCATTCCTTTTTTTATTGTCCTCTCTCCTTAATAGTATATTGTTCTCATATTCTCTAACACTCAGTAACCCATCGATCCTTAACAGCGTTATTGCTTTGCATGGGGTGTTTCTTTGTTTTTTGTTTTCTCGCTCCTTAATCCTGTTTTTTCTTTCTTACTTTGTTTCACACTCAGTGACCTCCTGCGACTTAAGGGCTTTCTTGTCTTGACTAGGGTGAAATTATTAAAAAAAATATTGCATTTAAATTTTTGAAGATCAAATTTGACTGGAAAGCAAGAGTCCTTAAGAAAGATTCAAATATTTATTATCTCAATGAAAAGCCGTCGAGGTGAGATGATCAACCCATTCGGAGTTGATTATAGATTTTAGTACTTGCGAAAAAGAAGTAGAAAGCTAATAGGCCGTGGGTTAGAAAGATCAGACTGAACTACAGAAGATGAAGATGAATTCCAACAAACAGGAAAGCAAGAAAGAGCAAGGCATTGCCTAAGTGTTTAACCACTCGTCATTTTCGCCTTCAAATACGATCGCGTTTCAATGAAGATGTCTTTTGTCAGCTGTTAATGAAACAGAATACACAAAGAGAATTAACTAAAAGTGAACATAAACAATACAGAAACACAAGACACGAGGAAGAGCCGATGGTAGCCTGGTATTTAATCCATAGCTGGAAGAGAGTAAATACATACTTTTCCCCATAGGGATTGATGAAAGAATTAACGCAATAGGCTCGACCTAGATTTGAACTCTTACAGCGAATTTCATTTTTAATGTCGATAACGATTACGCTGCTACTCCTTATCGTAAAAGATAAAAAAAAACAAATGTTAAAATGAACACTCGAATTATTGATGAAGATAAGATCCTCATTTGGAATCAGTCTCTGTATAATAATGTTAATTCCTTATCACAGAAATTCCGACAATATATACAGGGTGTCTATAAAATCCGTGTGCACTTTAAAAAATTTATAACTTTATTTGTATTTGCGATAGAAATAATTTGTAAAAAGGATTAGAAAGAAGTAAATCTATATATTTTTAAGGTTTTATTGAAATTTTCAACATGTCCTCCATCATTAGCAATACAAAGGGTTATACGATTTTGCAGTTCACGGAAAACATTTGCCAATTGATTTACAGTAATGCCTGAAATCACATTAGTTATTTTAGCTATACTTAAAACTAAGTACATTAAACTTTACAATTATTTTACAGATTATTTCTATCGTAAATACAAATAAAGTTATAAATTTTTAAGTGCACACAAACTTTATGGACACCCTGTATAGTTCTTATACTAGGGAAGAAAAGTTGTCAATATCAGCGCGAAAGAATAAATAAATAAAAGCAGTATGTAGACATCAATGGTGATAGTGGGTGGAAGAGTAGTTCGAATATATATATATATATATATATATATATATATATATATATATATACGCGAGTCACTCTTTCACATACACATTTTAACAAATATACTTACAAAATTACACAAAAATATCTTGAAATACTAAAGAAGAAAAATAACCATTGGCATAAACAAAGTTTTCCAGACGTCTTCGAAATCTCCTGCAATAATTCTGGACGGTCTCCTTGTTTAACTTGAGGAATACTGCCATAATCGTTGTCTTTAGTTTAACTTTTGTATTACAAAGAGTTTGTTGGTCTCTCGCTGAACTGCACCCACACATAATAATCAAGGGGGTTTCAGTCTGGGGAGTTAGGTGACAAGATGTAAGGGCTGATGTGGTCGCAGAAATTGTTTGACAGCCATAATTGAGTAGAGTCCTGTCTCCAGACATAAGTTCATCCAGCAGTCACCCTCTTGTTCCAGGGCAGTAGTACTTCCTCAAGGCACTTGATATAGTCCCCCGTGTTGATTCTGAGACTCTGTGGGAAGATGAATGGAGGCAATACGTCGCCATCACTAGCGATCACCTCTAATCACCATTAGATTCAATTCAACTCTTTCCGAATCCTTTGCACTGTCCTCAGATTAACAACCAAACTCTCTGAAAGCTTCGTATTGGAGATTCCGGCGGGAAAACAAGCATGCTGTTTCCAAATTTAAGGCGTGGTGAATTGCGTCATGGTGTTCTTTTTCTCACAGACAGTTCAAAACTGACCCTACTATAATGTACAGTCGACAGAATCAAAAACGAACAACGCGCATGCGTGAAATTAAAATAAAACATGGGGACAATTTACCCATCGTATCCTGTACATATATATGAAAAGTCCAACAATTATTTTAAGACATTTTTATGTTTATATATTCTTTTTTATAGATACAAATATTTAAGTAAATGCTGTGTTTACAATAAACAGTATTAAACATTTACCGGCCTGAGCTGCCCGAGAAATTTTCATAGAAAATATTCGTCCTCCGACAGGAATCGAACCTGTATCCTATACATGTAGTTTAAAAGCAGTAAAATCGACCTTGCTAACCGAACGATCGTCTGTGGCCCAATCGTTTAAGGCACGTCAGGCTATATTACGGTTCCGTATATATGTTCTATATACAGGTTCGATTCCTGCCGGAGGACGAACATTTTCTATGAAAATTTCTCGGACATTCAGGCCGGTAAATGTTGTTTAATACTGCTTATTATAAGCAAAGTATATTTGTATCTATAAAAAGAACGTATAAACATAAAAATGTCTTAATATATATATGTGGGTGGGTGTGTGGTGTAACGGATAGAGGCTTGGATTGGGGAATCCGAGTTCGAATTCCAGTTGAATCCATTACATTCACTTACGCGCTAATACCCTTGGGAAAGGTATGAGTCCTCTTTCTCCCCACCTGTAAATAGCAGGATAGACTGGGTTCTATAGCCTTGGATGGCAACTGGTCTAGGAGAAGGACAACTCTGAATTCAAAACCTTTTCTCTGAATTCAGCCCTTCAAAAAGTGTGGATGTTTCTGTGGGGCTGTCGGTTGCTAGGAACTCTCATTCGTCAAATTCGACTGAAGAGTCGAATATATATATATATATAATGCCCAGCTACTCATTTTTCCGAGGAACCCGGTATATGATATTTTTAGAGTCTCTTTCTCAGAAAGCGATCGTTCTAGAGATTCAAACACACAAAAACACAAATATAATATATATATATATATATATATATATATATATATATATAAAATATATATATCCAAAATATCAAAATCACCTCATATGGGGAATAACCTATTTCAGCAGACGAAGGTATCGGTATCTTATAAATCCCGGTGTCGACTGAGTTCGTGTCAGAAATAGAAATTTAACAATGAAAGCTAAAATAAAAAATTAAAAAACAGTCGAAAGCTAAAATAAAAAATAAAAAAAAAAACAGAAACTCCATTTCAATATTTCAGTCAAACGAAAGATACGAGACGGGAGTCAGGGGAGGGTGGAAGGTATTTGTCTTAAAGGGAAGAAATTTTACAAATATTTATTATCATTATATATATATATATATATATATATATATATATATATATATATATATATATATTATATATATATATGCTATGATTCGATTCGCTCGTCGAACCTTCACGCCGATAAATGTAATTAACACCGTTTAATTAAAAAATAGAGCATAAGTGTAGATATAAAATACGTGTAAACAGAATATATATTAAAATATTTGTCCGATTTAATCTATCATATATGGTTAAATATGTTATAACTGATTTAATATTACCGTTTCTTCATTATGAATCTACCTTTATCCGTCTCATTGGTATTATTACTATTATTATTATTATTATTATTTTTACTACTACTATTATTATTATCATTATTCCTCTCATAGGTAATTTTGTATTAGGATTATTATTATGATTACTATTATTATATTTCGTTTTTATAATTATTACAATATTAAAAATGATTTTATTATTACTTTCAAATCTTGTTTCATTTCGAAATGTTTTTCAAAATATTTTTTAAGATTCAAAATTTAAAATTTGAAACTTTAGATTTTAATTAAAAACTTTTTATTCCTTAATTGTTATTCATAATAATAATGTTAATAATAGCAATGGTTTGTGTTTATTTATCTTATCTTCATATTATAGTTATTTTCTAGTTTATTATCTTGAAAAATTTTATATGCTTAAGTTAATGTCAAACGTTAACTGCCAAATATATAAATCTTTTTTTTTTCCAAATTAACCGCAATATTTCCATATATGTTAATTTATTTTTTCTTTTCTTTTAATCTTTCAACAATTTCTCTTCCCCTTTCTTTCCCCACACACCTCCTTCCACATCTGCTTTCTTATATCTTTACTTCTCGTTTTTCTCATTATCTCGTTTCCTGTGAGATGACTTATTAAATAGGTCAATATCTGGTCATTACTCCCTCCCTTACTCTTAAGTATCTTAATAAAAATAGATTTAAAATAATTCCTATCTCTCCCTTCCCTCTATAATTTCTACTATATATATCATACTCCTCCTGTCCCTCTCTCTATATCACCTTACATACCTCAAAAGTGTATAAAAATAATATGTAAATTTAAAACATTTTTTCACCCTTGGATGTGCGATTTGATGAACCAGGTAAAAACCACATACCTGGGGAAATAAATTATAACCAATGGACCCCTAAGTTTGTCTGTTTCCTATTTAAATTAAATTAATAATTGCTCTGATTTGACATCGATCTCTCTGGATTACATCCTCTTTGGGATTATCTATACGGATTACCAAACTTTTCATTACACTATATATATATATATATATATATATATATATATATATATATATTCTGACTAATGCTAACATATTTTCCGACCGACCTTTTAAATTTTCAGTGAAATTCTGTATTAAAACCATTAGTAATGACTTTCCATTATATATATATATATATATATATATATATATATATATATATATATATATATAATAGCGTTATTCTATCATCAATGTTTGCATCAATTCCTGACCAATGACAATTCATTTCTTTCATACTTTTCAATTTAATTATGCATTAACATTATTATGTCAATAAGATCATGCATATAATAGAAACTGCATTATTTTAGAAATAAAGTAATTATTCCTGACCATTGACAATTTTGTTTTTGTCTTTTTGATTTATCATCCATATATTTGCATATGAATATTTATATATAATAGCGTTAAACAAATCTAAATTAGAACTTTGACTTTTTCTTTCATGTGAAATTCAGAATGATAACTTAGCAATTATCATGATATTAGCAAATTATCTTAGTCCAAATCTTTGTTGTTTTGGGCTCCTGTTTTGTGAATCAATGAGTTGTCAAGACTTTGAGAAAATATTT
This sequence comes from Acanthosepion pharaonis, assembly GCA_903632075.3. NCBI lineage: Eukaryota > Metazoa > Mollusca > Cephalopoda > Sepiida > Sepiidae > Acanthosepion > Acanthosepion pharaonis. The sequence continues at coordinate 1,746,437 of CAHIKZ030001946.1, read as the reverse complement.
TCAAACAAATCTAAATTAGAATTTTTTCAAAATGATGACCCATTACCAAATCTTTTGTTGGGGTTTTAATTGTTTTCAACATCTTCAGCCAAAATGTCTTGATTGGATATCTTGTCTATGGATATCTTGTCTTGCTTATTTGAATAATGTACAATCATTGCTCGCCTACATCTCTTCTTTACATCCAATTTTATTAAGCGCTCATCTAAGCATAGTGTATTATTTGAATCACCTCAGATGATGCCAAAATAAACACTGTACTCAGTATCACACCAGATCATCGGAGAATCCAGAAGCCTCAACGGGTTGACTTAAAAGATGTCACCCTAGACACCAGGTGCAGATTCGAGCCTCACATGATACCAGTGGCTGCCTCGAATATGTAAGTGGATGTGCATAGGATGTGTGCTTGTGAGACAACCGATGGCATGAAGATATATAAACACTCATCCGAGATGAAAAAGAGAAGAGTCTCTTTGAAATCCTTGCGAGAAAAAGAATTCGCGTTTGAAGAAAACCCCAAATCCATTATTTAGTATTGCACAATTCTTGTTCGCCCTCTTTCCACTGAGTGAAAGTCATTATTTCCCGACCCAGCTGTGAGAATGAGGCACAGACCACCGATTTTAAGGTATAGCCTGAGATTATGACTCCAAAGATAGTAAAGTTAGCCTTCCGGTCTTAGTCAGTTTTCTTTCTCTTACGAATAATTTTCAGCGAATTTCAAACTGACATTTTTTTTAATCTACGGGACTCGATTACGATCATGCATCTGTACATATCTAGCGACGTTTATTAGATATTCTCTTATACTCCAAATTACAAACTGGAGTTACCAAAATCAAACAGGTAAAACAATTTAAATCTATAACAGAGGATGGAACGTGCGACATCGAAATCTAAAGGCGCATTGGGATAGCGAAAGATGCCGTCCAAAAGCTAAGTAAAGTATTAAGAAACAGGAAAATCTATGTATTTAGAAAGAAAAAGAATATTGAACTGTTAGGTAATATTTGTTCCCCTATATGACAGTGCAAGCTGGACAACTGAACTTAAGATTGTAGTAGTTCGTGAGAAAAGCTGTTCGCATGGAACCATTTTCTTAATTTTACTAGAATACGAATAGAATTAGGGTGACTCGATGCCCCTGTGTACGTGACATCGTGGATCTTAGATGTGGAGTTGGAATGCAGAACATCTAACATGGAAATAGCGATAGAGTGGCGAAAGGCTTGTAACGTTTTTTTTTTTCAAAGTTACAGGCAGAAGATGGCGATTGGCGTTGCATTTTATTTTTGGAGATTGTAGACGACAGGGAATTAAGAAACTGAAAATGATTTCTACAGGCAAGAAGTGTGAGAAAAGAAAATATTAAATTAGTGGTTGCATCTCGCTAGTTCAACAGTAAAACGGCGAGACCTAACTGCCAATCTAGTA
>CAHIKZ030001946.1:1707500-1740000 GCA_903632075.3 Acanthosepion pharaonis | reverse complement strand
TTATGCGCTCTATTTTTTAATTAAACGATGTTAATTACATTTATCGGCGTGAAGGTTCGACAAGCGAATCATAGGTACTTGTAAATGATTCCATCATTTTTGACAAAAGTATGCATATATATATATATATATATATAATAATAATAATAATAATAATAATAATGATAATAAATATTTGTAAAATTTCTTCCCTTTAAGACAAATACCTTCCACCCTCCCCTGACTCCCGTCTCGTGTCTTTCGTTTGACTGAAATATTGAAATGGAGTTTCTGTATTAGTCTTTCGACTGTTTTTTTAAATTTTTTATTTTAGCTTTCGACTGTTTTTTTTTAATTTTTTATTTTAGCTTTCACTGTTAAATTTCTATTTCTGACACGAACTCAGTCGACACCGGGATTTATAAGACAGACGACCGATACCTTCGTCTGCTGAAATAGGCTATTCACCATATGAGGTGATTTTGGATATTATTGTTTATTAAATTATATATATATATATATATATATATGTGTGTGTGTGTGTGTGTGTGTGTGTGTATGTGTGTGTGTGTGTGTGTGTGTGTGTGTGTGTGTGTGTGTGTGTGTGTGTGTGTGGAAAGATTGCTTTCTGACAATGAGACCCGGGTTCGAAGAATCTCACCATAGTTGATTTATCAGAGCTCTACAAAGTACCATATACCGGGTTTCTCAGAAAAAGAGTATTGGGCATTATATATATATATATATATATATATATATATATATATATATATATATACTTCTTGTCAAAATGATATATATATATATATATATATTCGACTCTCCGGTCGAATTCGGCGTATGAGAGTTCCTAGCATCTGACAGGGCCACACCAGCACATGCGATATTATTATAGTGGTGAAGGTTTCCTGCAGAACCATCCACACTTTTTGAAGAGCCGAATACAGAGACCTGGTGCCCTACTTATACACACATACATATATATATATATATATATATATATATATATATATATATATATATATATATATATATTCACACACATATATACATACCTATACACATATATATATATATACATATACATACACATACACACATCTACATTCATATACATACATATACATGCTCATATACACACATATATGTGTCTGCATTTAAAGATAATCTCATTGCGGTGATTTAGTAATTCCTCAGGATCATTATGTTTGATTATTAAGATTTTCTTCTTAATTCACAGATCACATCTGTCTGTAAAGTCTCTAGGAGTTCGAGCACTAGAGAGAAATCTTCATTTTACCTGTGGTGTGAATCCGTTTTCAATAGTATTTCGATAGCGCTGTTTGGTGTTTATGGGATTCATTAGTGAAGGAATAGCGATGGTTATAAAAGCTCTGTTTCCAATTCCCAGCAAATATTCCAATATGAATCTTTTTTTTTTTTTTATTATTCTCTTTGGTGTAGATCGTGGCTTCGTACACCACGTTTTCTGTCATACATACTCCTCCCACTGGGCATTCAATTTTTACTCTGCAATTACAGGTAGAATTATTTTTTGTAATTGATTAGCATTAAACTCTCTAATAATATTAATAGTGTGAGAATTTATAATTTTCTCTACATTGTTCACATATGAGTAACTAATTTTTTTAATTAAATTGATCAAGTCAAAAGCTCAAACGGTTCTAATAATTTATTACTAGGTGGTGTGTTTTGGGATTTCAAGTTAAATATTTCATTTTCATTTTTAGGTTTGTTGTGAGGATTAAAGTTGAACTAGAGTCTAGTCTCCATTTCATTCTTTTAATGAGATCAATATTTTTTTCAGTTAAGGAAATGGTGAACGATTGTACAGAAGGGTATATATATATATATATATATATATATATATATAATTATAATATTTCCTGACTAATGACAAATATTCTTAAATGCCTATAGTTGATAAGAGAAGCCATTGGTTTATACCAACGGCTTCCCATACTTAATACTTCTCGTTTTCACTCTCGCGTGGTCATGTGTGACGTCACGAGCTGCGACGCGATTTTCAGTTCTGCGTCTCGTATACACGAGTTAGTCGTTCCTTTGAAATTTTTCATACAACAAAAACAGACTATCATTATTGTTTCGTCCGTGTATTGGTTGATATATTGAAAAGTAATTGTCATCTTTGATAATGGCTTAGCCGAAAGTTTAGATTGAATTTAAACATGTATCAATATGGTGAATTCCTTTCGTCTTTCAATGATAATGTTATTAAGCTTATCAGACAATATGAAAGGAACTTACCTAAAATAAATAGACAAAACTTTTCTATATTATTTAATGAAACATGATTAATGAAAAATTACTGCCTAAATATGCACAATACACACACACACACACACACATATATATATATATATATATATATATATATATATACTGTAAATGCAATAATAATAAGTATATTATAGTAATTCTTTGAAAATCAGGATGAAAGACATTCTTAATGTTAGTTCTGTATACATTGCACAGTTCCAAGTAAATTTCCCCACATGAGTTAGTTTTCGTTCGCGCCATTTTTTGCTTTTTTCCATGTGTTTAATTGAGTGAAAATATCCGACTTTTGAACTACTTAAAATACATTTGCTTCACCATCGATTTTTGAATTTTTTTTTTTTTTTTTGTGGATGTGTAGGAAGATCATTCCGATGTCATGAGTAACTTGCAGAAATCTAATACTGACGCACCATTTATTCAAAACTCTACTTCGTGACTTTGAAATAAGCGAAAAAGTTCAAAGACAAGCTTTCCAAGAAAATGCCGACGCGCGAACTCTCTGTGATTAAATAGACCATAAGAAAAACAGCAAAAATGAATTTAATAACGACGTTTGGAATTTTAAAATGAAAGTCTTTGGTATTAGTGTGTATAGTTCGCACCTCAGTGGCATGGGTCTACGAATTGAGTCCAACCTAGACGCTGGTTGACGCGATGCGTCATTGCAAGAAAGAAATGTGATGTTGATTCTTTTCAGTTGATTAGTTTCACTTCATAGGCACAAAAGTTCAACTTTTTCCACCATTGATATCATGAACACTTCCCTAATATCTACAAACTACATTATTTACATTGTTCGGGCTTTGTTTCCATATTCACAAACTCTCGGCAGTTGTACGCTCCGGCTTTCTTCAGGTAATTGGAATTTCGAACTGAACGTTTTATTTCGTCCTGCGGGGTAGAATGTTTAGTTCGACTCATGTCTCGGTTATCTCCCTTTAACTCAACTCTCCAAGGTTTTTTTATTCACCTCAGCCGTAGCCAGGTATTGAACTCACAATTATTTGGGTCAAGTCCCTGGATTCAACCAATGCTTGTATCCACTTAGGACAAAGTGTATTAATTTTTGGGACTTATAGACATAATGTCTTATCTATTTTTACCAGATCTCATAATGCAATTTTGTTGTTATTATTGCTTTTCTCTAACATTGCGTATTCCTGGTTCACATATTGTATTTATTTCTATGCTTGGCCAGCTTAGGAGATTTTTGTCACATAGCATATGTGCTGATTCCTTAAGTTTTCATATTTTCCAGTGATGTTCTCTGTCAGGAGGCGGTGATCTCCCTTTTCCATCCATATGCACTTATCTACTCCGGTGGACGAAATAAAGGCTTCAGTTCGAAATTCCAATCACCTGATGAAGGCCGGAGCGTACAACGACCGAAACGTCATGAATATGGCAACAAAGATGAGGACAACAGTCCGAGCAACATAACTAATGTAAATATTTACAATACCTCATCTCAGAAATGTAGACAGATATTCACTAATGTCGTTGGTACGAGACTGACCTATGATAAAAAAGAGAACCCTCTTGCGATAGTTTTATGGCCATATTTACACTTCTTCGTTCTGAGTTAGTTCTGAAACCTTCGCTTTTACCACTGAGCTTAATCCAGTCAAAATTATTGGGTTATAGTAAAAAATTATCTATGATGAAACAATCATTATTATTATCCAGTGAAAAAGTAACACGCCAACAAGGTGACGCTGGGGTACACATATACGAAACTCGGTGTATCCATCAGGGCAGTCAGTCTGGTAAGCGAATAACAGGTACAAGCTTCACAGCCAAATGTGTGCGATATGATGATAAAAGATTCGATAAAGCAGTGCATAACCTTGCTGATGGTGACCGGTTAAAAATAACTTCTGGTCGGGTAACTCAGTCCATACAGAAAGTTTCCGTTTGGGAATGTTTCTAAGTATCTCGATGTCACATCGGAATCGCTGTCTCATCATCTTTCAACTATAATAATAACAACCCTCTCAACATCCTAGTATGACGTTCGCCATCTACTCCCGCTCATGAATAGATATGTGAAAGCAACTATGTCCAACTGGTTAAAGTAAAGCAACTGGCAAAGGAAAAGCAAATATGTGATACTGAAAGGGAAACCCGTTTTAATTCCCCGATTCAAAACATGTACACGCGAACAGCGTCAATCAGTTTTGACCAATAACCATGGAAGCAAGGCATCGTGTAGCATTTCTTGCTTTCAAGGTACAGGGTTACAGATGAAATGTTAACGATGAATGGCGTGTGAGGTATATGCACAAGAGAGGTGGTAGAAAATTGAGATTATGGGGATAAAAGAAATAGATAACGATTCACCCTTGGCTTGAAGTGGTCAAGAATAAAGTGTTTCGGGAAGCACCTATGTAGGAGTCTCTTTTACAAAAAGTAGAAATATGTCGGAGTAGAACTTCCTTTTTAAATTGGGACACAAAGAAAATAAAGACGATTCGACTCCTTAGACGTAACATAACGTGTTCTAGTATTAAACACCTGGAACGCATTTATTTTACTAGGATTATGATCTCATGTCGTAATCCATTTTTATTATTATTATAATTAGTAATAAATTTTACCTAGAAATTACCTTGAACTTTTCTTTCTGGAATTAATTAATATATCGGAAGATGTCATTTGGCCCTGGTTTAAAATAAGATTTTTTTCCTTTGGTATCGAACTTTACGAACTCATAATTTTAGTTCAGACTTTAAAGTCAAACGTGACTTTCTATTCACACAACCACTCTGAAACATGATGTATATAAAACAACCTTTCCCGCCTCTTCTCTAATCAAAATGGCAATCTCAAGGTTATACACCTCTGCAAGAAAGTAGCGAAATTGTATTCAGATTTCTTTTGCAAGGATTCTGTCTAAAAAGAATCTCTTTTGAGAAGAGACAAAGAAATTTTGTATTACTCTTACCAATAAGAATTACTCATCATTCAGCCTTCTTTTTTTTTCACTCTTTTTTTTTCTTATCTCGCTGCTTATAACTTTATTTTCAATTTATTCCAAGGTAAACGTAAATTGTTTCTAAAAACAGCTGGCGATGATGGCGCTTTTTCAATAAATGCGATTCTTGGCTCCGTTTTTATCCAGACACCGATTGCAAAACTAACAACGTTTCATCTGACAAGAACGAAATGTTCAAAACTATACTTGATTTTCAATAAAGGTGATCATGATTAGTTGTTACGTGAAAAGAGTATCGCTTTCATCGGAGAATCCTTCTGGTCTGGAAAAATGAAAAATATTCAACCATTTCAGCATTGAAACTTACTCTTCTTTATTATACAAGAACATTAAGCAATTGCTTGGATTTCTCTTCGAAACCATTTCATACGAAACAAATAAGGTGGTTTTATTTAGACTGAAATATACAATTTAACGAAGATGAGTTGTGGATAATAAAAGAATAATCTTCCTATTTGAATTCACTTTCAAATAAACAAGTGACCTCGGGTAAAGGTTAAGAAAGATGCATTTGACAAATATATATCCGTATATAAGTAAATATATAAGTAATAATGTTGTTATTAGACTTGCCCTTGGATAGTGGTGTCTGTTTCGGTATACATTTCTTATAGGTAAAAGATTTCAGTTCTCTATTCGTTCTTGGCTTTGCATTCACTACCCTAATAAATATCGACATTGTAACGCACATCGAGTCCGTAACACGAGTATATCGTCTAGGGTACCATAACAAACTGAAAGATAGCACAAGGCAATAAAAAGCGTGGCATTTCTTTAAGTATAGGGAAATATACAAAAATGATTAGAGTTCGTCCTAGGATTCTACGGCATATGTAGAAGTTGTTATTCCATCATAATTGTAGAGAAAGCTCACGTATATGAGTTTTTTAGCATAGTAGATGTTTACGTCACGTCGAGGTCAGTCCTGGGTATGATGCTAAACTACATCCGGCAGCAAGGCCTCTGATCGGGAGATTGGAGGTTTTGAAGAACGTGAAACCACCTCTTAATTTCTATTGTTCCCAGGTCCATTCTGATCTGGGGTGGTAGCACCAGTTAGGGTCCCAGCTATGGGCAAATAGTAAACCCCCAAACAAAAATACTATGAATGTATAAAAATACATTTTTATCGTAAAAATACCAGCAATACATTATTTTTAGAAGAAAAAATTACCGACAATATATATTCATAATAATATTACCAACAATAATTTTTTAGAGCAGAATTATCATCAACAAATTTTATAGCAAAATGACCAAAAATACATTTTATCTGTAGTTGAATCCATAAAATTACGTAAGTAATATTTAGATTTTGGCATTAAATAACCCATAGATGTTTTGATATGCCGCTAAACAAAATCAACCAAATGAATCATTACGTAGAGGCCTCGGCTGCTGCTATTAATATAAGACCCCATTGGTGAATTTGTGTCTGTTTTCGGTTGAAGGCGTCCGGATGCGGTGGTAGATGTCTTCAGTGTGTGCCCGACGAAAATGTGGTGCGCACATGCAACTGACCATGGTTTCCCGTTTGAGCCTTCTACCGCATATAATCGAACTTATGGTCGGTTCGATAATGTTGGAGTGACTCGACAACGAACTGTTCGTTCGAGCCACGTAGATCTTTTTCTGATTGATCAGAAAATATTTCTGTAACTTTTTTTTTTTCTATTTTGTTTCAGAAGTGGATGTGCAGAACCGGCCTAAAATGAATCTGGTTTGTGTCATTTGAATCATGGCTGCCGAGGTGAGCACTTCCGTTGTTCTTGAAAAGTGGGAATTCCGAAATGTCACGACACACTAGACACTTCCAGGTCATGATTATCGTCAATATTTCGGAAGTTACTTTATACAAGAGACAGTATTTATTTCCCGTACCATCAAGTGTAGTAACATAACATTCTATAAAAGTATATTTAGTGTATTTAACTGACTGTGATGTCAATTTATTTATGACATGTCCCTTCCAATTCTTACTTATTGCCGAATTGACATAACTTCTTAGGGTATATAGTGTAGTAGTTTTGTTGTGGAGATGAACACATTTCTCTTGAATATGACTTGGACTTCCAAACAGCATATATATAGTGCCACCGAGAGAATAGAAAGGAATCCAGATGAGGTTATGTCGAACGGCAGAGTCTTGTCTGAGGAGGTAGACAAACCCGACCACGTGCATTCGGGGTCTACGGGAATTTTTTCCCCGAGCCTACGGGCTCAAAACGCCCCACTTAATAATAATAAAAAAAACGGCCTTATCCTGGCTACATCCCGCTTTGTGGGGAGGGTCTCGTGTAAATACCAAGCTAACCGGGAGCTAGCCTTATATCCTTACTATAGAATTCAGTAAGACAACGTCGACTCAAAGCGACATTATATTTCACGATTGTGCTATCTTCATTCAATGAAATGAATACATAAAAAATTTCCAATGGACTTTGCGCTTAATTTCAGAGCAGTCCACCTCCTATACTGCTGTCACCCAAGGCTTAGAGAGGCCATTCTACGTTATTATTTTACTGTAGGAGGAGAGAGATTAATCCATGTGTTTGCGAAGAACTTTAGTGCAAAAGTGAACGCAAAGGATTAATCCAGAATTTGGATTTGTCTTTCCGATTTCACTTTTATAATAGTTACGCTAGACGCGCATCAATATCAATTTTCACTGGATAAAAATACAGGAGAGATTAACAATAAGCAAGATGTCTGCCCTGATGTGCTCTTCGTGAATAGATATTTCAAGTGAGACACACTCTCTTCATTTACTAAAAAGAAGAACAGAATCGAAAGCGACGAGAATTGATTCATCTTCTCGGCAAAATATAAAATGGCGTCTGATAAGGGAAATACCGATAATGAATATGATGAAACCATCTGCGGCTAAACGAGAAAGCTACTGTGCCAGCGGGGTTAAAGTTTAATTATTTTTATTGTGCATTTAGAGTTGTAGATCAATTTTTTTTTTGTATGGGCCTATATGTAGGTGTATGAGCGCGTATGGACGTTTATGTATATGTACATATATGTGTGTCTATCTATATGCGGATAAGACGTTAAAACATCTTTCTCTAAATATTTAGAATTTCGTCACATGTCCCAATATGGCCAGATTCATTTTGATTGTCTGTGTATATATAGGTGTGTATGTTTCGTATATAATAATGCTTGCTTGCTTATGTGAGTGTATATGTGAGGATTATTTATTATTATTTATAGTGTTATGCATATATTATTACATTATATTATTATATTATATGATATATATATTATTATATGTGAGTATTATTTATTATTATATATATTGTTATATTATATATTATTATATTATTATACTATATATTATTATATAGCATTATTATATGAGTATTATTTATTATTATATATAGTGTTATTATATATATATTACTATATTATATTTTATATATATATATATATATATATATATATATATATATATATATTAATATTATATGTGAGTATTATTTAAAGTAGAGAATATATGACATCATCTAAAACATAAAAAAATCTTACCTTTCTTTTCTTAATTTAATGATTGGGATAATGTTTTATTAGTTTTTTTGCGCATTAATTCAAGTCTTATTCAAAAGAAAACAAATTTTAAAATAATTGTATGTTTTTTTCAATTTTAAATATTTTCTACGATTCTTTAGTCAATAAGTTTTGTTCATTTAGAAACAGCTTAAAAAATAATACATTTTTGTGTTCTAATTCAAATCTTTTGCTTCCAGGTCAGAACTATTTTTATCCTTTCCCATAAATAAGGCAATAGAGCCACTAAGACTCAAGGGTTACTGAATATAAAAGAATATTAGAAAAAAAAAATCTCATTAAGATGAGTGAAAAATAAAAGGAATTAAGAAAATAACGATTGACATTGCATTTAAATTTTTGAAGATCAAACTTGACAGGAAAGCTGAAAGCCGGAAGAGAGTTTCACAAGTGAGAAGTACGAGAGAGAAAAATGTTAGCATAGCACTTGCCTTTACACTTAGTGTGGCACCATTTACGAGGCAGAGAAAGGAAAAGAAAGAAAAGAAGGCAGAAAGAAAGGCGAGACGAATCGTGGGTGATAAGCAGACACACACACGGCTAAGCGACAATGAAAATATTGATAAGTAACAAATGGCGAAAAGGGTGTCATTACAACGACAGGGAAATTCTGAGTAAAGAGAAAGGAAAAGAAAGAAAAGAAGGCAGAAAGAAAGGCGAGACGAATCGTGGGTGATAAGCAGACACACACACGGCTAAGAGACAATGAAAATATTGATAAGTAACAAATGGCGAAAAGGGTGTCATTACAACGACAGGGAAATTCTGAATAAAAAGAAAAGGGAAAGAAAGAAAGAATCAGATGTGTTTTGATAACGGCTGTGTTATCTAGGAGTACGTAAACAAAACGGCTGGTCGGCTGGCCAGGGAAAAATTCAATTGAAAACGTTAATTTTGATAATTGACAAAACACAGGTGTAACTACAGGAATTTGGGTAGATATGAAAAATTAAAAGCCATCCAAGCCGTGTCCGCTGACCGATTTTTTTTCGACGAAACAACTTTGGCCTGCGATAATAAAATTATGTTATCAGAAATATGTACCGAAGGAAAATGAATTGGGACCCAAAAGTGTTTCTTCTTCTTCCTTGGAGGCGACAGACTGACTGAAACTTTAGAGATATTTCTTTTTTGAGGCCGTGTTAAGAAGATCACCCATTTTGATAATTAGCGATAAAATACCTGACAAAAACCACGTGTAGAACAAGAGTTGTCATATTGTCCGTTTGCGGCTAGAAAATTGATAACGACGATTAAAGCGGAAGAAAAGGGAAAGAGAAGAGATAATTTTTTTTTAGTTAAGCAAGATATTTTTTTCCCCGAAACAAAGCCGCGGATTGTTCACGCCCGACTAAGACATCATTGGTCAAGTGGTGATCACGTGACGCACGGAGGAGGAGGAAAGATACTCGCCTAAGACCTCATTGGTCGAGTGGTGATCACGTGACGCACGAAGGAGGCTGTCGACGCCTCATCCAGAGTATAAGTATGAGAAGCTGCTACGAAGAAGTGGGGAGGGCAGTTCACGCCTCTGAAAATATGGTGAGAAAGTGGGAGTAAGAAAGGTTCCCAAAAATGGAAAAGAGTGGAAAATCCCTAACCAGAAATAAAAGAGGTGGATATGTATTTAGAATTATCGACGCCGACAGACCCACCCCGGTTTTGGTCGGCGTCAATAAAAGCGAGGCCCCAACAGGCAGAAATCAAAGTTCGGGCTCCAGCGGAGAGTTGAGTTTCCAGAGTTGAGTTCCAGCAGTTCCAGTGAGTTCAGCTGACCAAGATTCACGCAAAATTCCGGACTCCTCTTCAACCCAAGAACAATTATTTTGAAGAGCGACTCAGAGCCAGACCACCTAAATAAGTTTTTTTTCGACTTTCGTCCAAAGACACACCGAAACGCCAATTTCTTAGAGAGCAAACAACTTGAAGCGTTAAAAACTTGCCTAACGGAAAACGACGTGTCACAATCCACAGAACGGGTCGGGAGATATATGCAGTCCTGTGTATCGAACAACTAGACATAAAGTTTGTTACCTTTTTCTTTGATACTTTGAACTTTTTGAGTTTTCATTTTATTTTCTTTAATGCATATTTGTGTAGTATCACCCCCGTTGAACTCAGTTTGCATTACGGCCCCAACCACTGTTTGATCTCGTCTGTCTAAGATCAATTCACAACGTGGGTAGGCAGACTGGAGATCAATGCAGTTATCTTGGTAACCAGGCGTTGGAAGCGAGTTGGGAACGACGAGGCTGATATCAAATCTAACCAGATTCCCACCCGAATCACCAAAAGGTTAGAACGTCACATTTGGGTGCCGCGACCGATACCAAGCCAGTTGGTCGTCACAGGACGAGACAACACGACTGACGCGACAGGCGGACGTCACGTTTGGAGCAGCGACACCCGAACGGAGCAGCGAGGAGCGAACAGCTGGCGCCGCGGCGAGGACGTCACAATTGGTGCTGTTTGGGGACGTCACAACTGGCGCCGTGGTAGATCAGGATAGAACGTCACAGTCGGCGCTGCGACCGGGGGACGACGTCACATAGCTATTTATGGTGCAAAATGATGAGACCTAACAGCTAATCAAGTATTACGCTTAAATTCGTACCGTCGAGATACCAAAGAGAAAAGTTCATCACAACAATTACTGTGAAAACGGACAGGGACGTTACGGCAATGGGAAGTGATTGAATCCGAGATGCCGGGTCAGGACCGATAACGTTGCAGCTTCTTTCTTTAGATTTTATCTAGAATTTCTAAATATATAGCAGAAGCACCAGACCCGATGTGGCAGCAATATTCAATGCATAGTCGAATGGTAGATTTATAAATGTGTAAGATAAATTCTGTCGATAAGAATTATCTATCACGAACCAGTGAACCATCTTTCCTATCAGCAAACCTATGAATTAATTCAATATAATCTTTACACTACAAGTCAGCGGTAAACGTTAGCCCCCAAAAGCCCAATGAATCAGTCCACTGGTCGTTAGGATAAGATATAATGATAGAAGGCAGAAACAGTTTTCTAGGACGTTAAAAAAACGTGTAGTTTTTTTGGGGGCGCGCTCAAATTAACAAGGTCATTTTTAGATCTGCTACCAATTTGACCATATCGAACCGATCAGATTTACTCATTGACAAGAATAAATAGTCTGTCATCAGCATAGTGGCAGAATTGGGAACTAATGACATAGGTGAATGTCGTTGATGAAAAATAGGAAGGCAGTAATGCAGAAAGATCTAGAAGAGTTGCCGGTATAGACTACTGTCATTTCGCGATTTGATAAGAAAGTATAGAATAGAATCAGGTAAAATATTCGTCTAGAAATATCATAATGTTGTATAGCGTGCTCGTTCTGGGGTCTGTTGATTACTGCGTCAATTAAGCAAATGGTTTTATAGCCTCCTCTTCTGGGGTCGGTCTTGGGGCGACGGTCTTGATTCTATAACTCATTCCCACGTTCGGCTCAGCAGATCAAAATCGACTTCCCTATGTTGTCTACCATCTGACCTCAAAGGTTAGCCTCAGAAGGTCTGAGCCAAAATACACGGCCACTAAAAAATGATAGTCTGAAACTATTATTTAACACTGCTTACACAACCATAAACAATCCATTTATGAATTTTATTTCAACTACATTATATTCACCAATAACATTTCAACTCGGGAAGAAGGCCAACATATCAAACTCTGTCAAATGCCTTCGAGATATTATCGTCACATTTAAATTAAAAAAAGATGTGCAATGGTCTAATTAGCGACTTTGAACGAGAAATCGGCATGCTGAGTTCGAATTCTATCTGAGTATGTCACATTCAATTTCGTACAAATTCCCTTGATAAAAGTAGGAATCTATTTCCCCCCCTCCCCGGCATTGGGTTAAATAACAGTCTAAACTGGTCTCTGTATCTGTAATGGACAACTAGCCTTGGCAATAACAGGAGCTTATAGGTTCGACTGTCGTCCGGTTCACACTCCTCCCCGATCTTTTGAACAGGGGTGTTCACTTGTTTTCTGTTTAGAATTGGGTTTCCAGTTCCTTCTATACTTTAACGCTACACTTCTAACGTCCCCGCTTAAACTATGAAATCTTATTAAGAACGTCGTTATATAAAGTTAATGCCATAATTAAAATCAAGTTTAATCCGATATTTTGAGATAAGGTCTACACAAACCCTATTGTTAAACTAAGTTTTTAGTTCGAGTTTTGAAGTCATTTCTCAATTTCAAAGTATTTTTATAATCATAAAAACGTGTATTTTCACAGAATACCTCATAGTAACATAAGTTACTTTATTTTTAAACAATAAAACATATAAAATAAAAGTTACTTTCATGTTTATTTTCTTTCGTGTCATATTTTTGTTGCAAAATCTATATTCCCGATGTGGTTTTATTTTCATAAAAACTGTTTTAACATGAATTAAATGTACAAATATGAAAATGCATATAGCATTTCGAGGCGGTGTAATGGTTAACAAGCTTTTCTCACTAAAACAATTACAACTGAGTAGTGATTTTGATCCTCACTGGGTGCCCCATACTTTCGGCCTTGTGCCACATCTAAGCTACGCTTGGAAAATCACTATAACATTTCGTACCCCCAGCACTTGGGCAAATTGATTGATCTGAAAGTCTGCCAAACTATATATTAATTGCAATAAGATTTAATTGGTTGGATGACTTTATTTAACGGCATATCAACACCTCTATGGCTTATTTAATGCCAAAATTTAAATATTTTACCATAATATTATGGCTTCAACTAAATATATTTAAACTTAATTTTATGCCTTCAACTGCAGATAAAATGTATTGTTGGTCATTTAGTTATAAGTAGGTACTGTTAGTAACTCTACTATAAATAGGTATTGTTGGTAATGTGACGTCCTATCCTGGTCTACCACGGCACAAACTGTGACGTCCTCGCCGCGGCGCCAGCTGTTCGCTCCTCGCTGCTCCTTTCGGGTGTCGCCGCTCCAAACGTGACGTCCGCCTGTCGCGTCAGTCGTGTTGTCTCGTCCTGTGAGGACCAACTGGCTTGGTATCAGTCGCGGCACCCAAATGTGACGTTCTAACCTTTTGGTGATTCGGGTGGGAATCTGGTTAGATTTGATATCAGCCTCGTCGTTCCCAACTCGCTTCCAACGCCTGGTTACCAAGATAACTGCATTGATCTCCAGTCTGCCTACCCACGTTGTGAATTGATCTTAGACAGACGAGATCAAACGGTGGTTGGGGCCGTAATGCAAACTGAGTTCAACGGGGGTGATACTACACAAAATATGCATTAAAGAAAATAAAATGAAAACTCAAAAGTTCAAAGTATCAAAGAAAAAGGTAACAAACTTTATGTCTAGTTGTTCGATACATAGGACTGCATCTATCTCCCGACCCGTTCTGTGGATTGTGACACGTCGTTTTCCGTTAGGCAAGTTTTTAACGCTTCAAGTTGTTTGCTCTCTAAGAAATTGGCGTTTCGGTGTGTCTTTGGACGAAAGTCGAAAAAAACTTATTTAGGTGGTCTGGCTCTGAGTCGCTCTTCAAAATAATTGTTCTTGGATTGAAGAGGAGTCCGGAATGTGCGTGAATCTTTCAAGTCAGCTATCTGCGAGGCGGAACCAACTTCCACTGTGAGCTTCGAACTCTCTGCTGCAACTCCACTCTGCTGAACTGGAACTGATTTCTGCTCGATGCGGCTTCGCTTATATGGACGCCGGCCAAAACCGGGGTGGGTTTGTCGGCGTAGGGTGTTCCTCGATAATTCTAAATACATATCCACCTCTTTTATTTCTGGTTAGGAATTTTCCACTCTTTTCCATTTTTGGGTGCCTTTTCTTACTCCCACCTTCTCACCATACTTCAGAGGGGCGTGAGCTGCCCTCCCCACTTCTTCGTAGCAGCTTCTCATACCTATCCTCTGGATGGGCGGCGATAGCCTCCTTCGTGCGTCACGTGATCACCACTCGACCAATGATGTCTTAGTCGGGTGTGGACGAATCCGCGGCTTTGTTTCAGGAAAAAAAATATCTTGCTTAACTAAAAAAAAAATTATCTTTTCTTTTCCTTTTCTTCCTCTTAATCGCAGTTATCATTTTCTCTAGCCGCAAACAGGACAATATGAACGACGGTGGTCATAACTCTTGTTCTACACCTGGGCTTCGTCAGTCATCTTATCGCTAATTATCCGAATGGGTGGTCTTCTTAACACGGCCAGACGTCGCCCCGAAGAGAAACATTTCTAAGTTCCCATTCATTTCCTTTCGGTACACATTTCTGATAACATAATTTTATTATCGCAGGCTAAAGATGTTCCGTCGAAAGAAATCGGTCAGTGGACACATCGTGTGCGGCTTTTAATTTTTCATATCTATCCAAAGCCCTTTAGTCCACCTGTTTTTCGTCACTTATCGAAATAACATTTTCATTTGGATTTTTCTTTGGCCAGTCGGCCAGCAGTTTGTTTACGTATCCCAGATAACACAGCCGTCGCCAAAACACACCCGATTCCTTTATCCACTCAGAATTTCCCTGTCATTGTAATGACACTCTTTCGCCATTTGTTACTTATCAAAATATCCTTTATCCATTGTCTCTTAGCCGTGGTGTTCTGCTTATCATCCACGTTTTGGGTCTCGCTTCTCTTTTGCCTTCTTTTCTTTCTTTTCTTTTTCTGCCTTGGTAAATGGTGCCACAGTAATTTTTTTAAATAAAAACGTATTGCCAGTAATTTTACTACAAAAATTTATTTTTATACTTCCGTAGTATTTTGTTTTTGGTTAGGATTTCACTATTTGCCCATAGCTTGGACCCAAACAGATGCTACTACCCCAGGTCAAGGTGACGCAAGGAACAACAGAGACCTTGTTAAAGGAAAAATATACCAAGATAAAAGAGGATTAACTTTTCGGGCTGAATTAACTATTCTCTTAATCTCTACTTATTTCCTTTTATTTCTTAAACCGATTACAAGAGCGAACTGTCACAGACCCAAAGGAAAACGCAGTCTTCGCTCACAGTGGAACTACGAGATTGACGTCCTGTTCTGAGTGAGATATACGCACGATGACATGGTCTCAAATGAAGATCGTCATGTATAGGATTTATCTGAACAGAGTAAGCTATGACAACGCTTCAACTTAAAGCAATATAAAACTTAGATTTTTTTTTTAAATCATTTCATCTCATGCAGTAAAGACACTAATATACAAGAGTTTATTAAGTGTAAAAGAATTATAAAAGAGAAACATTGTAAAGGAGAGAAAACAATAGAAAAGTAATCAGGAGGACAACAGATGCCGATTGATATTGCATTTAAAATTTTGAAGATCAAAGTTGGTTTGAAAACATGGAGCCTGAAGAGTGTTCCACAAGCGAGAGAAGAAACTGTAACCATAGAACCATTAGGGTTACATATGGCCAATCAATGAAGCCTTGTTGCTAATCTAATACTACACGAAAATTAATAAAATGTAGTCGCCATTTCAAAGAGTTCATCCGAACAATTAACATAAAAGAATTTATAGAAAATGGTACAGGGAAGCAACTTAAAGGCGGTGAGAATTGAGTGAAGCCGATACACTAGGTCAGGAGCAATAATATTGCTGATTCTTCTTTGGATTTTATCAAGAATTTCTAAATATATAACAGGAGCACCGGACCATATGTGGCAGCAACATTCAAAACGTGGTCAAATGGTAGACCTATAGATATTTAAATAGATTCTGGAGAATAAACTCTCTAGCACGGCATAGTGAACCAACTTTCTTAGCTGCAGACCTAGCAATGGGTTCAATATAACCTTCCCACTTCATGTCAGCCGAGAATGTTTGCACGAGAAAGCATGACGAGTCACTAACCTGGAGGTTAGCATCAGCCATGCTGATGGAAGGCAGAAAGAAACCTCTCAGGTGATTAATAGAGAGAAGACCGTTTTAGAGGCATTCACATTAACAAGCCATTATTTGCCCCAGTTAACAACAGACTGTAGGTCATTTTTAGATCAGATCCCTATTTGACTGATCAGGTTTAGTATTGAGACAGGAGCAAATGGTTGTGTCATCAGCATAGATACCGAATTGAGTGCTGGTACCACCAGGAAGGACATTGATGAAAATTAAAAACAAAGTAGGTCCACGGATAGAACCCTAGGGAACATTAGTACAAAAAGATGTAGAAGAGTGGCCGTTCTAGACAACTTTCATTTAGTGATTTGATAAGAAAGACTGAATCAGTTCAAATATTCGTCCGGAGACACAATAGACTTTCATCTTGCGCAAAAAAAAGCCCAGTGAGCCAAACCCTACAAGCAATTACTATCGCCATTAATTCTCTGCACACTGGCAATCACTCCAATGTCACATTTTGCTATAGTTATCGAATTGTGACAAAATGTTATTTGCTTTCACCGGAGTGCAATATAGCCTAGCAACCCATTGCTTTTGTCTTCAGTTCGATCCTCACCAGGTTCTATAAACTGTTTGAATGACGTAGGAAGAAGAACAGCGATAGTGACAGAAAATTAAAGGAGAGAATGGATTGTATGTATATATGAGAGAGAGAGAGTGTGTGTGTGTGTGTGTGTGTGATTGAGAGAGAGATTGAGAGAGAGAGAGAGAGAGAGAGAGAGAGTGATAGAGAAAGAACAAAACTAATTTTAATAAAAAAGCTTTTATCATTCATCATTACTTCAAACAAAAAGTTAGGAAGGAATCCTCCAACTCCGACCATCAATATTAGAAAGAATAATAACAGTAAACTTAAAAATAATATTTTCTTGAAAAATTATTTTAATAGAAAGATTTTATAAAATTTCAACTGAAACTAACACTGGCTGTTTGATCAATGAATGTCAAAAGATTAATATCACCCATACATTTTTTTTTTCAAAAATATATAAAAAAAGAAAAAAAAAAAAAAAGAAAAAATCTCCGATGGAATGTCGGAGTGAAACTAATTAATTCACATCAAATTTCTGTCGACCATTGGCGCCGTGAGTCAAAGTCTCCAATTAGGAATCAAATTTCAAATAATTTACGTCAACAATCTCACATTCCACAAATTCGGGTCGGCGTTCTAATATTTCAACTAAAAAAAAAAGTCCTCACTTTATACCTAATTTTTTTTATTTTTCAAACACGAGTTGGTGTTCCCAAAAAAGTCCCCTAGAATAATATTTTTTGCAAGCTCGTATTTGATGTCCATCATTCTTGCCCTATTTCAGTCTAGGCTAAGTTGAATAAAGGTCACAAAATACTTCCTCCACGATACTGATATATACGTGTATACACTCACAGAGACACAAAACACCCGACACTCCCAAGTAACAAACACATATTTACAAACAGCCAATGCTAATAAATGTAGAAATTTTCCAAGCGTGGTTTAGATGTGGCACAAGGCCGAAAGTAATGGGCACCCAGTGAGGATCGAACTCACTACTCAGCCGTAATTGTTCTAGCGAGACAATTTTCCTAACCATTACACCGCCTCGAGGTGCCCCGTTGCTAATAAATATATAGACCTAATGACTCGTATATTAGAACTACTTCAATATTTGTATTTACCTGGGACGAACGCAGTATCGTTTCTACGTTTCTGTGAATTGATTATTAACAAGATGGCAGCTGATATTAGATTAATATGATGGGGGAAGAATAGTTTTACTTCTGTAGAGCGTTCGAATTTTATTCAGGACCTCATACAATGGATTCATAATCTCAGGCTATACCTTAAAATCGGTGGTCTGTGCCTCATCCACACAGCTGAACCGGGAAATAAAGACTTTGACTTGAAACAGAGCGAACAATTACTGAGCAATACTAAAAATAATGGATTTGGGGTTTTCTTCAAACGCGAATTCTTTTTCTCGCAAGGATTTCAAAGAGACTCTTCTCTTTTTCACCTCGGATGAGTGTTTATATATCTTCATGCCATCGGTTGTCTCACAAGCACACATCCTATGCACATCCACTTACATATTCGAGGCAGTCACTGGTATCATGTGAGGCTCGAATCTGCACCTGGTGTCTAGGGTGACATCTTTTAAGTCAACCCTGTGGCGCCATGCATCCACGCGATTTGAAAGATATATTTATAGATATATGATTTGCTTTTTTTTACGGTTTATCAACCATTTGAGGATTATTTAAGGCCGAAATGTATTTTTGGTTTTAAGAATAATTCTTTCTTTTTTTTTTTTTTTGCAAGAAGATTGAACCGCCATGCATTCAGGCGATTTGGGAGAAAGAAAGAGAAAACGAAGAAGGAGAGGAAAAAGTAATATGAGACGGGTCATAGGCGAACACACACGCACACACGGCTTAAGAGACGGGAATAAGGAAGAAAAGGGTTATTGTTGATAGGTATCAAATGTCGAAAATATCTAGGTCACCTACGAACAAGCGTTGACCGATTTCCGCTTATCCGCGAAGAATGGAATTGTGTTATCAATAGATGTCACCAATTAAGAAATCCATTTTTGAAAACGTTAGATTTTGATAGTGGACGAAACGCAGATGTAGCTTGCAGTTTTGACTGGGTGTGGAAAATTAAAATCCCACACAAGTAGTTTTCACTGGCTAAGTTTTTCTTTTGACAGAATAGACTTTTGCGCTGCGATAATAAAGATTTTTGTTATCAACACATGAGCCGAAAGAAACTGACATATTTTTATTTCTGCTTTGGAGACGCCAAGTTGGCTGAGATTTTGGAGTAAATTCCTTTCTTAGACCATGTCAGATAATCCAGCTGTCCAGTGAATTAACGATAAACTGCTTGACAAACGCCACGTGTTGAAACCGAGAGTTGTCACATCAACCGCTCATGATAAGGGCGATTTAATTAATTTTTTTTAGTTAAGCAAGGTATTTCTTTTCCAAAACAAAGCCACGGGTTGTTCACGCCCGACTAAGACGTCATTGGCCAAGTGGATCACATGACGCACGAAGGAGGAGGAAAGATACCCGACCAGGACCTCATTGGCCAAGTGGACCACGTGACGCACGAAGGGGGAGGAAAGATACCCGACCAGGACCTCATTGGCCGAGAGTGATCACGTGACGCACGAAGAAAATCAGTCGACGCCTCTATCCAGAGTATAAGTATGAGAAGCCGATACGAAGAAGTGGGGAGAGTAGTTCACGCCCCTCAGAAGCATGGTGAGAGAGTGGGAGTGAGAAAAGAGTTACCAAAAATGGAAAAGAGTGGAAAATCCCTAACCAGAAATAAGAAGGGTGGATACGTATTTAGAATTATCGAAGAACCCCTGGCGCCGACAGACCCACCCCAGTTTTGACGGCGTCAATAAAAACGAAGCCCCACCAGACAGAAATCAGTTCAGCCCCGGACGGCAGAGAGAAGAGTGTCCAGTGTTGAAACCGCCTCAAGATAGCTGACCAGATTCACGCAAAATTTTGGACTCTTCTGCAACCAAGAACAAGTAGTTTGAAGAGCGACTTAGAAATAAGTTTTTCGACTTTCGTCCAAAGACACACCGAATCACAAATTTCTTAGAGAGTAGACAACTTGAAGCGTTAAAATTCGCCTAGCGTAAGCGTCGTGCCACAATCCACAGAACGGGTCGGGAGGTAGACACAGTCCTATGTACCGAACAACTAGACATAAAAAGTTTGTTACCTTTTTTCTTTGATACTTTGAACTTTGTGAGTTTTCATTTTATTTTATTTTATACATATTTGTGTGTTATCACCCCCGTTGAACTCAGCTTGCATTGCGGCCCCAACCCCTGTTTGATCTCGTCTGTCTAAGATCAATTCACAACGTGGGTAGGCAGACTGGAGATCAGTGCAGTTATCTTAGTAACCAGGCGTTGGAAGCGAGTTGGGAACGGCGAGGCTGATATCAATCTAACCAGATTCCTACCCGAATCACCAAAGGGTTAGAACGTCACATTTGGAGCAGCGACACCCAGACGGAGCGGCGAGGAGCGAACAGCTGACGCCGCGGCGAAGACGTCACAATTGGTGCTGTTTAGGGACGTCGCAACTGGCGCCGTGGTAGATCAGGATAGAACGTCACAGTCGGCGCTGGGACCGGGGGACGACGTCACAACCCGTTGAGGCTTCTGGATTCTCCGATGATCTGGTGTGATACTGAGTCCAGAGTCTATTTTGGCATCATCTGAGGTGATTCAAATAATACACTATGCATAGATGAGCGCTTAATAAGATTGGATGTGAAGAAGAGATGTAGGCGAGCAATGATTGCACATTATTCAAATAAGAGCAAGACAAGATATCCATAGACATGGCCAGATGATCAGAAACAATCAACCCCCGTAATGGGTTCATTTTGAAATTCACTGAAGATTTCCTGGTTGACAACTGATTAAAGGAGCCCAAAACAACAAAGATTTGGACATTAATTTGAATATCAATAATAACAAGTCATCATTCCAGAATTTCACACAGAAAAAGTAAAGTTCTAATTTAGATTTGTTTGAAAAATATTATCTCTCAAAGTCTTCATATTGCTCATTGATAAATCACAAAGACAGGTATTGTCAATGGTCAGGAATAATTACTTGTATTTCTAAGATAATGCGGCTATTATATGCATGATGTATTGCTAATGGTGTTAATGTATCTATGAATTGAAAGTATGAAAGAAATCAATTGTCATTGGTCAGGAATTGATGCAAACATTAATGATAGAATAACGCTATTATATATATATATATATATATATATATATATATATATATATATATATATATATATATATAAAGTCATTAGTCAGAAAATATTGTTATATATATATAACAATATATATATAAAATTAAATAATGAAATGACAGAAACTTTGCCACAATAACAACAAAGATTAAGATATTAGTTCGTATGTCAATAATAACAAATCCAGCTTGCAGAACTACACACAGAATCATAAGTTTTATCTTAGTTTTATTACTCAAAGTCTTTATATTGTTCATTAATAATTCACAAAGAGAGTTATTTTCAAGAGTCAGGAATAATTACTTGTATTTCTAAGATAATACGGCTATTATATGCATGATGTATTGCTAATGGTGTTAATGTATCTGTGAATTGAAAGTATGAAAGAAATGAATTGTCATTGGTCAGGAATTGATGTAAACATTAATGATAGAATAAGGCTTTTAATTCCATTACTCAAATAAGAGCAAGACAAAACATCCTTAGACATGGACAGATAATCGAGAACAATCAAACCCCGTAAAGGATTCATTTCGTAATTTACTGGAGTTTTACCTTGATCGACAAACACCGGAGAGGGAAATAGGACATTAGTTCAAATGTAAATAATTACAACGCCTCCTCCCAGAAAATTATAAGAGAAAAAAATATAATTCTCTCAATATATTAATTACAGATAGTAAAGAAAGAGAATTTGTGGAGAATCCTAAGTCTTAAAGGAAATTAACACTTAAAAAGTGATTTATAATTTTATAGATGACAGTTTTCATACATAATGCGACCAAACACTATATGTTATAGTAACTCCCCTATACTAGAATGAACTCTTCTTCCTTTCATAAATATTAATGTGTGTGAGTGTATGAACAGTCGACACGCAGTTTCTGACTGTGTACGACTTCTGTCGATCTCTCTGCTTTGGCATAGAGGAACCCGGACGAAGCTTTGCCGAAAGGCAAAAGTTTCGTCCGGGGAGGTAGACAGGCCCTGAACCCGCTTATGAGAGTTCTAAGGGATTATTTTTTAGCCGAGCCTACGGACTCGGAGAAGTCCACATTAAACTCGGCCTTGTGCCGCATACATTCCTCGTGGTGGGGACTGTTAAATATTAAATTAACCTACTGTTTGGACGTCCACCCCTATCTGCTTATTACTAACACTCTTGCTTTGTATATATCTGTTATTTCAATACACTTGATCAATCCTATCTTCGTCTTCCGTGTCTCTTT
The DNA here is from genome assembly GCA_903632075.3 of Acanthosepion pharaonis. Taxonomy (NCBI): domain Eukaryota; kingdom Metazoa; phylum Mollusca; class Cephalopoda; order Sepiida; family Sepiidae; genus Acanthosepion; species Acanthosepion pharaonis. The sequence continues at coordinate 1,717,197 of CAHIKZ030001946.1, read as the reverse complement.
TTTCTGGCCCCTAAACAGACCACAACACAATATCAATGTTTCCATATCTTTCTTTTTGCCCATTTATCTTTTTTTCAAAGATGCTGATAGTTAGATTAGATATAATTTGACGAACAGATCTGTTGATTGGCTTGATATATTAATAATCAACAGATACTCCATATGGAGGCGACCATGTTTGGTTTGGTTTGGTTTGGTTTGGTTTGGTTTGGTTTGGTTTACGGTATATCAACCTCAATGGGTCATTTAATGCCGAAAACATTTTTTTTTCTGGTAGTATTTTTGCTTTGTCAAAAATCTTTTTCTGTTAATATTTTTTCCTTAAAAATATAAAGCTGGTAATATTATTTTTCCAAAAATATATATATATATTTTTCAAAAACGTATAGCTGGTAATATTTTTTTCAAAAACGTATTGCTGGTAATAGTTTTATCAAAAACATATTGCTGGTAATACCTTTTTTCTTCTTAAAAGATTTATTTCTGGTAATAATTTTTTACAAAGTATTTCTGGTATTAAAACCTATTTTTACACCTTTATAATGCCTTTTACCTCAGTTTCTGGGTTTACTATTTGCCCATAGCTGGGACCCCAACAGGTGCCACCACCCCGGGTCAGGGCGGACCCGGGAACACCAGCAATTAAGAGGAGGTTCCACGCTCCTCAAAGCCACCTGATCAGAGGCCTTGCTGTTGGACGTAGTTTATCGTCTTACCCTGGACGCGGATATAGTATATCGTCATATGAGCCGACCAGAAAGACAGTCAGTTAACTCCCATACCGGATATAAGCTTGGGCTATCATGTTTCTTTCGATTCAGGACTTACTAGACAGAAGATTTTCCCGCGTTAGGTTTCGTTTTTTTTTTTGATGTTTTTTTTTTCAGTGTTAAAGTGGTTGCCAAACAAGGCTATAGGACCAAGTTTGTCCTGCTATTCAACCCATAGCTGGAGGGAGACGAGAATCTGAACACGGCTCTTTGATTTCACATGCCGAGCCGATATCCAGGAGACCACAAAGCTGAGGGACATTATGAGGGATTAATTATTTATTTATTTTGTACACAAATAATCATAAAATCCTGGAAGAATATAGAAAATTCATGAAAGTAAACAAAGATTCACATCTCTAGCTGACAAGACTCTCCAAATCTGATCGATGCTTTGCGGAATACGATCTGAATGTGAATAAGGGTTTATAGAAATACAGAGTGTCCCAAAAATTTTGACATCATTTTAAAAGCAATTGTCTTGAAAACTACTAAATCTAGTTCAATGAAATTGAACAGTTTAGGTGTTGAACATCATAAGTTTATTCTGAGACCGACTTCATAAGTGATCAATATGTGCATCGCCTGTGACATGGCACACGTCAGGTCGGTAGTTATGCTCTTGCCAAACATGCTCATGTTGATGATGGTCTACCAGATCATTTAGTTCTGCATAAGCATCCTTCCTCTTTAAATTTTTGGTACCAAGACCAAATTTGTTTGTGAGTTGATTAAGTTTTTTCCAAATTTTGCATTGAAGGCACGCTGCACAGTTTTGGTTGACTGTGTGCGAGCATATTCCAAGATTCAAAATGACTTTGGGAGTGAATGACTCAACCTGAAAAAAAGGACAAAAATAAAACATTAAATATAAAATTTTGATCTGTTTCTATACATTCTGTAAACATTTGAGGCTATTTCAACAAGAATTGCCAAAATTATTGGCCTGCGAAATGATGTCAATTTTTGGGGGACACCCTGTATTTTCTGTAAAGACGTCTTGTGTTCGTTTGTGATGCATGGTTCGTACCTGGAAGAGTCGGGTATTCCCAGCCAACGTCAGAACTTGATCGAAATATTGTGTTTATAAAATAACATCTCTTTGAGCCAAGAACAACAATTCGAAATAATAGCAGTATATTGATTCAATCTTATTTTACATCTTCTTCTCACCTGACCTCCTTGTTTTATTGATCCCCGTCTCATCTTGCTACGACAGATTGGATGTTGGCATGGAAATGTTACGAAGTATGGAACCAAATCAGTGGAGGGTTTTGTCCGAAAGTTTTTTCTATATTGCTCAGAATCAAAAAGTGTTGTCGTGTTTTATAAAATTATATCGTTGGCTCTTCATACCACTTCTAATCATCGTCTTTCACTAGAGATCAAGTGACAGCAAGCCACTTTCACTCCCTTTAGTATTCTAACTGATTTTAGTATCGCTGCCATCTGCAAGTTTTCAATTTCTTCTCTTATTTACATCATCTAATTTGTTATAACCACAACGTTTCGAGTGCCGGGACTTCATCATGTAACCTTCAAGAAACTTAATCTCCGGAGGTAAATTGTTCTCATTCCGCTGACCATAGTTACGGATATGTCATCACGTTCTTACTTACTATTGCCAAATTATTGCTCACCCTGTTTCCAATGAGTCCAATAAATAATTCCCTGTGCAGGAAATAAACTTGAAATTGCTATGTCAAAACACTTTAATCCACTGGGCTATTGCTCCGCGGGACATTCCTGAGTGAATAACTTGGAGCCTTAAACCTAACCTGCCTGCTGAAGAATGCTTGTCACGCTTGACTGAATTCACAGAGATTTGTCTTTTCTACTGCAGTTGCTGCTGCTGCTGCTGCTGCTTCCGTTGATAATAAAGAAAGAAAGGCAAATAACGTCACGGGTTCTCCGAGACTGTTCCACGTGTGCTAAAAAGAATGGCCACATTTGTCCTTATGCTGTTGCTTATATCTTTAATTTCATCAAAGGCTGGGGATTTGTCTGTTTTTATTGAAGTTTTAAAACAGCGACAGTCCCGAGTTTACAAGTCTTCTTCACTTTATTGGCAATGACGAGAGTTGGTCTTCTTGTATGGCTTGGATGATTCATTTGAATTCCAAAGTCCCAAAGAATATTGTTGTTATTATTACTATTCATTCACTAAGTGTTCACAGCAGTAATAAGTGCCTTACACAGGCGATCAAGTGACAGCAAATCTGATTATTCTTTGTATTCCAACTGCTTCCAATCATGTTGTTGTGTGGATGGTCCTGACTTACCTTGATTTCCAGTTTTTTTAACTTTATCCTAGGTTCTTTCAGATCGTTCTTAACACTCCGATAACGACTGGCATGACTGTCACCGTCATGTTTTACATCCTTTTCAGCTCCCAGACAATGTCAACATATTTATCTATTTTCGCACTGTTTTCAAATATTATTATTATTGTTAGCAGTATTATTATTAAACGAAATGTAATTGGTCATAGGAAATCCTCCAGAGAAGTTTTTGTTTGAACAATCCAAATGCGACAGTTATTGTATTATCCATTGTATAAAGTTTCATTTAACTTGCAAACGTTTGTACAAAGACTTATATATGTTTTGTGGATTTATATATTGCTATAGTTGTGAAAAAATTTGTTTAAATATAACTTGAAGAAGCCGGAGATTCTGTTGAAATTTTGTTTCATATTGTCAAACACTATGTTTTTTCTTTTCTTATCTTTTTCTTAAATCGCGCTCTTTTCTTAATTATTATTATTATTATTATTATTATTATTTCGTTTGGATATCCGTTGTATATATATATTTCCTTCCGGGTCCGAACCAGAGACCTAAGTTCCAGAATGGCTTCATGACATTTTCTACTGATCATTTTTGTAAAAAAAAAAGACGAGCATCACACACATTTTACATAGATAAAGCCCTTCGTAACATTTGAGCTGCACTTGTTTTTATATTTTTTTAAGGCTTAGCCTACCATTCAATTAGTCTATCATAAACGTGGGCTCCAGCTACAACTGGAATTATTGACGTCCTTATGTGACAAATGTTTTTCAGATTTCCACTTCAAGATCTTTGTATTTTGATAGTTTTTTTGATGATCTTCAAATGTCACTAAGAATGCACATTCTTGTTTTGTGATCTTTGATTAGTAGTAGTAGTAGTAGTAGTAGTAGTAGTAGTAGTAGTAGTAGTATTGTTATTGGAGTGTTGTTCACTTAGGAACTGTGAGATTTCTTTTCTATTTGAAAGTAATAGCCATCTTGGCACCAAGGGTACTCTGTACCTCCAGATTTCATTTCACGGAAATAATGTATTTAAATGGCATATAATGATCTCTTTTTGTTCTAAAAAATAGTCGGAAATATTTATGAAATCTTCAAATTCGAAGCATAAATCGTAGGTTCATATTCAATCATCTGCCGTAGATTTCCTCTAATTGTAATATAAAAATAAAAGAGAAACTTTTACAAACCATCAAATGCGACAGTTATTGCATTATCCAATGTAAAAGTTTATTTAACTTACAAAATCCTTGTTGTTTTAAGAGCACAAGAAAAAAAATCTGCAGATTTATCGATAAAACTCTGTTTATTTCCCTGTGCTCTACCACTGAGCCATACCGATAAATACCTACGATTCTTCCCAGCGAAGTCAGTTTTAAAAGCAGCCCGAGGCAATACAGAGAATAAAGAAGACTACCTAATTATTAACACGGAAATAACATTTAGTACTGACGCGTATACAGTTATTTAAAAGAAGTAGCTGGTTGAAAGGCCTTAAGAAAAGTGGTATTTAAAGTGACGAGTGAATTTTACCAGTGCTTGGTGCCTGGGTGGCTGACACAAAGAGAAATTTTTACCACCAACTAAGCGAGAAAATGTTACTTTAAAATATATTGCTTTGGTTGGTGAATTCTGAGGACATGTGACTGCGTTTTACAAAGTTTCGACAGTTGTGCTCTCTGGACTATTTCAGGTAACTGTCAAGGAATTTCATAGAATGGCAGATTGTTTTAATTTAGCTGTTAGTGTCTAAGGATATCTCGCTTTGTTTTGTTTTTTTTTTGTTTTTTTTTACTGCTCATTTATTTTACGCCCTGTTGCCACAGAATCTGAGTCTTTACTACCGGACACAAGGACTGAACTCACAATTATCCGCCACCTAATTCCCACATTAATTCAACATTAACCAGATAGAGCGTTCTGTGAGAACAATCTACCCGGTTAGTGTTGTAATCAGTATCGAACACAAAATTAACTATTTATAATATTCGAACTATTGTCCTTATCTTTGTCGCCATATTTATTACAACGTTTCCCCGTTGTACGCTCCGGCCTTCTTCAGGTGGTTGGAATATTGAACTGAAACTTTTTATTTCTCTCACTGGGGTAGACTCTTTGAGGACACATGGCACAGTGGCTAAAGGCGTTAGTTAGATCCAGTGACAGGACCCAAAGAGTGTGAGTTCAATACCCGTTTAAGTCAGTGGAGAACTTGGAGAGGGGAATTAACAGGAGATAAGTGATAACTGGCATCCATTAAACATGGCCCGTAGAACTAGAGCAGGCTACTCCAGTGAGCGAAATAAAGGGTTCAGTTCGACATTCCAACCACCTAAAGAAGGACGGAGTGTACAACGGCCGAAACGTTGTAATAAATATGGCGACAAATATGAGGTCAATAGTTCGAATAATGTAAATAGTGTACATAATACCTCATCTCAGAAATATAGACAGATACTAAAAAGGTCGAAACTTTGTAATAAATATGGCGACAAAGATGAGGACAATAGTCTGAATAATGTAAATAGCGTACATAATACCACATCTCAGAAATATAGACAGATACTGAAAAGCCGAAACGTTGTAATAAATATGGCGACAAAGATAAGAGCAATAGTCCGAATAATGTAAATAGTGCACATAATACCTCATCTCAGAAATATAGACAGATACTGAAGGGCCGAAACGTTGTAATAAATATGGCGACAAAGATGAGGGCAATAGTCCGAATAATGTAAATAGTGCACATAATACCTCATCTCAGAAATATAGACAGACACTGAAGGGCCGAAACTTTAATAAATATGGCGACAAAGATGAGAACAATAGTCTGAATAATTTAAATAGTGTACATAATACCTCATCTCAGAAATATAGACAGATACTGGAAAGGCCGAATCGTTGTAATAAATATTGCGACAAAGATGAGGACAATAGTCCGAATAATGTAAATAGTATACATAATACCTCATCTCAGAAATATAGACAGATACCAAAATTAACTGCTCGTCAAATAATTGATAAGAGCAGCATTACTACTGAAGTAATAATTCATACAAATCCGGCGTACACAATGATGAAAGAGGACTTGGAAAATTTGATACTCACAGGACAGATTGAAGCAACGCACAACCTACCTGGAGAGCAGAGTTTGGGGAGAGATGTCAAAGAGAAAAGAAGGTATTAAGAGCTACAAACGACAGCAAATTGTGGAAAGATACGATCACCAACGTCCTAAAGGGTCAGGGCACATAGAAGAAGAAGAAGAAGAAGAAGAAGAAGAAGAAGGATGCATTGCAGCGAAAAAATCCTAACCCAAAACATTAAATAGGAAAATGAAAAATAGATATATAGTGACAAAAGCAAAATAGAATTGAATTTTAATACAAGAAATAATCTCAAATGTAAACGTAATATATGCAACGTAAATGGCCCTGATCTGGCATCTTGTCGGCAGTTGCTCTCTCACAGGCGTGCCGTCGCCTCCCTCTGTCTCTTTTACAAATACTTTCATGTTAACTGCTTCGATGAGACTTCATGAATTTAAGCGTTCAACTAGGCTGGCATTACTCTCACCCTTTCACTGTCGAAACTGTTAAATGTAATCGTCTCTTCTACTCCAATAGCTTCATGTTTCGCACTTCTCTCCTGTGGAACTCCCTCCCCTCTTCCTGTTTTCCTGATAGCTATAATCTCTATTCAAATGTAATGTCAATCGACGTCTCCAGATGCCTTGATCTATCCCGTATCCTTCTCTTCATCCTTTCCTCTATCACTCCTATTTGCTCTAGCTCCAACTCTCTGTAACCCTTTGCTTGCTAGTGGCTTCCCGCCTTGCTTGGGGTGAAACGCTTAAAAAAAAAAAAAGTAAAATTCAGTAGGAAGGTTGGAAGGGTTTGGATCTACGTCTAAACTAAAGGACCCATGAGATTTACTAAAAATCAATAGAACACTGAACAAATAATATATTACAGAGTGGGAGAGAGAGTATAGAGGCGTGAGGGAGGAAAGGATGAAGATAAGAACAGGGAATAGGTTAAGGCATCTGGAGATGTCGATTGACATTATATTTGAATAGTTGGAGATTATAGTTATCAGAGAAAAAAGTAAGAGAAAGGGAATTCCACAGACGGGAGGTGCGAGACATGAAGCTATTGGAGTAGAAGAGACGGCCACATTTAACCGTTTCCACAGTGAAAGGGTGAGACCGTGATGCCAGACTAGTAGCACGCTTAAATTCACGCAGTCTGGGAACTAGCGAAAGTAGCTCGTCGGAGTAGTTACCATGAAAGTAGAAAAGACAGAGGGAGGCGACGGCACATTAAATCCAAAATTTAAAAAGAGAGAGAGAGACGCTTTTGCGTAAACCTCTTTCTGGTTAATGTTAATTTTCTTTATACTAAGTTTTTTTTTTCCCCATGTCGACAGTCTAGTAAAATTCCAAGAACCATGATGCAGAATATAAAATAAAACAACTTTATGGGTCCTCTTACTATAAATCCCTAAAAACAATGAATTTCTCGATGATGAAGACATCACAGTGTTGCAACATTGGCCTCTTTCCAAAGACCTGACCATAATATAATCAAGCCTATTAGCAGATAGTTGATAAGTCGTTGTGTATCTGAAAGCTAACTATATTGCAAGAAACTTAGATTTATTATCAAGAGGAATTTCAGAATCTTCCTGATTAAACAATTTTTAAATTGTATTCCTGAGTCCAAGGTCGAAATGAAGCCGTAGTTTGTAGCAATTGAAGCCACATTAAATACCGATTATGATATTTAATATCCTTAAAGATATAAATAAACTTAAGAAATTTCTGTTTACCTCCCATCAATAGAAGTTATTAAATCAATGTTTCCTCTAATAGTCTGTAGCTTTTGCATTCCATATTTCCAGTAAATTGATTGGTTTAGGTCTGTGTCTCTTCCTTTTGGGTCCATGTGAATTTCACAACTTACATTATTGATGGCCACAGATGTTACTCTATAACGTTCTTTGTCAAATCTTTAGCAGAAAATGAATCAAATTGATTTTTGTGGCGAGCTAGTTCCTATCTTCTGGTCGCCATGGTATATTGTCATTATTTATTTACAAGAAAAACCTTGTTCTTTCCACTAAAACGCTGACAGAAAAAGTGGTTTATCATCAAATTCTGTTGAGAGATTCAGTTTGTTAAAAAGTACACCAAAGATGCTCAACCCTATTGTTTAGGGTATGTCTTTAATGCATAACTTTAGAAAACTGCTATTTTTTTCTGCTTCGTCAGACAAATAACCGCTAGAGGTAATGAAATAGTTGCATTAAGTATTTATAAGTAATTTTATGGCGGTTCATAAATGCCTACAGCATTTATTTCACGACCATCAAAGATATTTTGCACTTAAGTCGCTTTTTTTTCTTTTCCCGCCCTATTTACAGATGCTGAACGGATCCACTGGACAAAATATATGGACTGAGCTGAGTTACCCCGATTGATGAAAATAGATTCGCTCTGGTCACAGTAGTGCAGTAAATTAAAATACCTGTAGTTCACAATTGCCACATTGTTTTCTGCCTGCTGCGCCCAGAGTTTGAAACTCTCCGCAAAAAATGCTGATTGTAAGAGATTGACTCCATTGAGCACATATTGAACATGATGTCGGCCCGGAAAGTAGGCAATTATTTAATATTATTGAAAAAAAAAATAGCCACCCTCGGTGAGTGGTGCCTTAATTAGTTAAGTTTTTCTCCCATTGGGATTTATACACATTTAATCCAGTGTTGAAGGCTTTTCAAAATAGTGTGAAGAGTTTCATATCAATTTTTTTTTGGGGGGGGTGTTCTCTTTGATCTCGTCCACAGTCCGAAATCATCATTCTTTCAATGGCGATATTTGCTTTGTGAAAAGCCTGGATTTTCAGGGTGCCAAATCTAAACCGTTTGAGAGTGATGCAGCTTGGGATTTAAAGAATCTAATCTCTCGGTCATTGTAAATGCAAAAGTCACACAGTATGCAAACTCAATCACGTCTCACTACCGACTGAGTAACCCAACAGGAAAATTTCGGCCCATTTAGGCGAATTAAGTTACTATCGAATTTCTTATTGATTTACATGAAAATCCTGCAACTGATTTTCACGCTATCCACATATTTCAACCTGTTTGTTCTTTGTATGTCATGGTAAACATTTTTTATTAAATATCTTGATGAATGGAGAGCCTTATATTTTCAGCTTGATAAGGGTTATTTTTGGATTTTTTTTCTGTGGATTGCACGTTTATAATCGAATTATGTCTCTTAAACCCCAAACCATAAAAAATCCAGATTAAAAAGAAACAAAAAAGGAAGACTTGTACATATTTTAAGAATGTGGCAGCTTAGATGTGTCACAAGGGCAGAAACTACGGGACACCCAGTGAGGATAGAACTCACTATTCAATCGCAATTGATCGAGTCAGATAAGTTTGCTAACTATTACACCCCGTCGAGGTGCCCTAAGTTTTGAGCCCATGAAAGTCTCTAAATAACCTTTCACTGTTAAATAGTTTATAATATTTTTAAGTATTTAGCATTGGGTCTCTTGACATTTATTTTTTCTTTTTCTTCTTTCAAGGTATGGGTGATCATGGCTCTCCACACATTCCTGTC
>CAHIKZ030001946.1:1660000-1702500 GCA_903632075.3 Acanthosepion pharaonis | reverse complement strand
TAAAACAAATTAATTTCCTATTTAAAATAGAGAACAAATTAACATCTTCCAGAATGTAATATTTTTTTCTTGAATAAAACTTTCGCTTGTCAAATTCAAAAGCGATATTTTTATGATAGAAAAAACCGGCAATTATTTTAATGGTCTAAACCCAGTTTTTTTTTTTGTTTTTTTTTTTCTTGGTCCGTAACAGTGAGTCTCACACCCAGACTCATTAAAATAGGGCAACTATTATTATACAGGCCAATAGACTTCTGTTTGTTTGTTGTTTTTTTTTGTTTTGTTTTTTTTGGGGGGGTTGTTTTTTTTTGTTTGTTTGTTTTGCCTTCTTTAAGCATACGTGAAAAAGTCAATGTAGTTTTGGCGCTCATTTTGAACGTCCTCAAAAATCACACCCACCTATTTCATGCAGGTGCTAATTACATCAGCTGACAATAAAGTCGAATTGAATGCAAAACAATTTAAACAATAGAACACCGTAAAATTGTATTAGCATTTACAGTCACAAATCAAAAAAATAAAAAATAACTGACTTTTGCTTAAACATGAGAATTGCCAGTCAACTTTACACCTCTGCAAGAAAAGAAAAAAATATTTATATCTATGCGCTTCTATGCAAATACGATATCCATGATATACGATATCCATAATATATGATATCAATAATATATGATATCAATAATATATGATAATAATACGACATACTATGACATAATGTACGATAATTTTTGCAACCTAGAAAAGGTTAATGAATAGAATAATCATACGAAGGTTGGTAATGAACCATAATATTTATGACAAGAACAACGCATATAAGATTCGCCAGCGGCGCGTAGGAGAGAGTCAAGTGAATCCCACAATGAATCTCCAACTGCAGGATATCTACCAACCGCCCCACGCGGTTGGATGTGGCACAAGGCCGAATTTAATGTGGGGTATCCGAGCCCGTAGGCTCAGCCAAAAATTCCCCATAGACAGCCTTATAAAACGGGGCTGGGTAGCTGTTTCCCGAGATGAAAATTTGCCATTCGACATAGCCACATCTGGGAATCCTCTCTGCTCGAAGGCAGAGCCTTTGACCAGCTGGTGACGAATCTCCAACTGCAGACCAACATACGGTACTTACTACTGTATTTATGTGAATGGGGACATACCCATTATCGTCCGTAGGTATGCTACAACAAATATCCATAATATATGTGACAATTTGACGTTATAATTATATTTTTCAATAATTTCACCCCAAGCAAGACGATAATACCTCTAAGACGCCAATGGTTACTGAAAGCGAAAGAGAATTACAAGACTTTAATGAAGTTAAGCAAAGTCAAACCCGGTCAGTATTTAGATGTGACAACTTGGTAATATCAGGTGCTGTAAGAAGTGCAGCTGATGGCATGGATAACAGCTCAGAATGAGAAAACGGCGGAACTTCACCTACGCGGAAATACTCTTGGAAAAGGTACGTATAAAACTCGTCTCCCCACAGCTATGGGTTAAGTTGTAAATCAGTGTGGATACTTCATCCTTGTCTAGAAGAAAGACGTGTCTAAATTCAAAATCGGTTAGACATGAGACTAGCAACTCCATACAGCGAAAAAACTTCTCCCTCTTGTTAATGGTTAAATAGTTGGATAGACTGTGGTCTTCAGTCTTGGTTGGCAACCAGTTTAGAAGAATGACAACTTTGAGTTCAAAACAGGTTGAGCTAGCAACATAGAGAAAAGCCTTCTCCCTCTAGTATTGGCTAAAGTGTTCAGTCTTGTTTGGCAACCAGTCTAGGAGAAGGAAACCTCTCTAGTAAGAGAGATCGGGTGTTTCTTCTGTTTTAGTTAACAATTCTTCTAGATGAAGGACAATTCTCAATTCAAAATCCGTATGTGGCAAAGTATATTCTATGCATTTAATGCAGTGATTCCGAAAGGGTGTGGCTCTCCTCATATTTGCGACGGGAGAGAATAACTGGTGAGACGGAATGATTGAAAGACAATCAAAGATTAAAAACTTCATATTCCAAAAATATGATTTCAAAATTTAAAATATTACTATGGATTACTTATAATTGTATGCATGAATACCAGTATAAAGAGTTATAAATAATTATTGACATTTTTTACCATTGTAATATTTTTGCATTATATCAAATAAGAAGAATATAGTAACTAGTGTCCGCAAATTGAAGGAGAGAGTTATCAATGATAATAATGTTCTGGCTTTAAATCCACGGTTATCTCCCATTAACCCTTTCTCTGTTTATTTTTATTTTTAAATATACTTTTTATCACATAAAATATGGTGTGTTGCGAGTAAATTTTCATTCCGAAAATGCGGCCCTGATAAAAAGAAAAAGTTTGGTACCTACTGAATCTAATGAAAAGATTGTTGAGTTCACAATACCACTACGTCCAGACTGTGACCAGATCTTGATTGATGAATTTCCTTGTGAATCGTACAAAATTACTGCAATAAAATTAATATGGTATAAGTTTTAGGAGTTTTTTAACGATAGACGTCGCTTTGTCGTCAAAAGTGCACCCGCTTATATATTTACGCTTGAAATTCTTCTACACGTAAAATTGAGAATGCGGGCGACAGGCTTATTTGCAATCATGATTTTCCAAACGTAGTTTGGGGACGAAAGTAGGAGGCACCCATTGAGGCTCAAACTCACGACTCAGTTGTAATTGTTCTAGCGAGACAAGCTTGTTAACCATTACACCGCCTCCAGATGCCTCCAGGCTTTTTTCAATATATCAATATTCAGCGTCTGTTGTGCGATAAAAAGGGAGTTAAGTTTGGGAATCCCCCAGCATAGTTGCCAAGCGACTACACATCAAATGCTGATTTTCAAGGCAGGCAGCCACTCCTTAGATGAACCGCTGACATAACACAAAGAAAATTCTTTACTCATTTTTCCTACGTATCGAATAGAGATTATTACGATACAATTAACATGTTCGAAATTTCGGGCCCTTTTACCGACCCGGCCACATCTTTGATGCATTTCATGTTTTAATTTATCATCGATACACAAACGTAACATTGACAAAAGGCTTATTTGTAAGATGTTTCTATTCATCGCCTGTTGCGCAAAGTAAGCGAAATAATGCCAGGAATCCTCATCCTACGTGCAAAGCGACCGCATATTCATCATCATTCAGTTTCCTTACCAGTATGACATCGTTAGTACACATGTACCTGATTATTTGACGATGGTCTTCAGTGCAGGTCGTTGTAACTCACATACATCATAAGCCGTTGACTACCTGCACTTTTCACGCACTCTTAATACGAGATGGATATAGAGTAAGCATTCCAGCCATTTGAACAGCTCTTTCTGCCTAAGTGAAGAGAAAAATAGAAAACATTTTATGTAACGTGTTTCATCCTCTGAAAGGACTTCGTCAGGGTAAAGTGATTTTCTTATTTATGGAATTATAGGAGAGGGAGGAAGAAATATAGACGTAAACGTCGGTTATAATTATAAATGTGGCCTTTTTAGGGGCCAGAAATAAAGACACAAAGAGAAGAAATGAGTTAGATATATTAACAGAAACAGTAATACAAACATATAGAAACGAGAGTCTTACAGCAAGAATGTTCGGTCCGACTGTCAGAGCTGACTGCTGGAAACTTCCCTCTCTAGAAGGCAGTACCTGCTCCTATTTATAGCTGGAAAAGTCTATGCGTTCATGGATATATTACCATAACAGTGCATTAAAGGGAAACGCTAACTTTTAATTTTTCTGCGATCCTCCTACACTTATATAATTCTATATGAACACTAGTCTGATGAAGTCGTTTTAGAGAACGAAACACATTATATTGTCCACTTTGTCATTTAATTATCCAACATTGTTCTGCAATGTAAAAAATATATATTATATTCTCTTTCTAAAAGCAATAAATTTAAAATGTAAGCAAACATTGTTTTCGCTTTAGATCTGTACACATTTTTTGTTGATAGTGTTTTCAGGCGATATTCTTTCTTTTTTTTATCGGTGAGCTGAAAGAAGGAAAATATCTGAAGACAATAACACTTTAAATACTTGCAACTCTGTACGATTCTTAAGGCAATTTTTAGAGAGGGTTGATATATTTTTTGCCTATATTCGAACAGGAATTAAAAAAAAGACGAAAAAGGAGAGGATGTAGGAGATGAAGCAAAATCTTATTCATCTTCAAAGAGGGGGACACGAAGAAAAAGAGGAAGAGAAAGAAAATGAAAAAGAAGAAAAAGAACATGATGATGATAATGATTATGATGAATGAGAAGAAGAAAGTAGAAAAATCAAACATACGAAGAAGAGGAAGAAGTAAATGAAAAAGAAAAGGAAGAAGAAAAAAGGAGTAAAGAACATGACGATGATGATGATGATGAATGATAATGAAGAAAGAGAAAATGATGATGATGATGATGATGATGATGATGATCAATGAAAAGAAGAAAGTAGAAAAATCAAGCATAAGAAGAAGAGGAAGAAGAAAATGAAAAAGAAGTAAAGAACATGACGATGATGATGATGAAAGAAAAAGAAGAAAGAGAACATGATGATGATGATAATCAATAATAGGAAGAAAGTAGAAAAATCAACCAGAAGGACAAGAAAAAGAAGAAGAAGAAATGAAAAAGAAGAACATGATGATGATGATGATGATGATCAATGAAAAGTAGAAAATCAAGCAAAAGAAGGACAAAAAGAAGAAGAAGAAATGAAAAAGAAAAGGAAGAAGAAGCAAATGAAAAAGAACATGATGATGATGATGATGATGATGATGAATGAAAAGTAGAAACATCAAGCAGAAGAAGAAGATTACACTTGGATTGTCACAGCACTCAATACATAATAAATATAGAGCAGGAAGGGGGAGTGTTGTGCCGACTATTCAAAAATCAGCATTCAAAATCTTCACATTTTAACGCTAACATTGGGAAAATTATGTAATTGCATCAACCATGATGCAGGCCCAAACAGATAATTACTTCATCTTCATAATCATCATCATTATAGTTATAATCAGTCTCTTGACTGAGTAGGGTCGTAGGATCGGTGCGTCGCTAGGCACTCGACCAGTTCCCTTTAGATATGTGACTTGAAGGTCAAGGAAGTATCCATTGTCTTGGACAAATAGACCTGGCGGAACCCTCTCCACGTCAAACCACGACCGATGTTCCTCAATTTGAAGAATCGCCTTTGTCATGAAAGCGTGGCCTTTGATTCCGCTTGCCTTCAGTCGAGGAGGTCATCCGCCCAGCGTTATCGTGCCTTTTATCACACCGGGTGCATCCATAGCTATAAAGCCCAGTCTACCCTACTGTACTAGATGATCCTAAAAGAAGGTTCAGTCGCCCTTTGACAGGCCTTGTTTTTTTTTTACCTGCTGTGTTTCTAACCACTCTCCTCAAACCGTCCTAGGTATGACGATAAACTACATCCGCGTCCAGGGTAAGACGATAAACTACAGCAAGGCCTCTGGTCAGGAGGCTTTGAGGAGCGTGGAACCACCTCTTAATTGCTGGTGTTCCCAGGTCCACCCTGACCCGGGGTGGTAGCACCTGTTAGGGCCCCATCTATGGGAAAATAGTTAACCCCCGAAACTGAGATAAAAAGCATTATGAAAGTGTAAAACTAGGTTTTAATACCAGAAATACTTTGTAAAAAAAATATTACCAGAAATAAAACTTTTTTACGAAAATAAAATCATCCAAGATTGTAAATTTCCTAAAAGAAGTTGGATTGTACTCAAAAATATGAGTAATTGAAAAATGGTTCAAATATATACGTATACATACACACCTTTTTTTACCAAACTATCGCTATGAATCTATTTAAAAAATGTTGGTGGCATGAAGTGACCCACTTAGGTTTTGATATGCCATAAAACAACCAACCACCCTCCTCAACCGGTTTATTTGTCGATAATCCACAGCTATGCAGTAGCACTCGTAGATTAATATAAAGAAATTTACTAAGTCTAACTAAATACGAGGCTATATTTTTGTAGCATCCACTTGATATTGAATTCATTACAATATAGATACCCTTTATTAATAATATAGATGCCCTTTATTAATCATTAGCTAAGGTAGGCGCCTTAGGTTTTGGCGTAATACAAATTACGTGTACAAATATATATATACATATATATATAACTGGCCACTCGTATTCGAGGATAACTGTCTTACTCAGTCCTTAATGGTGGTTCTTCACGTAAATTTTCAACGTTCTTTTTCGATAATGGATGCAACGCTTATATTTTTCTTTAAGAATTACGCTGATTTAATAGGCCTTTGCTCAGGCGCATTGGTCTTTATTCAACACCCACAGAACAGACCTTAGTTACAGTTTCTGAGAAAGAGCGTGTTATCTAGCGTGATTAACAATTTGAACGAGGCCAGCAGAGTCAAGCCCTTGGCCACGATGACTTGTGACTTCGTGCTACTTCCATCTACCCCCATTTCACTCACAAGGCTTGGGTCAACACGTGATCTGGTTTTCAGGCACTTTCCAAAGGTGCCGCACACTGGAATCGACCCCTCCAGACCGATAACATCAGGCAGTCTCCTTCCCGACAAATCGACCAGGGTGTGATTCGAACCCGGATCTCATGGTTAAAAAAAAGCGAACGTTCTGACCACTCGGCCACGATATGTACAAATACCGAACAGCAAAATCAGCGTAATTTTTAAAATATATATATATATATATATATAAGCGTTGCATCCGTTATCGAAAAAGAACGTTATAAATTTACGTGAAGAACCAGCAGATAATAAATTTCATATATATATATATATATATATATATATATATATAAAGAGAGAGAGAGAGAGCAAGCAAGCAAGTGTCTTGGTCATTCGGGTCTGTAAATTGCTTTAATTGGAGTGGGCGGTAAAAATGAGCAAAAGGAAATTGTTAAGAAAAAAAAGAAATTTAGTGCAAAGATCCTTTTGAAGATTAGAAGACATGCAGATGAAGATGAAAATGTGTAGAAGAAAGAAAAGAAGTCATACAAGAAGAAAAGGAATAATTAGAATTTATTTACACTGAAAGAGATTTGATGAAAAAGCAGACGATAAAGAAAGAAACGAAGAAAAAATATGAGATTCATATTCTGCCTTTTTTTTTTTCGATGTTCTTCAGACGAAAGAAATGAAGACCAAAGACAAGTTCCAATTCTTTCACTGCTCTTATTTAGTCTTACAATTCTTGGTTCTTTTTCTTCTTGTTTAAGAAAAGATCCATAACTTCTTTTCATTTTCGCTTCTTTGATTGAATTTTGTTTCGTCTCTTTTTCATTCTACTCAATTTTTCTTCTCTTTCCTTTTCTCTTATTTCCCTCTTATTAATTTTGTTTCCTCTTTTTTCTTCGATTTCCTTTTTTATTCTTTCCCTCCTCTTATTTTTCTTCTCTTTTTTTGTCATCATTCCTTTTCTCTTCATTCCCTCTTCTATTTTTTTTCTTATTGTTTTCTTTGGTTTCCATCTGCCTGTCGATTTTCTTCTTCACCGCCATCTTCTAATTCTTTCATATGATGTATACGTATTTCTTCTCATTCTTCTTTTTCATTTGCACTAGCTTTAACTTTTTTTCTTCTTATCCCATTCTCTTTCTTCTCTTTCTTCTTCTTATTCTTATGTATTTGGTTATTTTTCTTAAATTTTAAGAAATCTCCATTTTTTTATATTGGCAGCACTTTCCGCGCCAATATAAAAACGCTGACAAAAAATGAACGTCATCCCAAGTAAGGTGTAAAAGTTGAAAATGTGTGCAAAAATGTTCGACATTGGTTGTAGCTTCTCCAAAATTTACTAGCCAACGGCAGCCTCAGAATCAAGCCAATCAAAACGCTTCTTATATTTTAAGCCGATTTAGCAACGCTTCTTATATTTTAAACCGATTTAGCATGTTTATTAAATTTAAGATTTTCTCCATCGGAAACACACACATATTGTCATTTATTAGTGTTATTTACTAAATTTTGTTAATTCTGACACAATGCTATGGATTTCTGGCTTTCACCAAATATAAACTCTCCTTTGAAATGACTTGGACTATATATATATAGAAATATATATTATGAAATGGACAAAGTCCGACAATTATGTTTTTAAAACATTTTTTATGTTTATGCATTCTTTTTATAGATACAAATATTCAAGTAAATGCTCTGTTTGTCCGAGAAATTTTCATAGAAAATATGCGTCCTCCGACAAGAATCGAACCTGTATCCTATACGGAACCGTCATATAGCCTGACGTGCTTTACCGATTGAGCCACAGAGGAGCGTTTCGGTTAGCAAGGTCGATTTTACTGTTTTCATGGAAAATTGTAGTTTAAAAACAGTAAATAAGAGCATTTACTTAAATATTTGTATCTATAAAAAGAATGTATAAACATAAAAAATTTCTTTAAAGATATATATATATATATATATATATATATATATATATATATATCGCGAGAGAAAGTGTGTGTGTCTAGCAACCCCGATGATATAAAGTTGCTCTTCGTTTGGGATTAATGACTTCGATCCGGAAAGAGTGCATTTGATCCACTGCACTGTCTTTCGCCACTATAAACAATTTCATACACGGGTATTACTCGATATCGGAAGATATAACTTAATGATCCACTGGGTTCCCGTAGCCTAAAGGGACAAACAGCTCAATGATGACGAACAATGTTATTGATAGAATTCTCTCGAAATATTCCAAATCAACATTTGGTTGCTAATGATGCGAATGTGACAAGCGCGATATGAGATACTGGCTGAGCAAGAAACCAGTATTCAATTATTGCCAAGCAATAATCATACTCGTTTACGAGGATGCAGCCATTATTTGTAACTAATTTAGTTTGGTGGTCAGTTTTCGAGCACTTCTAGATTTTGAAGGCACATTTTCTAAATGGCACCTCCTTCCTAACCTGGAGGATTGGCGTAACACAGTCTTCCTATTCCTGTTTTTCTTCTTATTTTCTATTCTTTTTTTTTCCATATTTTTTGCCTGTGTAAAGAGTTTGTTGGTCAGTTGGAAGTTTTTTCACGTTCTTCGGATCTCAAGCCGATGAATCGGTGGGTGGAGTTGGGGTTTTCCTGTTTAGATGACTTATTACTATTGCACCATTCCTAGGGCAGTAGCTAGAAAATCACCTTTCAGGTCAACTTGCAGATGCACCCGGCTTCTCTGATGGACTGAGGGCAAAGTCTATTTTGGCATCGTTTGGAGCGAGTTACATACTGCAGTAGAGTTGGAAATAATAAACATGAGAACACGTGTGGAAATAATTTGTAGTGATATTTTTTGTTTGTATTTTTTTATATTTATTTAATTTTTTTATATTTTTATTTACTAAGTAAATATTAGTTTTAGCATACGTCCCTAGAAATGGTGCATTATTATTAAGTATGCTGAGCTTCTAAACCGACTTACCGAATAGATCTTAGATTCTCTCGAGGATCTAAGAGACTCAATCCTTCGTATTTCTTGGCTGGGTGTTTATATATCCTCCTGGCTTTGATCATCCCGTATATATGACCATTCTATGCGCAACTAGATGAACTATCGTAAAAACCCAAACTAAGCAGGGGCGCCCGTGAGGATCAAAGCTCGCTGTTTCGTGAAAGAGGCTTTGCTGTCACTTCACCCAAACTAAGAGTTATAAATATCCGCGATTCATAAACTTTGTAAAGGATCGAGCTTAACTCGTACGAATTTCTTTAAAATAGCATTTCTTTCTTGTAACCAATGACTTTCTCATTGTTTTAACTGATCGACTCAGTAAACAAGTGATTAGAATTTCTTTAATTTAATCTTTTTTTTTCTTTTCATTTTCTTTCACTAATTGCACATCTGCTTTTTCCGTATCTGCTTTTCTTCATCGTTTACATAAACATTGGCCTGAAATATTTAAAACGTTCTTAAATTGACATAAGTACAGCTGCCATATCTGGACTGGGGCTGTCATGTCTGGGCTAGGGCTGTCATATCTGGGCTGGGGCTGCCATATCTGGACTAGGGCTACCATATCTGGACTGGGGCTGCCCTATCTGGGTTAAGGCTGCCATATCTGGACTGGGGCTGCCCAGTCCTCACTTAGTTGTCTTGATAGAGTTAAGAAGTGTCCACAAGATAGGAAATTGTGGAGGGCCATGATCGCTCATTTCCTGAAAGGACACTGTACAAAGAAGAAGGAGAAGAAAAAGAAGAAATTAAGTCACTTTTATTAATGCTCTAGTGAAAGTCATAAAACCATCTATTCTTATCATTTCTAACTAAGGTAGACTTT
Source organism: Acanthosepion pharaonis (assembly GCA_903632075.3). Lineage (NCBI taxonomy): Eukaryota > Metazoa > Mollusca > Cephalopoda > Sepiida > Sepiidae > Acanthosepion > Acanthosepion pharaonis. Next base: position 1,692,207 of record CAHIKZ030001946.1, on the reverse strand, counting down.
GCCTTTTTATTTTGAAGAACTTGAGAACTGAACGGAGAAAGACAAGTCTAAATTCGAAATGACGGAAAAGGTAACAGGATATCACTCTACGAGAAGTCAATTCATAATTAATAAAATAAAAGAAACAGTGGATAGCCATGATCTCCTACATTCTAAAGTCGTGTTATAGGGGATATTAAGTGCCTCATTCATTATTTCTATAAATTCGATTCTCACTTGGTGTTTAACATTGGTAGCTTTGTACCAATTGACATCGTGCTGGCAATCAATATTTGATAAACCCCTTTGCAACTTTTGGGAATTTCATATGTATTGCGTAACCAAGTTTTGCGACAGACGAGACTTAATAAATATTTGAGAAGGCAAAGAAAGGAGTGACGTTTTTGCTCGTAACATATTAAACGCTCATCACTCCAAATCGTTGTAGTGCAAAAAGATCATACAGGCTAGGTCGTACGTTCAATCCCAAGTATCGCCATCAATATTTAGCTCATTTTTTAGATATTTGTAATATTCTCAGGCGATTTCAAGGGCAGCACTGCCTCCTGAATGCATTTGATTTTGGATCCGCGTTACGTCTAAGGCCCAGTGGGAAGATGAATGGGGACATAACGAGGCCATCACTAGTCATCACTTCAAACACCATGATGTTGAAAGGATATTTAGTTTTCATCTCATGGTACATCGTTTGGGGACACTGCACATCCTCAGACTGACAACCAAACACTTGAATTGTTCTTATTGGATCTTCCGGCGCGAATAGCAAGCAATACAGTATGCTGTTTCTAAATTTCTGTCAAAGTGATTTTCCTTTATGATGATCATTATCTCACAGACGGTGCCCAACTGACCCCACCCCTGCACTAAAGTCTGCAGTCGAAAAAATCAAAAACAAAAAACGCTCATGCACGAAATTAAGAATATGAAAACGGCAAATAATTTACGCATCGCACACTATATATATATATATATATATATATATATATATATATATATATATATATATATATATATAGTATTAAGCTATGCTATATTTATGGGTAAAAGTTTTCAATAGAAGGGATAGGGCGTATGTAAATATAAAAGTTGAAACTGAGATCAACACGTTTCGGTGACAGTCTGTTTAATGCGTGAAGGCAATCTTCAGGCCATGTATTTTGCATTGGGTTGACTGTTTATATATGTTGGCTAATGGTACATTACGGGTAGCAACATCTATCGCATTATCCTAACGATTATTGGGTGGGCGGTAAGTAGGAATAATTATGGACTGAATGCGGTTATTTGCAACTATTTTTAATGTTTGATTATATATATATATATATATATATATATATATATATATATATATATATATATATATATATACAGAGAGAGAGAGAGAGAGAGATGGTGGACTCTCCCATCGTATTCGACGTATGAGAGTCAAGCAGCTCAGTTCCTATGAACCAACAGCCAGACACCAGCACCCAGCACATAAGATTTGATTATAGTAGTGAAGGCTTTGTGTAAAACCAACCAGATTTTTGAAGGGCCTAATTCAGAGACCTGGTGCACTACGTGCCACAAGGTCCCCAAACGACCCTCTGCAGGTTTTGAATTCACAGTTGTCCTTCTCCTAGACCAGTTGCCATCCAAGGCTACAGAACCCAGTCTGTCCTGCTATTTACCCATAGCTGGAGGGAAAAGAAGAGGATTCATAATTTTCCTAAGGGTATTAGCACGTAAGTGGATGTAATGGATTTAAGGAGGCGCAGTGGCGTAATGAATAGCAGCTCGGCTTGATGAATCGGAGGAATCAGAGAGCCGAGTTCGAATAAATATATATATATATATATATATATATATATATATATATATAGATATATTATTATTCCGATATCGAATAAATATATATATATATATATATATATATATATATATATATATATATATATATGTATAGATAGATATATTTATTATTCCGAGTTCGAATACATATATATATATATATATATATATATATATATATTATTATTATTATTATTATTATTATTAGAAGAAGAAGAAGAAGAAGAAAGAAGAAGAAAAGAAAAACCTTAAAAATCCATCTCGGTTATATTTTTATATCCATCTCTTCAGACCAAAAGTTTTTCTAGAAATGGAGTCAATCCATCCAGGCAAAGGAATAGGAAAAAGGAAATAAATAAAAGAAAAAAAAGAAAAATAGTTGACTTCATTTCTATAGACCCTTTCGATCTGAAGAGATGAACATAAAAATATTCATGAAATAAATTATAACCGTAATGAATTTTTAAGGATAGTCTTTACTTATTATATTTCTCTTTGGATCAGTATCATCATTGGAAATATCCCTACCTATTACAAATTGATTATATATATATATATATATATATATATATATATGGTTAACTGGTTATCAATATTTTTTGCTTATACAAAGCCTAAGCATATTTTGTATTGTATAAATATTTCTTTACACCTTTTTTTTTTTTTTGCCTTAACATTAAAACAATGCTTCTTCCATACACAAATGCTTGAATTTTACCCATAGCTTGGCAGGAGAACGCATTAGAACAATTGCCATGAAAATATATTTTAGAAAAGACATAGGGAAGCCACGTCACGGCAGTGGAAAAGTAACTGAAGTCGAGATGCCAGGTCAGGACTGATCACATTACAGACCTTTCTTTGGATTTCTTCAACAATCTAGCAATATATAGCAGAAGAATCAGGCAAGATGGGGCAACAATCGCTTCACAGATGAATGTTTACTACGGTCTTTTAGCTTTATTTACACGGCGAAGAATTGTAGCTATCGATATGATATTTTGCTCGTAATGGCAATATTGTTTTTTTATTCGACAACAATGCGACAGATGAAGTTGGTTTTATCACAAACCAGAAGTCTCTTTGCCGCTTAGCTTGGAATTACTTTATGGTAAAGTGTCTGTTAACGGCAAAACGCACACACGGACACAAATGAAGTCATGGAGAGGGCGTTCGCACAAGCGAAAATCTAATCACGCCTCCTTCATGTAGATTTGTTTGAACTCGATTAAAACTCTCTCTCTATCTTGCTCTCTCTCTCTCTCTCTCTCTCTCTCTCTCTCTCTCTCTTCCTCCCTCTCTTATGTACACGTTGTACTTTCATGTAGGGCGCCTTCCGTAGCGCGATCTTTAACAAGCTTACCTGCCGTGCCAATTCGGCAATGTGCTTCGTCCTCTTTAGCGTCCTCCGTGACAGAATATGAGAAACAAAGCAGGTGCCTCATAGAACGACTTCTCGTCATTTCGCTATTGATTTATAAGCTCATCTACTCGACCATTTAATCAGTTGTGAATTTGATCCTCACTACGTGCCACATACTTGCAGCCCCATTCTGCACGTGTTCAGTAAATAAACACTTTCAGGTCATTCTATTAAGCGTTGTAATTCTATTTAGATCTACAAATCGGCAGTCCGAGTAACGCTTAGCAACTCGAAAAGCCGAGATCGAATTCTGATCAAGTTCGTTGCATTCACCTTCGCACAATTACCCCCGAGGACGGTATGAATTCAGCTTCTCTCTTCCCAACTTGCTGTGTCTAGTGAAAAATAGTCTGAAAAATTTGTGAAAAATTTTCAGGGCGCTTTTGAATAAAGATAAGAGTTTTCCTCCTCCTCCTTCTCCTCCTCCTCCTCCTTCTCCTCCTCCTCCTTCTCCTCCTCCTTCTCCTCCTCCTCCTTCTCCTCCTCCTCCTCCTCCACTGCGAGTGAAAGGTGGTTCAGTCAACCCTGTTATTTAACTCATAGATGTGAAGAGAAGAAACGAAATGAAGTCATAAACTTTACCAAAGTTATTAGTGCCAGTGTGAACTCAATAAACTCGATCGGATTTCGAACTTGTCTCACCTATTTCTCTTTCCGAATTCGCTATAATTAACATAAATATTAATGATGGCAGAAATACTTTTATATTTTAAAAAGTAAATGGATTTCGGGCAGATGTTTCAGAAAGATCTTTCGAGTGATCAAAAAGAAATGAATGAACGGAAAATGCGTCAGGGGCTGAGTAATCAAGCGTACTGCTTTATTGCAAACTACAACAGACGACACTTCGTCTCGGAAAAATCAGACATAGAAGTTTGAGGTTGGGAACGCTCACAATATGTTTTTTCTATATAACTTGATAGTAAATCTTTCTTCGTTTGACACGAGATCGGATAGTGAGGAAAGCTGTACTAACGTAGGTCTTTCGTAAATGCGAAGTTGCTTAAAACGAATTTTCGAAACTATAATTTCTTTGCCATTTAAATAGGCCTACATTGGACCAGATGGGCTTACGAAGATTAAGTTCTAATATGTTTGGCGTCTGACTAAACTAGTAATTGACTAAATTATTTTATAAATTGAACGCATTTTCGATTCCAGCTGCTTGTGTGTCAAGATTTTGGCAAATTTGTTTACATTGTACCAAGAGGTGTAGGTAGGTGGAGCTGCTGTTAACTGTTTCATAGAAAGTACATTTGTTATATGAGTCAAGATAAAGCATCTATTTATTTTCTTAAATGAACCCTGACTTGTATAAAAAGGAGTGGAACAGCTTAAAGCATGTTCAACACTTAACGTATGAAATAAAAACAAATTTATCATAGATAGGCATAGTCTGACACAAGGCCACCAGTATAGAAAAAACAAGTGAGGATGAAACTCAATACAATGATATATTCTAATGATATCAATATACAGGGTGCGATGAGTAAATTGTCGCCATCTTATATTTTTAATTTCGCTCATACGTGTTGTTTGTTTTTGATTTTGTCGACTGTTTAGTATTGTCGGCTCAATTGGTCACTGTCTGTGATACAGACAGGTCCTATAGCCTTGGGTGGCAAATGGCCTTAGAGATGGCGCCTCACATCATATTCCGCGGTCTTCGGCTGTCATTCGAGTGGTTGGAGAGAAGATGGGTGCCGCCAATCTATCTGAAAGCCAACTGAAACGATCATTTAGGCAGATGAATCAAAGCCTGTTTCTTCTGCCCTCGAGTTCCCTCCCCACAAGCCGACAATTGAAGCAATCGACGAAGCAACTGATGATAATATTGATGATGATGATGATGATGATGATGATGACATAAATTTCACAGAGCTACACATAAGATGAAACTCTATTGTGGCAGAGAGAGAGTCTGGGAAACACACAGATACACATATATTTTTTTTAGTGAAATTGGAATAGATTTGAATAGTGAAATTAAATCAGAGCATTTTGTTTACTGATGTGGAAATCTGACCTAGGGCAGAAGTTGTACCCATTGAATCTGGGTCAACAGTAGACAATAGAAATGGTCAAAATAATTTTTATCGATTAAAAATTGAAATAGAGCTGAGTAAGCTAGAAGGAACTTTGGAATTCACATGATTTTGGTTGAAGCAGCCAGAACCCCGTGTAAATCACGTGCGAAGTAGTAGGGGCGAGGTTCAGTTATAACCAGCTTGGTTTATCTATATAAACGCGTAGTTATGCTGAAAAAGCGAGACGGGAGACAATTCTTGAAGAGAGAAGAGAGAATTGGCCCGTGCGAGCGTTGGGAGGAGGAACGCCACTATAACTTTAAGCCCCACACAGCAATCTTTCTCCCTCCATTGCAAGAGTCATATATCGTTCTGAGACGATTTAACAAGATAATCACAGACACTCTCTCTGTTTCTAGAATCCAGTGTATGAGTTTTTTTTTTTTGGGGGTTGTTTTTTTTTTGACTTTTCTTTTCTGTAACCTGTTTCTCTTCTCTACTATTCTTTTCTGCTATATAAAAGACATTAACAATTCAACCATTGAATCGATGTTTGTCCGGCTTTCTGCAGATATTTTTTTTTTTTTTTTTGCTGCATTCTAAATTTCTTAGCATAGACTCCCCAGCCGTGTCTACATCTTCAGTCGACCGTGAATGGATGGACATCACTTCTGCTTTCTGGATCAAACCAAACACAACGTGGGCAGGAAGCAGGATTAAACCAGCGGACGGGTTGAATAATCTACGGATGCTCAGGGGACCTACGGCCACACCCTCAAGTTCGGTTAGGACCGAGTAGACACCTCAACCCAGAGAGTAAGACGTCGGAGGTTGAGGGGCCGGGGCGAATGTGTCCGACTATAATCCCCGTGTCCCATTTTATTAATACCCTTTGCAATTAGTATATTCTTAAAAACAATATTTCACTGTCTGATAATAATAATAATAATAATAATAATAATAATAATAATAATAAAGAAACAAGCATAATTTTACAAGAATACAATTGTAGAGATGTAAATATCTGCCTACTTATCTTTGCTAAGGCACAGAGGCTATATAAGTGCCCAAGAAGTAGAATACGATACGCAAGATTAAACACAATCACAGGACTGAGAAAATACGAAGAAAATCCCTTTTTTATAACAACATTATTTGAGAAGAATTTTTTAAAAAAGGTTGAAGTTTTTTTTTAACTACTAAATAAATATTGCAAATAAAGGACGTTTAAAAAAAAGTCTTCTCGACGAGACGCCATGCACTTGTAATTTCGGAGATTATAATTCATCAGATAAATAAATTTAGAGAAACTTGTCATTGTCACGTAAGGCTAAAAGATTTCTTCGAAATAAATATTTACCAAACTCAAAAGTTATGAAAATAACCACACATATATTTTTGTGTGTAAGGCATTTCACAAAGCACACAGATACTATACTGATCCTGTATTTATTCACCTCCTCACGCTTGGAAAAATGTGACACGAGATTGTTGGGGGGTACAAACTTTTTCTTTGCTGAAGCTTTTAAAGGTTAATCCCTAAGCCACACTGTAAAAGACATGCCCAGGCGGGCATGGGAATAACGAAGGGTGTTATTGTCAGCTACTCCCATTAATCCCAGCAATCGTAAAAAGCAGATTTGGAAAGAAAGGCGAAACTGGATACAACCAGTAAATAAGACTGAACCACTTAGTGTGACATACACAGAAAGCAAATAATTAATGTATACATCTACATGTGGTATATAAAATGGCCGTACTTGAAATATACAATTGTGTGAGTCATTTTTAGGACGATGAAATGTATTCTTTTTGTGAACGCTTTATTACGGTGGAGTAATGGATAGCGGAACAGTATTACAAAGAGTTTTGTTGGTCTCTCGCTGAACTGCGCCCCCCCCACACACACCCACACATAATAATCAAGGGGGTTTCAGTCTGGGGAGTTAGGTGACAAGATGTAAAGGCTGACGTGGTCGCAGAAATTGTTTGACAGCCATAGTTGAGTTCTCTTGTTTGTGTGACATGGTGTAGAGTCCTGTCTCCAGACATAAGGTCATCCAGCAGTCACCCTCTTGTTCCAGGGCAGTAGTACTTCCTCAAGGCACTTGATATAGTCCCCTGTGTTGAGTCTGAGACTCTGTGGGAAGATGAATGGAGGCAATACGTCGCCATCACTAGTGATCACCTCTAATCACCATTAGATTCAATTCAACTCTTTCCAAATCCTTTGCACTGTCCTCAGATTAACAACCAAACTCTCTGAAAGCTTCGTATTGGAGATTCCGGCGGGAAAACAAGCATGCTGTTTCCAAATTTGGGGCGTGGTGAATTGCGTCATGGTGTTCTTTTTCTCACAGACAGTTCAAAACTGACCCTACTATAATGTACAGTCGACAGCATCAAAAACAAACAACGCATATGCGTGAAATTAAAATAAAACATGGGGACAATTTACCCATCGTATCCTATATATATATATATATATATATATATATATATATATATATATATATATATATATATATATATATATGTGTGTGTGTGTGTGTGTGTGTGTGTGTGTGTGTGGAAGCACGTTGGAGTAATGGATAGCGGCTTGGATTGAGGAATCGGAGAGCCGAGGTCGAATTACAGTCGAATCCATTATATTCACTTACCTTGGGAAAAGTATAAATATGAATCCTCTTTTCCCTTCAAGGGTAAATAGCAGGACAAACTGGGTTCTATAGTCTTGGATGGCAACTGATCTACCGCAGAAAGAAATGCGGGAAAAATCTGCCTCGTCAGTCATGTATCGAAAGATACATGCTCGCCTAAGCGTGTATCACGCATGGCACATAACTGACTGGCTATCTACAACGATGAACCGACGAGAAAAGAGACGCGCCTCATGACCAAGGGAGAAAAAAGAGGAAGAAAAGATCTTGCTATCCCCTTTTATAGGCTCCGGCAAGCGATTTTGATTGGCTTCGCGGTATCCTATAACGTTCTATTTTGGGCCACGCGAGTAAGTGTGACATTCCAATTTTAATTTCCACTAAATCCAACAAGGTCATTTTAATGTGGGGTGCCCATAACCGTATATATGGACCAAGATCCAAAATTCCCCAGTTCTTTTCACCTACCCTCCTTTTTATGTATTTACTTAACCCCCCACGAGGTTGGGTTGTGACATAAGGTTGGTTTAATGTGGGGAGCCCGAGCGCGTGCACCCGGGCAAGGAACAAAAATTCCCCTCAGCCCCCGCAACCGTCGGTTGCGCTGGCCTCGGTGCGTGCACCGATCCTTCTCTTTAGTGCAATGAGAAGGCGCGGCATCGGGCAGCTGTTCCCCAGGGTCAGGCACCTCTCAGTATAATTTTCCTCAGTTGCAACTCTGTCCTTTGATGGAGTCGCCCCTGAGTGCACTCTACCCAAAGACAAAGACGCACCTGAGAGATGATAAGTAGACGTGAAATTACTCAAAAACCTCTTTAGTGCAATGAGGGAGGTTCTGCTATAGTGATGAAATCCCCGGAACCAGGCATCCCTCATAATTTAAGAGAAAAAGACGACAGACAGTAAACTGATTCGAAAACAGAGCTTAGGGAGTGACACCTTGTTACTTGATAATGTATACAGATACTCTATTCAGATGTAAAATTGCAGATCTGTTTATTTTTGACGGGTAATATGCTAGTTTTAAAATTAAATAGTACCTTGCGGCAGGTGTATAAAATCAGAAATAAGATATGCGTATTTCAATAAGTTTAAATTTACGTATATATTTAACCGCACGTCTACAGGGGCGGAAGGAATCGAGTTTACATTGGATTGGGAGCCCACGCGTAAAAGTGGATTGGGGAAAAACATTGCTCAAGCCTCTTCGACATTTCCCCTTTTAGGGACCGCCTCAGGCGCCGTAGCCTGGAAATGTATTACCTGAAGGACGGCCTTTTAGGGATCGTGCATATTTTATTAATTTGCGCCTACGGCCTGACTTCTTATTTCGCCTTTGTAAATCAGAATTATTAACAGTTGCAAAAGTGAGATGAGCGACTTTTGGGGTTAAGTTATGTACAGTGTACACGAAAAGCACCTGTTCTTATCTAATCACAGGTTAAGCAGTATTGAATCTGGACAATACTTGGATGGTGACTACTTTTGAACACTTGTTGGGGTAAGCAATCTTTAAGTTTATATTTCGGAAGCACGGTGGAGTAATGGATAGCGGAGAGCCGAGTTCGAATTCCAGTCGAATCCATTACATTCACTTACGTGCTAATAACTTTGGGAAAGGTATAAATCCATCTCTTCTTTCTTATGATTATGTGTGCTTATTAGGAGGCATGGAAGATTAATGGATTGTGGCTTGGATTGAGGAATCGGAGAGAAGAGTTCGAATTCCAGTCGAATCCATTACATTCCCTTTACGTGCTAATACCCTTGGGAAAGGTATGAATCCATCTCTTCTTTCTTTCTTATTATTATGTGTGCTTATTAGGAGGCATGGAAGATTAATGGATTGTGGCTTGGATTGAGGAATCGGAGAGATGAGTTCGAATTCCAGTCGAATCCTTTACATTCCCTTACGTGCTAATAACCTTGGGAAAGGTATGAATCCATCTCTTCTTTCTTATGATTATGTGTGCTTATTAGGAGGCATGGAAGATTAATGGATTGTGGCTTGGATTGAGGAATCGGAGAGAAGAGTTCGAATTCCAGTCGAATCCATTACATTCCCTTACGTGCTAATACCCTTGGGAAAGGTATAAATCCATCTCTTCTTTCTTTCTTATGATTATGTGTGCTTATTAGGAGACATGGAACAGTAATGGATTGTGGCTTGGATTGAGGAATCGGAGAGAAGAGTTCGAATTCCAGTCGAATCCATTACATTCCTTACGTGCTAATAACTTTGGGAAAGGTATGAATCCATCTCTTCTTTCTTATGATTATGTGTGCTTATTAGGAGGCATGGAAGATTAATGGATTGTGGCTTGGATTGAGGAATCGGAGAGAAGAGTTCGAATTCCAGTCGAATCCATTACATTCCCTTACGTGCTAATACCCTTGGGAAAGGTATAAATCCATCTCTTCTTTCTTTCTTATGATTATGTGTGCTTATTAGGAGGCATGGAAGATTAATGGATTGTGGCTTGGATTGAGGAATCGGAGAGAAGAGTTCGAATTCCAGTCGAATCCATTACATTCACTTATGTGCTAATACCCTTGGGAAAGGTATAAATCCATCTCTTCTTTCTTTCTTATGATTATGTGTGCTTATTAGGAGGCATGGAAGATTAATGGATTGTGGCTTGGATTGAGGAATCGGAGAGAAGAGTTCGAATTCCAGTCGAATCCTTTACATTCCCTTACGTGCTAATAAACTTGGGGAAGGTATGAATCCATCTCTTCTTTCTTATGATTATGTGTGCTTATTAGGAGGCATGGAAGATTAATGGATTGTGGCTTGGATTGAGGAATCGGAGAGAAGAGTTCGAATTCCAGTCGAATCCTTTACATTCCCTTAAGTGCTAATAAACTTGGGGAAGGTATGAATCCATCTCTTCTTTCTTATGATTATGTGTGCTTATTAGGAGGCATGGAAGATTAATGGATTGTGGCTTGGATTGAGGAATCGGAGAGAAGAGTTCGAATTCCAGTCGAATCCATTACATTCCCTTACGTGCTAATACACTTTGGAAAGGTATAATCCATCTCTTTCTTTCTTATGATTATGTGTGCTTATTAGGAGGCATGGAAGATTAATGGATTGTGGCTTGGATTGAGGAATCGGAGAGAAGAGTTCGAATTCCAGTCGAATCCATTACATTCACTTACGTGCTAATAACCTTGGGAAAGGCATATAAATCCATCTTTCTTTCTTATGATTATGTGTGCTTATTAGGAGGCATGGAAGATTAATGGATTGTGGCTCAGATTGAGGAATCGGAGAGAAGAGTTCGAATTCAGTCGAATCCATTACATTCACTTACGTGCTAATAACTTTGGGAAAGGCATGAATCCATCTCTTCTTTCTTTCTTATGATTATGTGTGCTTATTAGGAGGCATGGAAGATTAATGGATTGTGGCTTGGATTGAGGAATCGGAGAGAAGAGTTCGAATTCCAGTCGAATCCATTACATTCACTTACGTGCTAATACACTTGGGAAAGGTATAAATCCATCTCTTCTTTCTTATGATTATGTGTGCTTATTAGGAGGCATGGAAGATTAATGGATTGTGGCTTGGATTGAGGAATCGGAGAGAAGTTCGTTCGTCGAATTCCAGTCGAATCCATTACATTCCATCTTACGTGCTAACGGCATGGAAGATTAATGGATTGGGGAGGAATCGGAGGTATTCGAATCCATCCATCTTCTTTCTTTCTTATTCTTATGTGTGTTTATTAGGAGGCATGGAAGATTAATGGATTGTGGCTTGGATTGAGGAATCGGAGAGAAGAGTTCGAATTCCAGTTGAATCCATTACATTCCCTTACGTGCTAATAACTTTGGGAAAGGCATGAATCCATCTCTTCTTTCTTTCTTATGATTATGTGTGCTTATTAGGAGGCATGGAAGATTAATGGATTGTGGCTTGGATTGAGGAATCGGAGAGAAGAGTTCGAATTCCAGTCGAATCCATTACATTCCCTTACGTGCTAATAACTTTGGGAAAGGCATGAATCCATCTCTTCTTTCTTTCTTATGATTATGTGTGCTTATTAGGAGGCATGGAAGATTAATGGATTGTGGCTTGGATTGAGGAATCGGAGAGAAGAGTTCGAATTCCAGTTGAATCCATTACATTCCCTTACGTGCTAATAACTTTGGGAAAGGCATGAATCCATCTCTTCTTTCTTTCTTATGATTATGTGTGCTTATTAGGAGGCATGGAAGATTAATGGATTGTGGCTTGGATTGAGGAATCGGAGAGAAGAGTTCAATTCCAGTTGAATCCATTACATTCACTTACGTGCTAATACCCTTGGGAAAGGTATGAATCCATCTCTTCTTTCTTATGATTATGTGTGCTTATTAGGAGGCATGGAAGATTAATGGATTGTGGCTTGGATTGAGGAATCGGAGAGAAGAGTTCGAATTCCAGTCGAATCCATTACATTCCTTACGTGCTAATAACTTTGGGAAAGGTATGAATCCATCTCTTCTTTCTTTCTTATGATTATGTGTGCTTATTAGGAGGCATGGAAGATTAATGGATTGTGGCTTGGATTGAGGAATCGGAGAGAAGAGTTCGAATTCAGTCGAATCCATTACATTCACTTACGTGCTAATAACTTTGGGAAAGGTATGAATCCATCTCTTCTTTCTTTCTGATTATGTGTGCTTATTAGGAGGCATGGAAGATTAATGGATTGTGGCTTGGATTGAGGAATCGGAGAGAAGAGTTCGAATTCCAGTTAATCCATTACATTCACTTACGTGCTAATAACTTTGGGAAAGGCATGAATCCATCTCTTCTTTCTTTCTTATGATTATGTGTGCTTATTAGGAGGCATGGAAGATTAATGGATTGTGGCTTGGATTGAGGAATCGGAGAGAAGAGTTCGAATTCCAGTTGAATCCATTACATTCACTTACGTGCTAATAACTTTGGGAAAGGCATGAATCCATCTCTTCTTTCTTTCTTATGATTATGTGTGCTTATTAGGAGGCATGGAAGATTAATGGATTTAGGCTTGGATTGAGGAATCGGAGAGAAGAGTTCGAATTCAGTCGAATCCATTACATTCCTTACGTGCTAATAACTTTGGGAAAGGTATGAATCTATCTCTTCTTTCTTATGATTATGTGTGCTTATTAGGAGGCATGGAAGATTAATGGATTGTGGCTTGGATTGAGGAATCGGAGAGAAGAGTTCGAATTCAGTCGAATCCATTACATTCACTTACGTGCTAATAACTTTGGGAAAGGTATGAATCCATCTCTTCTTTCTTTCTTATGATTATGTGTGCTTATTAGGAGGCATGGAAGATTAATGGATTGAGGCTTGGATTAAATCCAATCGGAGAGAAGAGTTCGAATTCCTTTCGAATCCATTACATTCCCTTACGTGCTAATAATTTGGAAAAGGTATGAATCCATCTCTTCTTTCTTATGATTATGTGTGCTTATTAGGAGGCATGGAAGATTAATGGATTGTGGCTTGGATTGAGGAATCGGAGAGAAGAGTTCAATTCTCAGTTGAATCCATTTACATTCCTTGATTACGTGCTAATAACTTTGGGAAAGGTATGAATCCATCTCTTCTTTCTTTCTTATGATTATGTGTGCTTATTAGGAGGCATGGAAGATTAATGGATTGTGGCTTGGATTGAGGAATCGGAGAGAAGAGTTCGAATTCCAGTTGAATCCATTACATTCCCTTACGTGCTAATAACTTTGGGAAAGGCATGAATCCATCTCTTTCTTTCTTATGATTATGTGTGCTTATTAGGAGGCATGGAAGATTAATGGATTGTGGCTTGGATTGAGGAATCGGAGAGAAGAGTTCGAATTCCAGTCGAATCCATTACATTCACTTACGTGCTAATACCTTTGGGAAAGGTATGAATCCATCTCTTCTTTTCTTATGATTATGTGTGCTTATTAGGAGGCATGGAAGAGTAATGGATTGTAACTCGGATTGAGGAATCGTAGAGACGAGTTCGAATTCCAGTCGAATCCATTACATTCATTTACGTGCTAATAACTTTGGGAAAGGTATAAATCCATCTCTTCTTTCTTATGATTATGTGTGCTTATTAGGAGGCATGGAAGATTAATGGATTGTGGCTCGGATTGAGGAATCGGAGAGAAGAGTTCGAATTCCAGTCGAATCCATTACATTCACTTACGTGCTAATAACTTTGGGAAAGGTATGAATCCATCTCTTCTTTCTTTTCTATGATTATGTGTGCTTATTAGGAGGCATGGAAGATTAATGGATTGTGGCTTGATTGAGGAATCGGAGAGAAGAGTTCGAATTCCAGTTGAATCCATTACATTCACTTACGTGCTAATAACTTTGGGAAAGGCATGAATCCATCTCTTCTTTCTTTCTTATGATTATGTGTGCTTATTAGGAGGCATGGAAGATTAATGGATTGTGGCTTGGATTGAGGAATCGGAGAGAAGAGTTCGAATTCCAGTCGAATCCATTACATTCCCTTTACGTGCTAATAACTTTGGGAAAGGTATGAATCCATCTCTTCTTTCTTTTTTTTATGATTATGTGTGCTTATTAGGAGGCATGGAAGATTAATGTATTGTGGCTTGGATTGAGGAATCGGAGAGAAGAGATCGAATTCCAGTCGAATCCATTACATTCACTTACGTGCTAATAACTTTGGGAAAGGTATGAATCCATCTCTTCTTTCTTTCTTATGATTATGTGTGCTTATTAGGAGGCATGGAAGATTAATGGATTGTGGCTTGGATTGAGGAATCGGAGAGAAGAGATTCGAATTCCAGTCGAATCCATTACATTCACTTACGTGCTAATAACTTTTGGAAAAGGTATGAATCTATCTCTTCTTTCTTATGATTATGTGTGCTTATTAGGAGGCATGGAAGATTAATGGATTGAGGCTTGGATTAAGGAATCGGAGAGAAGAGTTCGAATTCCAGTCGAATCCATTACATTCACTTACGTGCTAATACCCTTGGGAAAGGTATGAATCCATCTCTCTTTCTTTCTTATGATTATGTGTGCTTATTAGGAGGCATGGAAGATTAATGGATTGTGGCTTGGATTGAGGAATCGGAGAGAAGAGATCGAATTCCAGTCGAATCCATTACATTCACTTACGTGCTAATAACTTTGGGAAAGGTATGAATCTATCTCTTCTTTCTTATGATTATGTGTGCTTATTAGGAGGCATGGAAGATTAATGGATTGAGGCTTGGATTAAGGAATCGGAGAGAAGAGTTCGAATTCCAGTCGAATCCATTACATTCACTTACGTGCTAATACCCTTGGGAAAGGTATGAATCCATCTCTTCTTTCTTATGATTACGTGTGCTTATTAGGAGGCATGGAAGATTAATGGATTGTGGCTCGGATTGAGGAATCGGAGAGAAGAGTTCGAATTCCAGTCGAATCCATTACATTCACTTACGTGCTAATAACTTTGGGAAAGGTATAAATCCATCTCTTCTTTCTTTCTTATGATTATGTGTGCTTATTAGGAGGCATGGAAGATTAATGGATTGTGGCTTGGATTGAGGAATCGGAGAGAAGAGTTCGAATTCCAGTCGAATCCATTACATTCACTTACGTGCTAATAACCTTGGGAAAGGTATGAATCCATCTCTTCTTTCTTATGATTATGTGTGCTTATTAGGAGGCATGGAAGATTAATGGATTGTGGCTTGGATTGAGGAATCGGAGAGAAGAGTTCGAATTCCAGTCGAATCCATTACATTCACTTACGTGCTAATAACTTTGGGAAAGGTATGAATCTATCTCTTCTTTCTTATGATTATGTGTGCTTATTAGGAGGCATGGAAGATTAATGGATTGTGGCTTGGATTGAGGAATCGGAGAGAAGAGTTCGAATTCCAGTCGAATCCATTACATTCACTTACGTGCTAATAACTTTGGGAAAGGTATGAATCCATCTCTTATTTCTTTCTTATGATTATGTGTGCTTATTAGGAGGCATGGAAGATTAATGGATTGTGGCTCGGATTGAGGAATCGGAGAGAAGAGTTCAATTCCAGTCGAATCCATTACATTCACTTATGTGCTAATAACTTTGGGAAAGGTATGAATCCATCTCTTCTTTCTTTCTTATGATTATGTGTGCTTATTAGGAGGCATGGAAGATTAATGGATTGTGGCTTGGATTGAGGAATCGGAGAGAAGAGTTCGAATTCCAGTCGAATCCATTACATTCACTTACGTGCTAATAACTTTGGGAAAGGTATGAATCTATCTCTTCTTTCTTATGATTATGTGTGCTTATTAGGAGGCATGGAAGATTAATGGATTGTGGCTTGGATTGAGGAATCGGAGAGAAGAGTTCGAATTCCAGTCGAATCCATTACATTCCCTTACGTGCTAATAACCTTGGGAAAGGTATAAATCCATCTCTTCTTTCTTATGATTATGTGTGCTTATTAGGAGGCATGGAAGATTAATGGATTGTGGCTTGATTGAGGAATCGGAGAGAAGAGTTCGAATTCCAGTCGAATCCATTACATTCCCCTTACGTGCTAATAACTTTGGGAAAGGTATGAATCTATCTCTTCTTTCTTATGATTATGTGTTATTAGTATTAGAGGCATTGAAGATTAATGGATTGTGGCTTGGATTGAGGAATCGGAGAGAAGAGTTCGAATTCCAGTCGAATCCATTACATTCACTTACGTGCTAATAACCTTGGGAAAGGTATAAATCCATCTCTTCTTTCTTATGATTATGTGTGCTTATTAGGAGGCATGGAAGATTAATGGATTGTGGCTTGGATTGAGGAATCGGAGAGAAGAGATCGAATTCAGTCGAATCCATTACATTCCTTACGTGCTAATAACTTTGGGAAAGGTATAAATCTATCTCTTCTTTCTTATGATTATGTGTGCTTATTAGAGGCATGGAAGATTAATGGATTGTGGCTTGGATTGAGGAATCGGAGAGAAGAGTTCGAATTCAGTCGAATCCATTACATTCCCTTACGTGCTAATAACCTTGGGAAAGGTATAAATCCATCTCTTCTTTCTTATGATTATGTGTGCTTATTAGGAGGCATGGAAGATTAATGGATTGTGGCTTGGATTGAGGAATCGGAGAGAAGAGTTCGAATTCCAGTCGAATCCATTACATTCACTTACGTGCTAATACCCTTGGGAAAGGTATAAATCCATCTCTTCTTTCTTATGATTATGTGTGCTTATTAGGAGGCATGGAAGATTAATGGATTGTGGCTTGGATTGAGGAATCGGAGAGAAGAGTTCGAATTCCAGTCGAATCCATTACATTCCCTTACGTGCTAATAACCTTGGGAAAGGTATAAATCCATCTCTTCTTTCTTATGATTATGTGTGCTTATTAGGAGGCATGGAAGATTAATGGATTGTGGCTTGGATTGAGGAATCGGAGAGAAGAGTTCGAATTCCAGTCGAATCCATTACATTCACTTACGTGCTAATACCCTTGGGAAAGGTATAAATCCATCTCTTCTTTCTTATGATTATGTGTGCTTATTAGGAGACATGGAAGATTAATGGATTGTGGCTTGGATTAAGGAATCGGAGAGAAGAGTTCGAAATCCAGTCGAATCCATTACATTCACTTACGTGCTAATACCCTTGGGAAAGGTATAAATCCATCTCTTCTTTCTTATGATTACGTGTGCTTATTAGGAGGCATGGAAGATTAATGGATTGTGGCTCGGATTGAGGAATCGGAGAGAAGAGTTCGAATTCCAGTTGAATCCATTACATTCACTTACGTGCTAATACCCTTGAGAAAGGTATGAATCCATCTCTTCTTTCTTTCTTATGATTATGTGTGCTTATTAGGAGGCATGGAAGATTAATGGATTGTGGCTCGGATTGAGGAATCGGAGAGCCGAGTTCGAATTCCAGTCGGATCCATTACATTCACTTACGTGCTAATACCTTTGGGAAAGGTATGAATCCTCTTCTTCTCCTCCCAGCTATGGATAAATAGAAGGGCAGACTGGGTTCTATAGCCTTGGATGCCAACTGGTCTAGAAGAAGGAAAAACTCTGAATTTCAAACCGTCCTGGAGATCGTTAGATTCAGTCAGTCTATCGCCCAAGAAACACCACTTCTATTGCATCTACAGTTTACAAGGTGCCCTTACGACCCTACGGGATAAAAAAAAAATAAAAAAATAAAATAAAATAAAACTTATGAAACCCAGGAAGACTTGGAAAATCACTAAGATTTTAATTAGAAAAATTTAAATATAGCTAAAAGACTTACATTGAAATTGATATGTGTAATGAACAACAGAGATTTATAAGCAACTTGTCGTATGTCAGACTTACGTAAGTTTCTTAAAGAGTTAACTTTATGCACAAATGAGAAGGAAGTTATGTGCAGGTGGATACAATTTGTCAATAAAAGAAAACAAAGTTGTGACGAATAAAACAAATTAGAGAAAAATATAATGAATGTGTAGTAAATTGACGTAAAGTTGCGAGTCGAAGAAGAAAAAAAGAGTTTCAACGGAAGAAGGGAAGAGAAAACATTGGAACAGACGACGAAAGCGGTGTCTAGCAGTTGCTATTGGTGAACACACGTTGGTGAAGCCAGTTTTATTTGTTTTGTTTTTTCTCTTTTCGAAGCGAACATCGATTCACTTCACTACTGAGATAGATAGATAGATAGATAGATAGATAGATAGATAGATAGATAGATAGATAGGAAAAGACTGTAATAGATAGAAAGAGAGAGACAAAGAGATAGATTGACAGGTAGGTATGAAGAGCCTGTGATAGAAAAAGGACGGAAAGAGAAAGAACGTGATGTTGTGCGTAAAGGAAATGAAGCCAGTTTTTCTTACGCACTCTACTTGTTGAAAGAAAGAGATGAAATGTTTTTTCAAGTCTAACTTCACGGCTTCTTGTTTACGCCACACCCCACCCCATCCCAACTGGACCTTCCTTTCTGCCCCAAACTTGGAATCAAACTACATAACGGTTATAATTGAGGCTATTGTAGTTGTTATTTCAGCTTCCAGTGTTTGCGGGTGTGCAACTAAAAACGTGTGAATAATTTCACTCACCTACCTCTGCCTTAACACACACACACACAATCTCTCTCTCTCTCTCTCTCTTCCACTCACTCACTACTCGCTTTATTTTTTCTACCCAAATTAATAGGTTCACAATTGCAGATGGAATACTCCCAGCCCTATTAATACATTCATTTACAAGTCAGACACGAGATCTATCTATCTATCTATCTATCTATCTATCTATCTATCTATCTATCTATCTATCTAAATTTCTGACTATGTCTGTCATTCCTTTTTATCACTGTCATTAACTTTCGTCATAAACCACTACTTCTTGACACGCTAATCCTCTAACCCTAACCCAGCTTTGACGGTCCTGTCCCGTTCGTACTTCGACTATATTGCAACTTTGCTTTACATGCCTTCGCACACTCTCCAGCGCGCTATCACAAGACGTGGGGAGACCGAAAGAAGTTTTTATATAATTCTTATGTTCATTTTTTTGCAAAACAATTTTCTTTAAATATTTTCAAGACATTATTTTCAGGGTTTCATTGAAATGTAGCCTTTAGTGATCATTTCGTCTGCTTTTGTTTAATTTTTAAAAATTTTTTTTAAAAAAGTTGCTAAACATTGGCTACTTTACAAAATAAAATTAATTTACTCTTCATCAACCAGTACTGAATAAATCATATAATTATAAACAAACAACCATATTAAATGTTAACTTTACACATTTCGTCAACTGCAAAATTAAAATGAAAAGAGTGATTGTTCAGTTACGACAGACAGTACTGGTCTGTGTTGAAGAAGTTACGCTAAAGAAGAATCTGTGCTTGTGTTTTTATTTTTTTATTTTATGAAAGAAGTGAACACGCCCGGACTTAGATACTTGATTAGACGAACAAGAAAGTTTCAGAAAAAAATTTAAAAAAAAAAAAAAAAAAATGGGAGATTTGTTTCAAAGTTACTCTCAATCCAAAGATCACTTTCTTTGTGAAAAGAAGAGCCCAACTTCTCTCTGGGTTTTTTTGTCTTTGCCTTTCCCCTACCTTTCCTCGTAAGTTTTGCTATTCACTCTCCTGCTTGTAGAAACTCCTGCGCGCACTCACAGTCAGTCGTAAGCTCGACTAATAATAAAATAATAGAAAGAAAGCATCTCTCTCTCTCTCTCTCTCTCTCTCGCGTGCGCGCGCGCTCTCTCGCTCTGACGTACAGAACAAATTAATGCAAGCCTCTTTCACCGTTATCACTGCGCTAGCGAGCGCTTTGAGTTTCATGAATGCAGAGAGAATCGAGATGCACTGTTTACATATGCTGAGCATTCATCTGGCCATGACATTCTGTTGAGTTTTTTGGGTTTTTTTAACTGATTGCTACATTTTCTTGCATTAAATTAGGATTTTTACTTGACGAAGCATCAGGTTCAACGAGCTTTGAAAAGCGACCCTTAATAATTTACAAAAAGGAGAAAAAATTACTCAGAACAGACGTCAAAATTACTGACAACCTACAAAAAATTAGGAGGAAAATGGGGAAAAAATCCGTTGTTAGCATCGGCGACCAATTTTGAATGGTTTTGCTTATAGTCTACTTTAATTAATATTATTTTTATTTTTTGTTTTGTTTTTTTTTTATGATTGGTGACAAAAAAAGTCAGGAAAATCTTGTATACACACTTAAAACACGCATATGCATCTTTATATATACGTGTTGGATGCGTATGTGTGTGTGTAAAGGAATTAAGATACAAGCCTCACAGAAAAAAAGGATTGTATAATTATTTCACAAAGGAATTACCATCTTCGATTTCTTTTATGGAGTAACAAGACAAGGAATTTACGTAAACTATAGAAAACAAAAAGGACGAAAATATTGCAGGTGAGAATGTCTTTTTATCTTGGTGTGTGTTTGCGTGCGTGTGTATACATTTTTTTTTCGTTTGAGCTACGTTTTTTTTAATCTTTTGTTTGATTTCTAAATGTTACACCAGAAATTGTAACTTTCTCTCGTTTTCCCTCGATTTTCATTATTATTACCGCAGCAGATTTATCCGCTAATTCTCGTTGGAGATCAAGTGACAGCAATACTCCTCATTAATAAAGGAATTATTATTATTGTTATTAATATTATTATTGCGTATTCCCGCTCGAGAATTAACTAATGGTCTATACTAGAGATTAAGTGGCAACAAGTCACAGCGATATTCCAGCAATATCGTTATGTTGAAGGACCCAATTCTTTCTCTAATTTTCAGTTCTGTTTTCTTTTACCAGGGCACTTCGGAACTATTACCAGTGCTCCAATAACGACTGACATAACTGTCATCTTCATGGTCTACAACTTACTCGAAGTTGTGAACCATTATTAATATATTGGGTAGCTAAGATTTGCACCAAATGACCTCTCAACTCTCTTTGGGGGCATCAATAATAATAATAATAAATATTATTATTGTTATTGCATTTCCAGGACAATGTAGTATTTAGTGACATTCACTGGATATCAATTGACAACAAGTCTCCACATAAATCCAGTGCATTGCGCGGTGTTTTAACTGGGATTTGTCGTTATTATTTTATGTTCACGGCAGATGTCTTGTGGTTGCCGTTGAAGAATGAATGGTAAGAAGAACGAAGAAGTCTTTTCAAAATTCAGCAACTTTTACAGACCCCGGCACTACCAAAACTTCCTCAAATATTCAACGGTTATTTTGTGAAAAATTTCTCCATTTATTTCCATTTATAAAATGCATTTTTGCCTAACCCGATTTCAGTTCTTCAAAGAATTGACAGAATTTCTCTGTTCTATTCAGATTCTGGACAATCTGTCCTGCTTTGAAATCTTTCTCAATATTCACACGTCATCGTGGAAAAAAAAGGTGTATGGACCATGCGTAACTTGAATAACGGGTGCATCTTTTTGGTTAGTGAGTACACTGACAAATCTTATCAAGCCCTTTCATTCTTTTCCTATGACTTCTTTCACTTTATGCATTATATATATAGCATGTGTGTATGGGTAAATATGCATGTATGCGTATATATATATATATATATATATATATATATATATATATATATATATATATATATATATGTGTGCATCCGTAAATATAAATATATATATATCTATATATATATATATATATATATGTATGTATATATATATAAATATATATATATATATATATATATATATATATATATATATATATATATATATATATATATATATATATATATATATATATATATACAGTACTTGTCTGACGATCGGAAGTGCGTGAAACCCAGGGTCACAAACTCACATAATTGCAACTAAACACACACACACATATATATGTATATATATATATGCGCGCGCACGTGTGTGTGTGTGTGTGTGTGCGCGCGCGTGTGTCTGTCTATGTATCTGTGTGCGTATGTTATCGGAATGGATCGAGGTAGATGCCAGCATGCGGCACCTTTGGAAAAGTGCCTGTGAATGAAATTGGGTAGACGGAAAAGTTTAGGGCCGTCGATAGCTGTGCTAGCACAAAGCCAGAAGTCATCGTGACCGAGAGTTTGAGTGTGCTGGTGTTGTTCCAATTATTGATCACGCTAGATAGCATGCTCTCTTCCAGAAACTGTGACTAAGATCTGCTCATCATAGTTGCAGTTTAAACCCCAGGTGGGCAGTTTGGGTGTCGAGCAAACCCAAATATGCCTGAGCGGCGTCTGCAATAGGGATTGGCTAGGCTTCCTAGTAGATGGGTATCCTCGAATACGAATGACCAGCTATTATTATTATGCGTACTTAAATTTATCTATACGTTGTTCCCTTAATGTGAATTTTGTTGAAATAAAAGTCTTTTTTTTCATGACGCCGGTTCATCGGCGAAACATGTTAAAGTGTTTTTCCCTATTGTCCAATATATTTATTTTATTTCATATCTATCTAAACCTATCTATTGCTGTTCCTCTCTATCTATCTCTCACTCTCTCTTT
Source organism: Acanthosepion pharaonis (assembly GCA_903632075.3). Classification (NCBI taxonomy): domain Eukaryota; kingdom Metazoa; phylum Mollusca; class Cephalopoda; order Sepiida; family Sepiidae; genus Acanthosepion; species Acanthosepion pharaonis. Next base: position 1,669,240 of record CAHIKZ030001946.1, on the reverse strand, counting down.
CTATGTGTGTATGTGTGTGTGTGTGTGTGTGTGTGTGTGATATTCTTATGTACATACCAAGAAAGGTTTCCTCCTCAACAGATATGTCTTTCTGTCTCCTCTCTAATTCCGTCTATTAATAAATATGCGGAAAATATTTATAAAAGTTGATGGAATGTCCAGTGCTTCTCGGTAAGCAATGAATGAAACACAGTTGAGATGATTAATTATTTCAATGTTTCTTCACATCACACATACGTCGCTTGGTTCTTTTACGGTTTATCAACCCTTTGTTGGTCTTTTCAAACCGAAACCTATTTTGGATTGTAGGAATACTTCCTTTTTATCAGTGAATATTGGTAATAACAATTATTTTTCCAGATACAAGTCCTACTATTTAACCCGTAGTTGGGGGAGTAGATGGATTCATACCTTTTTCAAACGTCTTGGCAGTAAATGAATGTAACGAACCCGAATTCGTAGTACATATTAACACGTATACTTAATGTAAAAATTTTCCTTTTAAACTTGAGATTGACTCTTGATTTCATTCCTCTTATTTTTAGTAATAATAATAATTATATCCTTATTTTTCATATCAGTAGTAACAAGTGGTTTCCAATTCTCAGCAGCACCCTCCTCAGTATCATAGCTGTTTTCAACAATGCCAACCTTTAAATGATCCTTGCTCTTCCTCTAATTTCCAGTTCATTCAGTCTTTTCTTTTCCGAGGCTATTTGGGACTATTTAAGTTTTATTTCATAGGCTCTTTGGAACTATTCCCAGTGCTTCGTTAACGACTGGTATGACGGTCACTCCTTTATTCTCAGGAAGGGTTGAACTACTTTTCTTTTCACTTTCTTCCAGATTTTCGTTTTGAGAAATCTGCTATTTAGCAAACTTTCTTCTTTTTGTTGGTGAAAACTGGATCCGGTCATTTCATCTGGATTGGACGATATGTTTGTATCTCGACGACGCAGTGGATATTATATTTTATCTGAAACAGTTTTTGTTCTCTGCATTTATCATCAGTCAGTTTAGTCTAAGTGTAGTCGCTTGCACAGTTCCCAATAGATCAGCTCTTCCACGCATTGATGATTCTTTCAACGGTTATTTGCTTCATTTTCTTGGCATTTATTGTAATTCTATCTATCTTGTTTTTTTATGGAATTAATTATTATGGCCTTGTTTTGGGCCGCTATTAAGACTGACTCAGTTTCTCGATTGAGATGTCCTCTACATAATCTATTTACTTGCCATGCCCTTAATTCCTGTTCTGAAGTTTCCAGAAAATTGCTTTCTTTTTCTTCTTCTTCTTCTTCTTCTTCTTCTTCTTATTATTATTATTATTATTTTATTATTATTATTATTATTATTATTAGTAGTAGTAGTAGTAGTAGTAGTAGTAGTAGTAGCTGTTGCATTTGTTGTTAATTACGCTATGAGATTTTTGTGAAACACATATTAAAACAACAAACATGTAAACTTGAGAAATATGTCCCAAAAGGAGAGTCCTTTTGTATGTATGTAAGAAAGAAAGAAAGAAAGAAAGAAAGAAAGAAAGAGGACCGTTAGTAATAAATGAAAATTACTCATACAACGTGGGTTCTTTTAAAATGAAAATCCCACGCAATCCCTCGATAAAAAATCATCTAGGAATGCCCCGACTTAATGGGCCGGCGCTGTCCCAGGAAGGAATGCTACGTGCCAAGTTAATTAACAGAAAAGCTACTTCAAGGGCACACACGCGTGTGTGTGTGTGTGTGTGTGTGTGTGTGTGTGTGTGTGTGTGTGTGTGTGTGTGTGTGTGTGTGTGTGTGTGTGTGTGTGCTCTATTTATTCTCATGTTTTATAGCAATGGTCCGAGTTCAAAACTACATTAAAACAAAAAACTTCGAAGGCGTATTTTAAAAGATCAACGAATTTATTCTTTCTTAGAATTTGCCTAACTCCCATTCTTACCGTCAACCTTGTGCCAGACTAAGAAATCTCCAACCGTAGCACAGTTTTTTCTTTTCACTACTTCGATACGCCGTGTGGGTTTCACGAGTAATGCCTTTTGCCAGACTTAGTTAAACTTAACGAAATAACTCGATAACTTAATTTTTCCATCAGTCTTGTGGATGATGTTCGAGTAGAGGTGAGAAACTGGAATGCTAATTTTCAAGACAACCAGACTTGTAAGACAGACACTTTATTTTCCCACCTTGACCTTTGACCTGGGATTTCGGTTTCAGTCCTTTTCCTACCGCCATAACGTAACTTTTTTGTATCTTTTCTCTAAACACTTTCATGGTAATTGTTCTGATAAGCGTTCCTCTATTTTACTTCGACTCTATGAATTTAAGTGCAGTACTAGATTGGCTGCAAGACCTCATTATTTTATACCTGAAATGGCTAAATGTAGCCGCCAGTTCTATGCTAACAGTTTCTTCTGTAACACTTCTACCATTATGAAACTTTCGTATATCATCTTGCTTCCTAGTCAATTTGGATCTTCAAAGATTTAAATGCATTATTCATTGTTATAATTAGTCTTAATTCCTTTATCTTCACGTTTTTTTTTTGGGGGGGGGTGCGTTTTTGTTCGCATGTTCTCTCACACTCAGTAACTCATTGCGTCTTAGTGGATTCATAGTCTTCCTTGGGGTCAAATGATAAAAAGAAAATTAAACTCGTTCATTGTGTGTTTGTCAAACGTCGATTTGGACTGAGCGTCTCTTTCAAGATGCAAGACAATTATTTAGTCACAAATGCAAGTGAATCCGTTTGTTTATATATTTTACGTAGAATTATTTCCGAATGTCTGCTTAAAACTTTCCAGTTGGCGTTTAAAGAATTGTTGGATCCGCTTTACAATGACACCAGATCTCGTTAGGTTTCCTATAGAGAACCGCAAACTTTTGTTTCTGTTTTTTTTTTTTTTTTTTTTCAATGCAAAATTGAAAAACCTGCTTATCCATTCTGACTTTAAGAATTTATTTCATCTAACAGATTGTTTAGACCTTTCTTTTGTTTGTTAAAGTTGTTTTTAAAAGAAGAAGAAAGAACTTTAGTATTATATCGAGTATCAAAGCGTAGCTCAGATGCGGAACAATGCCGAAACAGTAGGGCACCCAGTGAGGATCAAACTCACTATTCAGTCGTAATTGTTTTAGCGAGACAAACTTGCTAGCCATTACACCACACCGAGGTGTCCAAGCGTCGTTGCTATTAGGATCATCATGCTCATTTTGGTTGTAAAAAGCACAATCAGTTAAGTGGTCCAAATAGTAAGACGTTTATTGAGGAGGAATCCTTCATCTCATAATTTCCCACAGACATAAATGTTTATAGAGTAGCGTGCAGAGGGAGGGGGTCAGAGGTCGCATCCATTTTGAGAGGACATCCACCAATGAAAGAGTGAAAGAAAAAATTAATTTATATTATTTCATGTTTTCATCTGTTTTACGTATTTAAAATGCCCTCTTTTTTCCCCATTTCTCAGTAATAGGCCCTATAACCGCTGCCCCCTTCTTGAGCCTTAGGAGCATACAATCAAGGATTTGGCCCCGGGCATCACCAAACCTCTTCACGTTACTGGATTTATATTTCTGCAAACCGCAAATCAATTTTTCAATTCTAAAGAATAACGACTGTGAGATTCACAAATACAAAAATACTCTGGAAATATAAAAGTTAAGATTGTATATTAGTAGGAAGTATGAATATTTCAAAATGAAATTTAATATATATATATATATATATATATATATATATATATATATATATATATATATATATACAAACACATATATATATATGGGTGTGTGTGCATATACATATTTGCTGAATATAGCTTGGTCTGGCATACGGCCACAAGTGTGTATTAGACATATTACAGCAGTAATGAATTGTAAGACTACGCCGGCCCTAAAAGTTTACTTCGTTAAGGTTACTAAGGTCGCAGTTTCGACTAATAAGCTGTATTATATCTTATCAGACAAACGAAGGCTTTTTGACAGTAGTCGTCGCATCCTCATATATATATATATATATATATATATATATATATATATATATATATATATATATACCATCTGACGGTTGAATTTATCGTCAAAATGGCAGTAATATCTGTTTGAATGATCAGGATTTTTCAAAGTTTTTAAAGTCAGATTTAAAAACATCGGTCTATATCGAACTCTCTCTCTCTCTCTCTCTCTCTCTCTCTCTCTCATATATATATATATATATATATATATATATATATATATATATATATATATATATATAGTAAAAAGTAATAATATCAATTATTCAAACTGATCCACAAAAAGCTCAATGTAATTATTATAACAGAGCATATAAATTACACGACAAAATGCAAAATTAGCTCATATGGTGGTGGGGGATAAATCTATTTCAACCAACGAGAATTACGTTAGTCTTATTCAACCCACACCCCATATGAGCTAATTTTGATTTTGTTTTGTATATATATATATATATATATATATATATATATATATATATATATATATATGAAATAAATCTTAAAGAGCCAGGAAGAAGCTACATAGGATTCACCTAAAAGGATCTTCAGGGTAAGCTGGCTAAAGAAGAAATGCCATGAGGCAGTATTTTTTGATAAAACCTCTAAAATTCGCTTTTTTTTTTTGGGTAGGGTACTAAAAACTTAAGGCACTAAACGATTTATTTCGCCCTGTTCGGATGTTTCTAGTTCTTTCTTTTCTTTTTCCCAATTAAAACAGGAGATAGTAAACGTGCTGTCCCACGCTGTAATTATTGAGGGGATGTCTCATTTGAACATCGGCATTTAAAAATCTAGCTTCCCCTTCGGCTCGAACACTGCACTGGCACTTGTCATAAAGACACAATCACCAAAGATTGATTCTTTCTTTCTTTCTTTCTTTCTCTCTCTCTCTCTCTCTCTCTCTCTCTCTCTCTCTGTCCCTTTATCTCTTTCTTTATCTCTCTCATAAATTTTTGTATTTCTTTCTCTCCCGCACCAAAAACAGTCAGCCAGAATCGACAAAAGAAAGGCAGATTGGCGCTGATATTTTTTTGAGAAAGCCATTGAAAGTTGCATCGACTACCTTCGATCTTTACAAGGTTTTGTAGTTTTTTTTTTATGCAAACGAGATGACCCTAGTATATTTTATACATTGAACTAGGTCAAAAAATGGCAAACTTGCTTTTTCAACAACCAAAATATCAGACAACCAAAACTAAAAATAATCCATAATTTTCTGTATTTAAAAATGTATAAATGTTTGCATGTATGTATGGACGTGTGCATGGGTGCAGTTAATACAGAATTTGATATAACGTGTAATAAATGCAGTCGCGTCTCATATACACTAAGCATTGAAAGTTTACCAAACATATAAATGTAACTCCCTTAAAAAGTGCCCAAAAAGACCCAAGCAGGGCTAAAAAAAAACAAAAAAAAACAACGATAAACCTACATCCGCGCTGCCCCTAACTGAAAATAAATCAAACGATGGCATTACTCGAAATTGAGTGGCAATCATCCTATCTATCTATCTATCTATCTATCTCTCTATCTCTCTCTCTCTATATATATATATATATATATATATATATATATACACACACACACACACACACATATATATATATATATATATATATATATATATATATATATATATGTTGTGGGTGTGTGCGTGTGTGTCATGCCAATTATTTCTCTCTGTATTGGTTATATAAATAACGTAATGTTAATAGTCATTTTCACCCAGAGAACATTGTGGATTTTACAAGTACTGAAATTGTATAAGCCAAAATGGATGAGGAAAATATTCACGAATATTAACACGGTGTTATATGATAACAAATATCTCCGATCCAGAACGAACCAAAACGTTAAATGCTTGTAGTTTTTTGCTTTAGTACGGTCTTTCTCATCTCTGCCGGTATTTCGAAAAGGTGAGAATGTTCTTCTGTAATTTTGAGATCAGGTATTAATATGCTAAGTGTTTATCGGACTTTTGCTCAAATTCGATTTATTTTCATTTCAAGATTTCAGCGGATTCATTTTACAGTCATCTTAAGGCTCACGAGCCTTTTATTTTTCGATTCATAATGGATTTTCTTCTATCAGTTACCAAATAAGTAAACCTAACTGTATACAGGTTGTAAGCTTGAAAAATTGTTTTAGAATATATCAACCTTGGTTTAACAAAATGAGATCAGATAAGTTATCAGGACAATTATATATATATATATATATATATATATATATATATATATATATATATATATATATATATTTATGTATGTGTGTGTGTGTGTGATAAATATATACTTTTATGGTATGGTATAATTATGGGTAAAACGACTAATATCAAAGACAGAGCGTATGTAAATATAAAAGTGGACCCTGAGGTCAACATACAGCAGTGATGGTCTGTTTCATGCTTAAACGCAATCTTCAGGCTATGTTTGCTGCTCTCTCTCTCTATATATATATATGTATATATATATATATATATATATATATATATATATATATATATATATATATATATAAAATTGAATTGAAAAAACACCCAGGCGACAGTCTGTTTCATGTTAAATGCAATCGTTTAACAGACTGTCGCCTCTGAGTGTTGACTTCAATGTCCAATTTATATTTTACATACTTCTATCCCTGATATTGAGCACTTTAGCCCACAAATATGCCACACTTTAAAACTATATATATATATGTGTGTGTGTGTGTGTGTGTGTGTGTGTGTGTGTGTGTGTGTAAATGTAAATAAATATATATATGTATAAAATTATTTATATATATGTATAATTATTTATATATTATATACTTATTAGAAAGTGCTCAATATCAGAGATAGAGCTAACATATTTGTCTGACGATCGCTAAAGCGTGAAACCCAAGGTCACAAACTCACATCTATCCAATATATATATATATATATATATATATATATATATATATATATATATATATATATATATATATATATATATATATATATGGAGACAGACAGACAGACAGGGTGCAATGGGTAAATTGTCGTCTTAATTAAGCAAAAATAAAAAACCTCTGACATCTCATTTTTAACAAAATTACACAAAAATATCTTGAAACACTAAAGAGTTAACTTATTCAATAAAATTGTCGTTGGCTACAACCACGATCTCCAGACAACTTCGGAATCTCTTGCAACTCTTCTGGACGGTCTCCTTGTTTAACTTGGTGAATGCTGCCATAATCCTTGCCTTCAGTTCGTCTTTAGTGTTGCAACTTCGGCTCACACATGATAATCAAAGAGGTTGGAGTCTGGAAGTTAGATGTAAAGGGTGATGTGGTAGCAGAAATTCTCTGACAGCCATGACTGGTTTCTCCTGCTTGTATAGCATGGTGCAGAGTCCTGTTGACAGATATAGGCTTTTGCACCTTTACCCAGGGCAGCACTACCTACTCGAGTTACTTGACGTTGGTGAATCTTAGACCCTCACCAGCAAATTCAGGAGTTCTTATCAAAATGTTCAGAATGACTTTTCCGAGCTGCCGTACCTTCGTAATCGCCATTTGACTCATCCAACTCTTTCTGAACCCTCTCTACTGTTTTCAGATTGACACCTAAGCACTTTGAAATGTTCGTACTGGAGCGAATGCTAAGCAGTACAGCATTGCGTTTCTAATTTTCTGGCGGAGTGAATTGTGTTATGGTGCTCTTTTTTCTCACAGACAGTGCCCAACTGACCCTACTATCATGTGCGACAATTTTATATATATATATATATATATATATATATATATATATATATATATATATTGAGGAATCGGAGAGTCGAGTTCGAATTCCACTTGAATCCATTACATTCACTAATACCCTTGGGAAAGGTGTGAATCCTCTTCTTCTTCCTCCAACTATGGGGAAATAGCAGGACAGACTGGGTTCTATAGCCTTGGATGGCAACTGGTCTAAGAGAAGGACAAATCTGAATTCAAAACCTGCGGAGGGTCGTTTGGGGACCTTGTGGCACGTAGTGCACCAGCTCTCTGTATTCGGTCCTTCAAAAAGTGTGGATGGTCCTGCACGAAACCTTCACCACTGTAATCAAATCTCATGTGCTGCTGTCGGTTTCCTAGGAACTGATCTGCTTGACCCTCATACGTTGAATTCGACGGGAGAGTCAATATATATATATATATATATATATATATATATATATATATATATATATATATATATATATATAAAAAAAGGCTCAAACAGTAATATTCCATAGTTATAATTTATTACATTGGAATCGTAATCACGATCAAAATTGACCCCTAATATCTATCTATCTATCTGTATATATATATATATATATATAGATAGATAGATAGATATAGATATAGATGTATCAAATTTCACAAATATTGTTATATATGTAAGTGTAAGGCATTCAATGTATCTGAGTTTACGAACATAGAGGTCAATTTGACATTCAACAACGCCAGCTGTGTGTTTACGGAGACCAAACAATAAATGTGAGCACAGTGAACAGGTGGGGTAATACGTTTCAGCGGTGACTACATCAAAATGTGATTAACTACGTTCCGATCGCAGTATGCCTGCTCTTTTATCGGCGCTGACGTGAATTCATTGTCCGAACTGGTGACATGGTTTTCTAACTGAAAACCTTGCTCTATCCGTCAGTGATATTGTGCTCCACAAATCTGTTTTATTTTTCTAAAATGGTAATGGAAATGTGTCGAATCGTCTAAGAGGTTCTGCCAGAAACCCTTTGGACATTTCGGACCAATCACCACATTCTTTTTTTTATTGATTCGGCTCCAAAACTCTTCAGTACGCCATCGATTATATAGAAAGCAAATTAGACATATGTTTAATATATGAGTTGTGGGTATTTTTTATTATTAAATGGCGAATTATATATGGGGCACCTGTCAGGATTGATCTTATTAATAACGCTCGGCCAGACCGGTCTCGTTAACCATTACACCACAAATAAATAATCATGAAAAAAATATGTAAATCTTTATATATATTTAATATTGTTTCATTTTCGATTTATTTCTGCAAATGAAAATTTGAGAAATATTACCGTTTTTGTTTTAATTTTTAGTTTTTCTTCATAGTTACTTGTTTTTCATTTTGCACAAGCCATAAATTTTAGCTCTTTATTAAAAATGTTATTTCATTACAGATTTTTTTTTTTAATAACTTCTTTACGAACTGGAAACAGAATTTTCTGTCC
>CAHIKZ030001946.1:1560000-1655000 GCA_903632075.3 Acanthosepion pharaonis | reverse complement strand
TAAAAACATTTTTTCCTTAAGGCAATAATGTACATAATATATCTTATTCATGAAAGCAATTAAAAGTTTTTCTGATTAAATAATGTCTTACTTATTTCTTTTTTTTTTCTTTTTTTTTTTTTTTATTTTTTATTTTACAGTTAAGAACAGATTTTATGTAACCGGGGTCCCGCTTCCCAAAAAGAAATGATTTAAATTCTCCAAGGACTTGTGCTTATAATAAATATAAAGATAGGATCGCCTTTCTTCCGGTTCACTCACCTCCTTGTCCTTTTGATTAGACGTAAAGGTTTATCCATTGTTTTCTGTTTAGAATTGGCTTTCTAAAGTTTTCTCATTCTATATCACTCCCAGTAGCACCCTTGCGTCTTAGTGGCATTATCGCCTTGTTTAGGGTGAACTGATAAAAAATTATTAAGCGTTGTAAAAATGAATTTCTGGAAATTTCATAAAATTAAATAATTTGTGGGTGGTTAGAAAATCTTCATATGTTTTTATGAAGATTTTCTAAAAAAGAAACGTTTCTAAACTAATTTAATTCATTTGCGAATAAGTCCTGAAAATTTCATTAAAATTCGACAATTATCTAATTTTTGATTTCTGCAAGAATTTCTAGATCAATGTTTTTCACAGTAAAAGACGTTCAAATTCCCCATACAAATTTATGGCCTTCCGCTGACGCGAGAAAAACAAAATTCTTGAGAAAAATTTCGAAGGTTTAAAAAAGGATTAAAAAATATAATTTAATAATCAAAAAAACCCTTTGGTCTTTCCTCTTAATAATAACATTGTGACTATAAAACTTTGTTTTTATTAAGTTTGGGCCATTTTTCAGCATGCATGCTAATTTCTTAGCGAATGTTTGGAAGGAGGGAGAGAGAGATTGAAGAGGGAATGTTGAGGGAATATAGAGAGACAAACAGCACAGAGGGAGAGGGTTTCTTTTCTGGATATCAAGAAATGATGAATGAGAAATTAAAAGACAGTTAAGGATAGAAAGACCTTAAACTTACGTTAAAATTCCCGAAGGAGAGATAGAGTAAAAGAAAGATAAAAGAGAGGATACAAGAGAAAATTATTTACATTATTTGGACTATTGTCCTCATCTTTGTCGCCATATTTATTACAACGTTTCGGCCTTCTTCATTGGTTGGAATGTCGAACTTAATCCTTTATTTTATTAAGTTGCAATATGAGCTCTGGTAAAAAATATGGAATGATGACAGCAAAAAAATTGCAATATGAGCACTGTTAAAAATGGTTGCTGAAGACATTAGGTTTATAATAGCCAGAAATTCATACACAGATATCCTCAAGACACATGGCACAGTGGATAAAGGCGTTGATTAGTGACAGGACCCAAAAGAGTGTGAGTTCAATACCCAGTTAAGACAGTGAAGAACTTTCAGAGGGAAATTAACAAGAGATAACTGATATCTAGAACAGTCTACGTGGAACATTCCAGCCGGAGAGTACAATGGCCGAAAATAAATATGGCGACAAAGATGAGGACAATAGTCCGAATAATGTAAATAGTGTACATAATACTTCATCTCAGAAATATAGACAGATACAATAGAAATATTTATTCATTTCTCATCCCTTTGATGAAACTACTCTAATTTTCATATAAGATTTATATAAAAGCTTTGATTGCCGACGAAAAGGATAAGGAAGGGAATGAGAAGATACAATCAAAGGCGATGAGTAATGAATTCAAATCAGAAATAAGGTGTCAAAAATCAGAGATTTTCCACGAATTAAACTATTATTTTTTGTATATATATTTTTTATTGCTATGTTATGGTACGAAGGAATCATTTAAGTTTTTTCACAGCGACCAAGTAGCTCTTTAAAAAAAAAAAAAAACTGATGTTTGGTCAGATTTTGAGAAGTAGGTCGGGCCAATAACTTTTCAGCACAGGTCGTATTTGTTCTGCGAGCGCCAAATATTTACATTCCTTCTTCTCTACGAGTTACCATTCCTACCAGCGTATGTGCGTATGCGAGTGTTTTCAGGCTGTGGGCGATATCATCTTACGACTCCAGACGGAGCCCAAACGGACGGGGTTAGAGAACACGCTAGATTGAAACACGTGCGTCCTACTTGCTCGCTCGCTTTCACATTCTGTCCGCCATCATTTGCCTTTCCCTTTTGCAATGGCACTGTTTAAATATTGCATACAAAACATAAAAGTAACACCGAACAGCATTCTTGTTGACTGTCAGTATTCGATTAATAGCCAGAAAATATTTTTAGATTGAAAGAATTTTTTATGATATACAAATGTTTGGGTGACAGAAGTCTTACTAATTAACCCATAGCTGGAGGAGAATAATTGGATTGTTACCTATTCAGAATTTGATAAACAAGAAAGAAATAATAATGTGGATATAAAGCGGGGTTTAATTCTATATTACAATCAATATATAAACTGATCCCTCACTTCGTAGCCATGTTAGATTGTGTACATTTATATTCCAGGAAATGTAAATAAATCTAAAAAATATTCCTGTGTACCTAATCAGTATTTCCCTGATTGATTGATTCGTTTTTACGGCTTATCAACCCCTTGCAGTTTATTTGAATCCAGAAAATATCTTTAGATTGAAGGATTTTTTTATGAGATACTAATGATTCAGTGATATAAGTCTTACTAATTAATCCATAGATGAGGGGTAGAAGAGGTGGATTAATACCTAATCAGAATTTGATAAACAAACAATTATAACGTGGATATAAAATGTTGGTTAGTTCTATATTATAATCAATATATCAACTGATCCCTCACTTTGTGGCCATGCTAATTTCTATATATTTATATTCCAAAGAATGTAAATAAATATAAAAAAACCATTTCTCTGTACCTAATCAGTATTTCATTGATTGATTTGTTTTTACGGCTTATCAACCCTTTTTGAAGTAATTTTAAATGCTAATAAATAATAGTATTTTTAGATTGCAAAATATTTTATTATGAGAAACTAATTGTTTAGTGATACAGTTCTTAATAATTAACCCATAGCTGAGGGAGAAGAGTTGGCTTCATACCTTTCCCGAGGGTATTAGCGCGTAAGTGAATATACCGAACCCAACGGGAATTGGAGCTCAGCTATCTGATTATCAACTCTGAGCCTGTACGTGAAAATCTTGCAATACTTAGTATTCCGAAGCGGTTACCCATCTAGGTACTGTCCGGGCTTGACGTTGCTTAACTCCGGTGATCGTACGGGAACCGATGTTTCAACGTGATGTGGTCGTAAGCCTTGGCTTTTACTATCCAGTTTCTGTTAATATGACGTTACATGGCAACATTATCATGGAAACTTTCTTGCAACCACGATGTAACATCGCAAAAAGATCCAGCAACGTCATTTTGTTAGCTGGATTGAATCGTATTTGTAACGCGTAAATTCTGATTTTATGTTGACACGCAGCCTCACCAAAACAGCAGTAAAGAAACCTATATTTACTAATTAATAGAACTTTGCGTTTTATTTCAACACTTCCTGGACTTCGAGGAAGAAATAACAAAAACATTTTTAAAGTAGTACATCATCATCATCATTATCATCAACCACAACAACTCTAGCATGTTCTCTGTTGGTCAAAGGCTTTACCCTCTTTCTATGACAACCGTGACTATGTACGATTCAACCAACCTTTTGCCCCAACCATTACTCCATGTTTCTAAACCCTAGCTCATAAATCTTATTTCTCTAAAAGACACCTGCAACCAACAAAAGAAACTAAAGAAAACCTGATAGAATCTAAAGATATAAACCTGGTTTTTTTTTATGTGACATGACAACCAACCTTATTTATTTATATTTAGATGAAATTTTTCTTTTATGTTGATAGGTTTTCAATGTTAAAACAACCAATTCAGCGCCCGTTGGAATTTATAAAATAAATTTTCAAGTTGGTTTAAACATGGTAAATGCAAGTTAAACACCTAAGCACGTGCAAATCAGACGAGGCGAGGTTTGTCTACTATTTTACTGATAGTAGTTGAGTGCTGCTTCTTTTTTTTTTCTTTTTCACAATCAAGGAATATCAAATTAGAAATAAACTTACTATGAACGGCTTTCATGATGAGCAAGTTCATACCTAATCGGAAACAAAGAAAGAAGTCAAAAATCTCAGCTTAAAAAAAGTCACTAATTTGATTTTTGATCAGAAAAAAAAGTCAGCGAAAAAGTTAGAGTAAAAAATTTATACTTGATTTATAAAACATTTATATAATTTTATATATCTATATCTTTAATTCGACAATGATTTAATGCATTTAATGGAGGGGATCTACTTTTCAGCAACACATTCAATAATTTTCCTGGTGTTCGTTATTTTTCCCGAGTATCAAATAATCCCTCTGCTACAGAATATATACATAGCATGGGCTGAAAACCCACTGGGATCCTGGTGGATATATGGGTGCATGATTATTTGATAAAATGATCTTGAACCAATTTCAAATTCTGTTTTTTTACACTGAGCCATGTTTCAAATATACATTTTTCCAAAATGAAAATATTGGCTTGACCGCTTTATGGGTCACACAGCGAAGTTACAGTGGGAAGCTTACCGATTATGAGGTAAAGAAAATAACTGAAACAATTTGCACAGAGGGATATTCAGATATGTAGTTCCTAATATCATCTGACTGGTTCAATTCGGCTCGGGAATTTTGAAAAATTCTACAATTGTTTTATGTAAAAAAAATAAGAAATTCATTGTTAAAATATTAATTCTTTTTCTGGCTGCAATTTTTGTATTGAGTGTAATACGAAAATTCAACTTGAAGTTCAGCGAAAAAATATGGTTGATGTCAGTGAAGTTATCAAAATAGGAACTCATCATTTTTTAAATTTTTTTTTTCAGTAATAATGAAATAGCACCGTAGAGGTGAACCGTGCGTCAAAATACTTGCAGTAGGAAATGAGAAAGGAAAAGAGGGGGGAAAGTTAGAAGAATAAAGTTTTAAATCAATTTGCAAAATATTGAAACGGGAAGAAGAATTAGGCAGAATAAGAAAAGCTAGACGATTGTTTGGTCGCAAGAAAATCAAGTGGAACTCGATTTGCAAACGAGGTTAGGGTTAAATGACTTTTTCGTTGCCAAAAAAACGGTTTCAGATTGGAATGTGCCCTGATAGAGAGTCACTCGCAGATAAGCAACAATTTTACGCCGCTCCCTTCAGTGCGTAGTAAGAAAGTAGACAAATAAAAAGAAAAAATAAGACGTGTGTAACCACGCGACTGGTGTAACGAGTGCTTTGCAATTAATAAAACCGAAAATCAGCGGTAGGCAACCTCCAGCCAGCAAGTAAATGTTGGAATACGATGCTTCTCCGGCCTGCTTACATATTTTTTTTCTTTATTCAGATTAGTTTAATGTGATATAGGTTTTACAAAGAATAAATTTGAGTTGTTTGTGATAGAGAGAGAGAGAGAAAGAAAAACACAGAAAAAGAAAGAGAGGGAGAGAGAAAGAAAGAAAGAGAGGAAGAGAGAAAGAAAGAAAGAGAGAAAGATCTTCAATGGCGCTAATTGTAGACTTGTGCGAAACTAGGCTAAACTCATTCATTATCTTTAAAGACTATTAAAAAATATATATGAAGAATTTCGGTTGTGAGTCGGAAATAAAACCAATGTCTTAAAAAAGTCGATCTTTCGAAGGAATTGTTGCTTTAGTTGAGATAAGAATGGCCATCAGAAAAGTCAGACAAAAATGAAAAGTTATTTTAACAAAAAAGAATAAAATTAAAAGAAAACAAAACGGAAACAAATGGCAACAATGGCAAATACATCTTTAATTTTTTCCTAATCAAGGACGATAACGAAATTTGCTTGAACAAATTACAGACAAATTCGTTGTTTTTCTCTTTCACAGTACATCCGTTTTTATGATGGCATTTTTTTTTCTTTTTGTCAAGGTCAATGAGCCAATCACAATATTCTATGCGACACACGTGACATTTTTTTTCACTACCGCAACTACATAAGGCTCCAAAGTCAGACATTCTTTTATAATCGGCCGTTAAGAATCAATTCCGAAAGCCGTGAGGAGAGGAATGACCTTCTTGGAAAATTTTCAAAACTTGAAGACTATCTGCTTTCATTTTGTCAGAATCAAAAAAGAAAAATCTCAACAGACTTTTCAGGCGTTTGTCATTAAGCGGAAATATATCTTCGCCAGAATCTTATGATAGATAGATAGATAGATAGATAGATAGATAGATAGATAGATAATCATTTGCTGCCCAAAATCTTGTTGAACATAAGGCGCGTAAAAAAAAAGGAAATATTATTAATTAAATTTATAATAAATAATAATAATAAATAAGTTTGTCGATCTTTGGTGTTAAATCGCGCACACACACACACACACACACACACACACACACACACACACACACATGCCGTTTTTATTGGATAAAAGCGTTTTCGGTCGTTTATTGAGTATAAGGAAACCTGAAAGTGCCTGTTTGAAAGACTTAGGTTACATCATTAGCAGGTGTCTAAATTTTACATTCTTTAAGTACAGGCTTTATGAATGTTGTTGATTTGAAAAAGTGCATCTCGCGTGTTTCATCAATGGAACGATATTAATTAATATTCCCTTTAGATATTTTCTTCTTAATACGATATCTTCGTTTTTATTAGGGTGGCATTTTTTTTAAATCAAAATTATAGCCTGTCTTATTTCTGCCCATTTCTAAAGGGTTTATAAGGATAACTCAATAGAACGATCTGCTGTGTTTCAAGATTCTGCTTTTTAAAGTTCTGGATGTTTCGCCTTCATAGTTCTTAGGGCATGACAGGCATTTAATTTAGTATATCTCCGCTTCTTATGTGGTATTTGTGCTGTGTTTTAAAACACAAGAAATTAAACAGGCCATAACTCTCAATTAATAACAGTCCTTTTTTTATATTTACTTCCATGTTCTCCGGATACTCACGGCACGACCGATAAACATCTTTCTCTAATACAACAAATATCTCCCGATACACTCAAAACTCACTTATAATAGCAATAACAATAATAACACTCATTCACACACAGACACACTAACGACGTAAAACAAAACCACGTGAGATCTATCTGACCAATGAAAAACAAACGAGACAAAGTTGAAAGTCACTAAACATTATCTTCCATAACTTCGTTCTCCAAAATTCTGATGAAACTTAAATAAAAACGAAACATGTTAAATATATAAACTTTTTCCTATTTGTTCCTTATTTTATTAAAATTCTCTGTCCGTCTATCTATCTATCTATCTATCTATCTATCTATCTATCTATCTATCTATCTATCTATCTATATATATATATATATATATATATATATATATATATATATATATATATAATATAAAGGGTGTTCTAATAACTTGGACCGATTTTAAATGTGAATTAAGTTTAAGCGTCTAATGATTTTTTTTCTTTCAGATTTAATAACTTAAGTCTTTGGCAATTTCAAACATGGAAAGATTAACAATCAAAGTGTGTGTGTATGTGTGTGTGTGTGTGTGTGTGTGTGTGTGTGTGTGTGTGTGTGTGTGTGTGTGTGTGTGTGTGTGTGCGCGTGCGCGCTCTAGGGAGCCCTATAGAGTCAGACAAGGGTAATTTGTGTGAAAATAATTAAATATGTTAAATTTATTTTGCTTTCATTCTTCTTTACAACTTCAAAAACATTTTTGAAAGTCTGCAGTTTTGTAAAACCCTCCCCGACATCCCACTTTTTCTCTCTCTTCTTTCTTTCTTTCTTTTCTTTCTTTCTTTCTCTGTCTTTTCTTTCTCTTCTTATTCTTCTCTTTCACAATCACAATCTGTCACCTCTCCCTCTTTCCGAACAACCCTCTTCCACGCAAACACGCAATCTCTCTCTCTCTCTCTCTCTCTCTCTCTCTCTCTCTCTCTCTCTCTCTCTCTCTCTCTTCCCAGTCCGATCAGCCACTTTGGCGATGTGACAGCTATCAAGGCAAGCTGCCACGCCCGCCAATCACTTTAATCTTCGAAAACTGATCCGAATTCTTAGGCATCTTAACGGAGATTAAGCAAACAAGTTCGATTAGGAGAGTTTCAACCCAGTGCATCAAAAGATTTCTTATCGCTTTGTTCCGCCCAAAATGTTCAACTGAAAACAATTCGGCCCGTTATTCAAGGTATTTTTCGCAAGATTATTTTCTTCATGTTTTTTTTTAATTAAACAACTTCGCCTATAAACTAATCGGACTGTATTTTGTGAAGACCTCAGACGAACGAGGTTAACTATTCCGTACATTTCCGGTAAGATTATATTTAATAAAATATTTTTATTCTTCGGATTTTTCTTATCATATTGTTGTATAATTTCTAGAACGGACAATGGACGTTATTGCACAGATTCTTTTCATATTGTCATTCATCTTTGTCGTTATTAACAGAAAATAATGGTCGATAAAATGTTCAGCCTCTCATTAGCTTATTTTGAATCTAAGATTATTTTATTTTTGTGTTTTATTTTAGAGATCAGGAATTGTCAATATAATTTAATTTATTTGTTCTCCTCTTGATTATTGAAGTTCTTATTTTAGACACGACGTTTCAACCAAGTGACCTCTTCAGACGTCCACTGTTTGAGTGACATGGGATATTTATTGATCATTCTGTTATTTCGTTCCTCTGTTCTTCCTGAGTCCGTGTATATTTTTTTCGACACCTGAAAAAGAACTTATACCTATTTAACCAAGCTATACATCCCTTATGCCTCCATCCCTAATGATATCAGTTGTGTATTTTTGGAGCCTTTATATTCAATTTCAGCATTTGGTTATCATGTAAAGGCCTAAGTGCCACTCAAGGTACAGGATTACTGAATGAGGATGTTGTAATGTTTAACTGAATGATTTGTTTTTATGGCTCATCAACCCTTTGGGAGTTATTTAAATCCAAAACATATTTTTTGGATCGTAAGATTAATTCTTTGTTTGCGAGGGAATATTAAATTAACAAATTTTGGGGGAGATAATATTTTTCACAGGTAAAATTCCTACTATTTAATCTATAGCTCGGTGGAGAATAGATGGAGTCATACCTTTGCCAAGGGTATTTGCGGGTAAGTGAAATGTAACGAACTCGACAAGAATTTGAATTTGACTCTTTGATTTCTCATTCCGAACCTCTATCTAATACACCACCTGCACATCCAAGAATGTTGTAAGATCGTATTGGGAGGATATCAAGGATAGGGAAGAAATATGGAATAGATAAAAGGTTGAACGGATTCTCGTATTTGGTTTGGTTTTATATTTTGCTAACAATCGCAGGACATATTGAAGTGAAAAGAGACATGGAAGCCAGTGAGAGCTTCCTACCGTGAATGAAGGATGGAACAGAAAGCGGGAGCAATGGTAAAAAGACAAACGTGGCTAAGAGCTACCAATTATAGGAAGTTGTGGAGAGCCATGATCACCACCTCCTGAAGGGGCAAGGCACATAGGAGTTATTCTTGAATAGGGACTTCATATCAAGACTCGTCATAATTGCTTCTTTGTTTTGTTTTCTTTTAGTTTTTGAATTCCATTAACGGAGGTTCTACTATAGGGGAGGGGTTGAATTAAATGTTTAAAAATACAGGGTCGGTGTTAATGTTGGATACAATGGGTCTAACAGTGTGCAATGGGGGGCGTGCGTGCGTGCGTGCGTGTGTGTGTGTGTGTGTGTGTGTGTGTGTGTGTGTGTGTGTGTGTGTGTGTGTGTGTGTGTGTGTGTTTCATGTGCGCGCGTGTGTGTGTGTGTATGTGAAGGAGAGCTTAAAAAACTCTGATTTACCTGAAACGACTTTTCCGGTGTCCCGCTAGAGCGATTTTCATTTTATTTATTTATTTATTTTGTGTGTGTGTGTGTGTGTGTGTGTGTGTGTGTGTGTGTGTGTGTGTGTGTGTGTGTGTGTGTGTGTGTGTGTGTGTGCGTGTCACTCTTGAAGCTTAAGGGCTGTTGGTCATGAAAATATTATATTATACAAAAATGTAAACGGTGATTAGAAATACTATAAATTTAAAAAAAAAACAAAAAAACAAATGTCCCCGTTTATGATTTGGCAGTTATAAACAGCCTATGTATAAGTACATGGGAGCGACGGTGGGGGGCTGAAAAGGTCTCGGCCTGACCCACTTTCTCAAATCCAAACAATCGAGCAACATCAGAATTTGGTTGGTAAAATCCCTTCTTAGTCACGCTAATGTTTTCAACACCTACATAATTTCCAAGCCATAAATTGCGACAGTTTCCCAATTTTATTATTGCTTTAATTTCTAAAAAAAATAAAATAAAATTATGAACTAACATCACTTACATTTCAGCCCTGACAAAATGTGGAATAAAAGGAATGAGCCACTAAGTTATAAAAATAATTAGTTTGATTATATTTACTAAGAAGCCATAGGTACTTTACAATGACTTTTTCTAAGTAGTAACTATAGTCATTCAGGAATTTGTGAACACAATATGAGTGGAGATACACGCCTGAATCCGTCGTGATGTTGAAAATAAGATATGCAAATGTAATAAGCATCTGGTAACCTCTTAAGATTATCATCATCCCAAGATTAAGATACCTATAAGCAAATTTCTGATGTTAAATTATCAAACATAGTTTGCATATAGAGTCTGGAATATTTAACTTGATTTAAGTTTCAAAATGGGAAAAATGAATTTGGAGAAAAGGAAAAAAAATATGGAATATCGCCAAGAATGTGTCAAACTGAAATTAGTGGGGAGCTTGAAATATCAAGAAGAGCTGTGGAAGTCACCCAGAATGAACACACTGATGTTGGGAACGTTTTAGATATGAAAAAAAAAAAAAAAAAAAAAAAAAAAAACAGGTAGACCATCGAATTAAAAAAAGAAAGAGATCAAAGAAAGCTAGTGAGATTATCCATATCCAAGCAAAAATTCGTCCTGTAATGAAGGATAAAAAATAAAGCTATCATTAATAAGAAAAGAAAATATCGAAAAAGACAAAAACGATCGGCAAAAGAATTTCTGATTTGGGAGAATGAAAAATATGTAAATGAGAGGAAAGCAAAAATGAAACTGAATTCTAATACAAGGGAGAATGTTTGAAGACTAATTGGTTCAAGGAAAAAAATTCAAAATAGAAATCAAAGGCAGTCATATTCTGTGGTGAGTTTTCAGGATTCGGGGGCTACGTCAAAAGCATTGACCCAAGAAAATTGATACAAATCGATGGAACACTGAACAGTGAAAATATATTACTTTACTAAAATACTATCTATTACCAGATATAGCAGAAGATAAAATATTCCAATATGATGGATGCTCTGGCCATGCATTTGCGTGTAACAAAGATCCTCATTGACGAAGATATTGCAGTAATGGGAGTTTGACTTCCACTAAATCCTGACCCTAAATTCATTGAACCGATGGGAGGAGAGTTGAAAATTCGGTTGCATAACAAAAAGTAAAGAACTTGTAAGAGATTTGGATTTACTGTCAAAAGAAATGCTAGAGCATTCTTAATGAAACAGATTATATATATATATATATATATATATATATATATATATATATATATATATATATATTCCTCCATCACACATTGAAACAGATGATATATATATGTATATGTATGTATTCCTCCATCCCACATTGAAACAGATTATATATATATATATATATATATATATATATATATATATATATATATATATATATAGAGAGAGAGAGAGAGAGAGAGAGAGATGTCAGCTGAATCCAGTGACAGGACCCAGATAGTGTGAGTTCAATACCTAGTTAAGGCAGTAGAGAACTTGGAGAGGGGAATTAACAGGAGATAACTGACATCCATTAAACATGGCACATGGAACTAGAACAGTCTACCCCAGCGGGCGAAATAAAGGATTCAGTTCGACATTCCAACTACCTGAAGAAGGCCGAAGCGTACAACAACCGAAACCTCGTAATAAATATGGCGACATAGATGAGGACAATATTCTGAATAATGTAAATAGTGTGAATAAAAAATATATTTACTTTTGCTAATAATTCAATCTGGTCTCTGGGTTTTCCTAAATATAAATATGTATTTTTTAACTCATCTTCTAAAATGAGTCGTGTTTTTACCCTGATAAGAATCCATTGAGAATGCATGTCTGTAACATATGTTGTAGCTTAAGTAAGAAACTGAATAGGTTTTGCGGCATTAATGTCAACACAATTGGATCAAGCCGATCACAGATGCAAGAGCAGAAATACTGAATCAAAAATACTTTCTATTATCGCAAAATCATTAAAAGTCTCTTATAAATCTGCCTTGGCAGCTATTTTTTTAATCTACCACTTGCATGTCGTCGAAGCTATCATAATTAGAAGAATCTGTTAATTGTCCAGGAACTGACTTCATTAGTGAAATGGTTTATTTTACGCTTCATTTAATTCGTTCGTCTATTTAAATATAATTTGACAGTGTATCGAAGACAATGAACGATGAAGCCAAAAACTGGAACATACTGCTTTCTTGATATTCCGAGAAGTCAGCAAAAACTAAAGAACCGATTTAACTTTGTCTCCTCTTAGCGGTGGGGGGGAATTATTATTTCTTGCGTCAATTAGACGAGTATCTTTATCTTTGTTTTGATCAATTTCTTTCGACGTTAAACTAGCCGAAAAATATCGATAAAACAATAACGATTGGGATTCTAGGCCGAATATTTCATCGATTGATTTATATTGAGCAATTTTCTCGTCTTTCTGTTGTTTTTAACAAAATTTTCCGGCCTCCATTCTCTTCGGCCTTTCTCAGGTCGTATTGCGAACAGTAAACTAAACTTGATTCATAGAAGTGTATCTGTCTATATTTCTGATGTGCTCAAGGACACATGGCACAGTGGATAAAGGCGTTAGTTAGATCCAGTGACAGGACCCAAAGCGTGTGAGTTCAATACTCGGTTAAGGCAGTGGAGAACATTCAGAGGGAAATTAACAGAAGATAACTGATAACTGACATCCATTAAAACATGGCACGTGGAACTAGAACAGTCTACCCCAGTGAGCGAAATAAAGGGTTCAGTTCGACATTCCAACAGTACAACGGCCGAAACGTTGTAATAAATATGGCGACAAAGATGAGGACAATAGTCTGAATAATGTAAATAATTTTCATAGAAGTGTGTTGGTTTTCTTCCTAAACCTGTCACGTCTATTTTTCTCCCTCGGTAACTTTACAAGTTGCAACCACGAAATCGTCCTTATGATGGTACCATGAATCTTTACTGAGATATTTCTTCACTACTTCACACAGGGATTGAACTCAAGTCATCCAAGGAACCACTTTCGCTTTACTCTTTATTCACTAGGTAATGTCGTCGGACATCTGTGACAAATAAGAAATAAAAACAACAATCACACTTTGAAACATTCGACATTCCCTGACGTTTACTAAAGGCCGGGGAATAGAGCGACCGAAAAGATTTTACTAAAGACATTA
Organism: Acanthosepion pharaonis; assembly: GCA_903632075.3. Taxonomy (NCBI): domain Eukaryota; kingdom Metazoa; phylum Mollusca; class Cephalopoda; order Sepiida; family Sepiidae; genus Acanthosepion; species Acanthosepion pharaonis. The sequence continues at coordinate 1,641,505 of CAHIKZ030001946.1, read as the reverse complement.
AAGGCGATGGTACTAATCCAATTTAAACAAAAATATGATAACAAAGCATGATAACGGAAATTTAAAAAGACAATGATTAAACTGTTTCGTTTTTTGTCCGTATGTACAGTGCTTTCTTTTACCAAAATATTTCCAGTTTGAAAATAGGAAATGAAATCTACAAAGAAAGTTGAAAATATACAAAGAAAATTGGCCAGGAAACATCTCAAGAAACAGACGATATTTGATAAAGATCACAAAGAATAATTGTCAGAATCATAAAAAAGTTTTAATTCAGCTCTCAAGGAAATTTATTCATTTTCAATTGTTCAATTTACTAGAACCATCACTGTTAGAGTTTGGTCTCACCTCTAAACAGACGCGCCTCCATTTTATAGACGGCGATTTAATTACTCCAATAATTGCAAGCGGGATACAAATTAATCGGTATTTCTTCCATGACATTTATTTTTACACTCTCTACAATCGTATACGCGTCTCTTTCCTTGAAACAGTAACGCCTTTGCTTTCAAACATCCGTAAATGTCTAGTTTTAGTTTCATTTCTAATCTCGGCCAAAAATGAAAACTGATCCGTGAAGGTCATTTACTAACCTACAATAAGAGTGAGTACTTACTACTACTGTTTACGCGTCGACTCCCTTCCAACTAATTGGGTGCGTTCAAAGAAACACTCTTCTTAACATACAGTAGATGTAGCAGTTGTACTAATAACAACCTTAGTAGTAATAGTAATGATTATTACAAAAGGAGAGGAAAGTTCGACTCGTTTTCTTGGCTGCATATTTCCCACTCAACATTTTCTTTTTCTTTTTTCTCTTTTTATATCGTTTTTTCGTCTCCTCCCCCTCCTCCTCCCATTCCTTCACGCATTTATTTACTTATTTTTCTTTCCTCGCTTGACTTTTTATGTTTTTCCTTTCTTTTTTTACATAGCTTTTTTCTTTTTTCTTTCTTTCTTCGATTTTTTGTTTCTTTGTTCTTTTACCACTATTCACATTTTTTGTTTATTTGTTTTTTGTTTGTATATTTTTCTTTCTTTTCTTTGTTTCTTTTGTTATTGTTTTTTCATTTCTTTTACCACATTTTTCTTATTTCTTTCTCTTTTTTTCTTTTTCGCTTTTTTTATTCTTCTTTTTGTTTGTTTCTTTCTTTTGTTATTTTTATCTGTCATTTTTCATTTCTTTTCTTCTTTTTTTTACTATACTTGTTTCCTTTCCCTTTCTTTGTTTCTTCATTTCTTTGTCGTCTGTTGTTCGTTTATTTTACCACCATTTTACTTCTTTGTATTTAGTTTGTTTGCTTCTTTCTTTTTATTTTGTTTTGATCCATTTCTTTCCTTTTTCTTTCCTTTCTTTCTATCTTTCTTTTTTCTTTCCTTTCTTTCTTTCCTTTTTGTGTTTTGTTTTCTTCCTTTATTTCTGTTTTGATTCTTTTCCTTCAGTTTTGTTGTCTTTCTTTCGTTCTTTCTTTCTTACTTACCTTTTTCCTGTTTTGATTTCTTTCATTCAGTTTCATTGTCTTTCTTTCTTTCCTTTCTTTCTTACTTTCTGTTTGTTTTTTCTTTTTTGTGTTTTGATTTCTTTCTTTGAGTTTTGTTGTCTTTCTTTCTTTCTTTTTTCTTTCCTTTCTTTCTTTTCTTTTTTGTGTTTTGATTTCTTTCTTTCAGTTTTGTTGCCTTTCTTTCTTTCCTTTCTTTCATTCTTTTCTTTCTTGTTTCGTGTTTTGTTTTCTTTCCTTATTTGTTTTGATTTATTTCTTTCAGTTTTGTCTTTCTTTCTTTCTTTCTTTCTTTCTTTCTTTCTTTCTTTCTTTGTGTTTTTTGTCTTCTGTTTTTCTTTCTTTCTGCCTTTCTTTCTTCTTTTCTTTTTTTCTTCCATTCGGGCCTCTAAAATGAAGTAAAATGTCATTTCGCATTTCAAAATGAATAAATGACGACAAAAATCTTACAACGGAATTCCTTCTGAGATTCCAAAGTGCGACGGAATTTTACTGAACTCTGTAACATCGGCATTTTTTTTTCTTTTTACTCAGCGAAACTATATTCAGATTTTTCTCTGACAAAGATACAGAAGCTTTCTTTCTGGATGACCGACTTATGCCTTTTCTACCTATGCCATTGGCCGGTGTTCGTGCCCAGGTTTTAGAAAGCTGATTTTCAAGGCAGCTCTTGAAATTACCTGTCCCTCCTGTTTGTCTCCATGATAAAAGAAGTGAAATCTTATGAACATCTACACACAAAGGTTCAAAGATAACTTCTCCATAAAGTTAGCCTAGCAGACCATCACTACTGTATGGTCACTTCATTCCTGAGTATCCCACGCTTTTGACCATGTGTCAAACTAAGCAGATTATCTATACACAAACTTCTATTCTGTCTATATGCAATATGAGCACTGGTAAAAAATCGTTGATGAGACATTACGCTTAAGTCCCAAATATTCATACACAAGGACAACTGGCCTAGTAGATAGAGATGTTGGTCCAGTGACTAAACCCAAAGAGTTGTGAGTTCAATACCAAGCCACAGCAGTGGGGAACCAAAACTTGGAGAGTTGTGTTAAAGGGAAATAACTGGCACGTGGAACTAGAACAATTTAACCCGGTGGACAAAATAAATCACCTGACGATACCGGAGCGTACAACGGTCGAAACGTTGTGAATATAGCAACGAAGATGAGGATAACAGTCCGAATAATGTAAATAAACTTATATTGCACCCATTGAAGAACGATATATATTGAAGCCGAAAGTATGGGGAAGCCAGTGAGGATTGAACTCACTACTGAGTCGTAATTGTTCTAGCTTGCTAACCATTACACCACCTCGAGGCGCCCCGAAGAATGATATATAAAAGAGTAAACTTGCATGCTATAGAGCTTGACTCAGATAATTGTTTTGTTGTCGTGTAGCTTTTTGTTTGTTTTTTTTTAACGTCATATTCACACTTCTATGGGTTATTTAATGTCAAAATATTTTGAACACAATTTTATGGCTTTAACTACAGATAAAATGAACTGATGGAGATGTATCGTCGGTCTTTTAAAAAAGTTTTGCTGTTATTTTTTACAGTTTACTTTATTTCGCTCACTGGGTTAGACTGTTCTAGTTCCACGTGCCATATGTAATGGATGTCAGTTATCAGTTATCTCCTGCTTAATTAAAGGGTTCAGTTCGACATTCCAACCACCTGAAGAAGGCCGGAACGTACAACGGCTGAAACGTTGTGATAAATATGGCGACAAAGATGAGGACAATAGTCCAAATAATGTAAATAGTGATCCAAACAATTATGATCATGTGTCCATCAAGTGTTCAGAAATTTCAGCATTCAGTTTTCACAAAACATACAGCTTCTCTCGAACGATAAGTCGATATTTTTTTATTGTTAATAATTTAAGTGGACGTTGAAAAGCAGAAAGTCTGACAGCTGATGACGTGAATATCAAAAACGCCAAACAGTTTGATGCTCTCATTAGAACTCAAACTCAGATGGCTCAATTTGGCAAAACTCCGTGGAAGCTTTCAGGTTAGCGATGGTAGTACAAAAGGTGATCATTCTCAGGAGTTTCTGTTTAAGCCCAAAAAGAAAGCATTCAGAGTGTAGAGCTATTCTCCAATTACGAAGAAGTGAAAGAGGTTAGGCGAATATGAGTAAAAAAAAGGAACCAATAAGCTTCAAAGAGGCGCGCCTATACATGTCTAAATTCCGACAAGGGGCTTAGCTACTGTTCTTTCACATTGTGCTTAGAATCTAATAAAGTTATACCTAAAATTAAATTACTATATCCCTTTAGGATTACACAAATTTTGAATTACCACGCATTCTTAGGCACGGTTTGAATTCAAACTTTTTCTTTTCACTAACTGGTTGCCATCGAAGGCTAGATAATCCTGTCTAGCCTGCTGTTTTACCCATAGCTAGGTATATAACTAACTAGTAATGGTCTAAAGGATTAATTTTCTATTTACTTTTTATTGTTATCATTAATATTTGCTTAGATTAGTTTGTCCCAATATCACAGGTTTGAGGATCGAACTCATCACATTTAGGGTCTGCAAACTCTTGCTCCACGGTGAGCTTCCCAACGCGCCGATGAAGATGGCTTTCATTTGAAATAAACTGAGTTGTTCAAATAAAATATTTAGCCTTACTCATTGCATACTACCTTCAAATCAAGTTTAGGAAATCATTGGCAAGGATGGATGCTCCATAAATATTTCCGTGTGCCAAATTTGACACAAACTGATGAATATCGTCAGTGTGACTTTGACATTTGATCTTTGGACCAAAATGCCCGCTACAGAGAGAAAGAAATAAAGAGAGAGATAGAGAGAGAAAGAGAGAGATGGAGAGAGAAAGAGAGAGAAAGAGAGAGATGGAGAGAGAAAGAGAGAGATGGGGAGAGAGAGAGAATAGATACTTTCAGTTCAATTTAGCTGTCAAATGACAAAACTGAAACAAGTAGATGGTCATGGAAGAACAGGACAGATCCAGATCTGAAAACAACCCCGTGCCTGCCATTTTAAATCAAGGAAAAATATGTGTGTATAGAAATAGAGCTTTTTGCCTGTCTACAACAGCCTATGCCAACTGATGTTCCTTTAATACCTAAGGTTCTGTTAGAGATCAACCGATGTGTCACGGTAGTGAGAAAAGAAGAAATGAATAAATAAATGTTTTGTATGTTGTTACCACTTATGGTCCGGTGCACCTGCTGTATATTTGGAGATTCTTGATAAAATTCAAAGAAGAATCAGCAATATTATTGGTCCTGACCTGGCATCTCGACTTTCCTTTCCTACTGCCGTAATGTAGCTTCCCCGTGCCCGTTCTGTAAATACTTTCATGGTAATTGTTCGGATGAACTCTCCGCCATGGTACCTAAACTTTAAGAATTTACGCGAAGTACAACATTGGCGGCAAGGTTTCATCATTTCACTGTGGAAATGGCTAGATGTAACCGTAAGTTCTATGTTAACAGTTTTTTCTAACGCACTTGCTTGAGGAACTCTCTTCTGGCTTCATGCTTTCCTGATAACTTTGAGCTGCAAAAACTGAAATGCAATATCAATCAATGCTGTCTTCTTGCTTACCCTTCTATTGTTCTCGCTCCTTAATAATCTCTTCATTTTTTTCTTATTCTTTCACACTCAGTAACCCCTTGCCTCTTAGTAACTTTACTGCCTTGCATGGAGTGATATGATTAAAAATAAATAAATAAAATCTATATTATAAAAGAAAATATAATTCTCTGAGCGCACTGTGCGCTTTGTATGCGCGTGGCCAAGCGGTGAGAACGTTTACCGTCTAGCCATGAGATCCGGGTTCGAATCTCGCTACGGTCTATTTGTCGGACTTTTTGATACTATTGGAACCATTCGTAATTTGTCGATGGATTTTACTAGCACGAACTCACAAGTCATTGTGAGCAAGGGTTTGAGCGTTGTTGCCTTGTTAAAATAAATTGATCACGCCAGGTTTTCGCTCACCCCCATAAACTGTGACTAAGGTCTACACAGCATAATTGCAGTATGAACCAAAGGAGGAATCTCTTGGTTGAACGGGCTTCTATAATAGGGTTTGGAGAATCGCCCTGGAAGACAGGGTTGCTCTCAACCGACTGCACAGACATTATGTGTTGTGAGTGAGGGAATTACATATGTTGATGCCATTTAATATACACGCAAACACACAATTTGATTGAGTTTGAGACAATACATTCCTCAGTCTGGACAACCCATACTATGTGCTGAGCAATAAAATCATGTAGGTGGATACAAGAAAAAAATTACTGTTTTTTACGTTTAAGGTAGGTAATTATAAAGTTTTGGGTTTTTTAATTTTTAAGAAATTATTCAGTGATTAATGAAATTTTTTAAAACATTAAAAGAATTGTAGAACTATTTTATGTCTGTCATTGGATTACAACATTTATGCGCAAAAGCAAACGCAGCTTGAATGAAATTCAAATTTCTCCATTTGTCTGCTTAAAACTCTTGGGTAACAGGAAAAGTGCATAAGCCAACTCTTTGATGTTACTTTTATGACACGTTCTATATTTCAACTGAATATTTTCTAATAAAATTAATATTTTAAATGGCAAAATAATTTAAATTTGAAATTCGTTCATCTTGCCATCAGCGGAGCGGCAGGTACTGAACTAGAAAAACAAAATTAAAAGCGCGCCCGCCTACCAAACCTGTTGAATAATAAATAATTTGTAGAATTTCACACAACACAGGAAGACTGAAATATATATATATATATATATATATATATATATATATATATATATATATATATATATATATCAGGCAAAATGTTTAATGTCTTGTCCATTCAGAACGTAGACAATTTCATTTCCTTTAAAGTTATTCGGAAAATAATGTCCGATTTTAGAATCAATTTTATTCTTGAATTAATAATGTATTTAAACAATGTTTAAATCAGTCAAAATAGGAAACCTGAACATCTATAAATTTCTGCCATCGAGTTACAAAGTTATTTATGTCTTTACGATAACAATCTAAAGGTTTGGACGTCATTAAAACTTTGAATGAAGTTTCTGCATCTTCTTTGCAACGGAATGACTTTTGGCTAAACAAATATGTCAAGATGATTGCAAAAATAATAGTCAGTGTGTGAGAATATTGGGAATATGGTAAATTTTGCAATGTGTCATATCTCAAGTCGGTGGGCTTCTGTAGTGTCATACTGGCAACATGTGACCGAGTATTTTCATGAAGCAGAATTGGACATCGTCGAGTCAAATGCATTTTGCTATCTGAATGTGCATTTCATCAAGTTGCCGGCAGTAAACTTCTGCAGTGATGCACTGGTTAGATTTCAGAAAGATGTAATGGATACGGCCAATGGCGGATCACCAGACAGTCATCATAATCTTTAATTGATGCAATTTTGATTTTGGAAAGTTTTTGGATGCTTCATTATCAATCCATTGAGGCGATCAAGAAATCGACTATTCAAATATCGCAGATACAGCATCGAACCCACTTGAAAAATTCGAAGTCTTTGACTTTCACTGAGTTCATGTGGAATTTACTTATTGACTTGCTTCACAAATTCCTAGAGATAGTCCGATATTATTGGAATACTGACATCCATTATCTGAGACATTTCTCTGACACTTTGACATGGGTTTTGTTCTATATAGTAGTTTCAGATGCTGATGGAAATCATCTACGTCTTTCAGCTTCAAGACTCGTATCCCCACTGCGGAACTTCAGAAACCACAGTTGTACTGTCCTATACTGGATCCTTCACTCCATGGCCTGTTAGTGTTAGCAGCAGTTTGTGAAGCATTATGACCAATATTTTAGACAATACAGAAAACCCTAAAATATATTAGACGAAAAATGTCGAACAACAATCCGTTCATCAATCCATCCTTCCTTGGGCCGAGAGTTCGTTCGTACCAACAGCATTCTGGATAATCGCTCTCCAGTCGGATCATTCATAGTTGTTGAAATTTATCGTGTTTTTGATTTAAAGATATAGTATCTACATATTTAGCATTCTTCGTACAGCTTTGGGTGGCTAGGTTTTAAATTCATAATTGTACTTCTCTTAAAGTGGTAACCAATTACGGCCAGTCTGACCTGTTTTTTTTTTTGTTTTTTTTTTAATAAGGCAGACTGGAATAATGATAATCATCTGGAAATTCCATTGTTTTCATTGCCTTCCTTTCCAGTTTCTCCTGCCTATTCATGTTTTTCATCAAAATTTTATACAAACATGGAGTAGAGTTTCAGATGCGAAAAACGATTAAAAAATACTCCCCATCAAATTGAATGCATTGCAAATTTTACTTCTTTCCATCCATACCAGTCTTTCAAACTTTCGTTCATTGTCTCTTAACTTAATATCCAAGCAAAAAGCCCGTTACTCTATTTTTCCTCGACATCTGTTCCCCCTATTTCTCTCTCTCTCTCTCTCTCTCTATATATATATATATATATATATATATATATATATATATATATCTCTCTCTATATATATATATACACTCTCTCTCTCTCTCTATATATATATATATATATATATATATATATATATATATATATATTTTTTTTATTTTACCCATTTCTTTTGTTTTCCCAACTTTCTCGTCTCCCACATTTCCCCTTCACACCCTCTCCTTCCCGTTCTTTCACCCTCCTTCCCTCTCCTCTGCTACCTCGTTTCCCATATGTCCTTCCTGTTTGATATTATGTAAATTTAGTTTATAGCGTCATAATCTGACACGTGACATCACTTAATAATTTCCAAATAATTCCATTATCCAATCAAAGCAATTTGTGAAAGTAATTCACACGTTTATGAATGAACGAAAATTAATGTCGTATCTTTTAGAGCTTAGTGGTGGAATCAAATAAATTATTATAAAATATCAATTTATATGGGGGAATAAATTAGGGGTGGAATTTCAGGATTAAACAGAACGTTCTTGAAATTTTGACTTGAATTCGCTTTATTAAGATTCGATACTCAGTCTATATGTTGTATATTGAGAGGCAACAAAAAGGGATTGTCAGTGGTCAGGAATTAATGCAATTATTACTGATACAATAGGGTTATTATATGTATAATGTAAATGCATTGCTAATGACAATCGGAAGAAAGAAATTGTCAGGGTTCATGATTTATTGAAGGACAATAAGAAAAATCCTTAAAAAATGTATCAAGCTGAAACGAAATATTTATAAAACGCGTCAGAGGAGCGATAAGTTCATTACATTCTGGTGTCGTAAAAATAGCCAATATTTTGATTGATATTTAATTGTATTTGAAATACAATTATGGCACGTGGCCAGAGGGGGAGAAGTTGAGGCTGGTCCACACTAACTATCTTATACCTAGCTAATCCGATTTACGACCCATTCACTCATAACAATTTGCTCATTCACCACAAAAACTCATCCGTCACCAATCAATCCTCCATACACCATAATACCGCATCCTCACATGGGGTCCTACAAAACTCGCCCCATCCTGTAAAAATCTAATGATTATAAAATTTGTACTTAAAAATTTATGGATGAATAAAATAATAGGGGAGGGAGATGAACCCCATAGCAAACTAAAACATTAACACAAAACAAACTAAACATAACTGATGTTAGTAGGTCCCATCCAACCCTCAGAATGAGAGGCCGCTGTATTCTGCCCATGGGACAAAATCAAGAAACTCTCTCGCTAAGGGACTGGGAAAAGGAGAAAATATAAACGGACATGGGAAATATAAAAGCTGACCCAGTCGAGATGAAAAATGGGGCCAATACAAACTGGGGAGGTTGGGAATCTTGACTTGGATCATAACCACAGAGGCAGCCGGGAACAGGCCAGGAACAACACATTAACTGGGTATACAAAAGCTTGTCTAACCTAAGGGAAGGCTCCGCAGGAAACCACCCCAATGTGACGTAGGTTGACCTAGAAGAGAAAATCAAGGCTAGTCCCGTTCAAACAAACCAAGCTCGTCTCTTTTACCCACCTTTCGCTGAAGACTGTCGAATGCAAACGTTTTCTATTAGTTCTAATCTTCATCTTGAGCTGATGCTCAAAGAATCGGATCAGATCCTGATGAGAAAGACGGTTGCCTCGCAAGACTTCCTCCTGTCGCCAATATTGTGATTCCCAATTACAATTTCATGAATTCTTCGAATAATTCATAACAATAAAAAAGTGGGGGGTTCTATTTTGGAGTCAAAAAGAATGGCTATTCCTTAATTACTCCCATTTTCTTAGAAATGTCTCTTAACCTTGTGGCAATAATCATCCAAGAAGGAGGCACGTCTTTCGGATTGGAATAAAATTCCAATGGAATTTAATAATAAAATTACAAAACTAATCCTGGAAATATTTTTATAAGTTTGAGAAAATAATCTCTTCTAAGTGAGCAAAGGACTTCACCAAGCAATGGCTGTCAAAACAGTAGAAGAAAGCTGATGAATGCCTGGGTTTTCGGCTAAAACTATGCTATGCCTTGAGAAAACGCTTAAACCGATCCAAAATAATTAACTTTAGCACCGATAATTTGTTCTTCGACTCTACCTTCCCACTGCACTTAAAGACGAATGCCAAAACATTCTCTGGTTCCTAAAATATTACAATGTTCTCTCGTTAGATGATATTTATTCAGATAATTAACTCGCAGAAATAAAAAAAAGCAGAGGTTTTTAAAGCCAGTATAATTAATACGACAAGAATTACACTGTTATAAAAATTGATGTATGGCTTCTTCAGGAGCGAGAAGAGGTGTTAGAATTGTTTATTGCAGGACAACGTTATTAAGCAATGAGAAGAACGATCAATGGTAAAAAAAAATGAGTAGAAAGAAAAAGAAATGACCGTGAATGGAGAAGTAAAATGGCATTTTTGGTTGCTATGCAAAATGAAGGAAATGACGTCATAAACTGAATCTTACATTTCCTTGAAACGATGTAGAAGAAGAAACTGAACATTGATTTTTAAAGAAACAAACATTAATCGCAACCAATGGGGTCTGTTTTAAAAAGAAGACTATCAATTTAATTGAATGATTTTTTTTTCTGTGATCTACAAGGTTGGCAGCTTAGTCTTTCTTGGCAATTCAAGGAGAAGGTTACCATCCACTCAGTTAAGAAGGGGGTTACCATCCATTATATAAAGAAGTGGGTACCATCCACTCGATTAAGAAGTGGGGTACCATCCACTCGATTAAGAAGGAGGGGTTACCATCCACTCAATTAAGAAGGAGGTTACCATCCACTCGAATGTTGTGCACTCGATTAAGAAGAGGATTGCCGTCCACTCGATTAAGAAGAGGCTTACCATTTACGGAATTATGAAGAGGATTATCTGCCACTCGATTAAGGAGAGGAATAACGTTCACTCGAATAAGAGAAAAAAAAGATTAAAACCTACTCGATTAAGAAGAGGATTTCCGTCTGCTCAATTAAGAAATGGATTACTGCCCACTCGACTGAGATGAGGATTACCGTCCATTCGATTAAGTAGAGGATTACCGTGCACAATCTTACGAAGGGGATTAACCGGATTCAAAACAAAACAAAATTTAAATTAAGAATATAATAAGGCACAGAGGAAAGTGTTAGATAATGCACTATTATCTTAATCTTGTGAAATTTTCTAATCGCTACCAAAAAGGTTTCCTACTATTTAACTTATGGATGACAGGGTGGAAAAGAGCGTTAATGTGAAATATTGAACCATTGTTTCTAAACTATTTCAATTTGTTCTATTGTCGTAGTAAGGTGGCGGCATGTTCGCTTCGAGAGCCGCATGAAATGTAATTTTTATAAAGCAGAACTACTGTTTTAGTTACTAGAGTTTATTTTAAAATCATGGTAAGGAAAATGCTGCCATCTGTCAAAGCAGGGTGATCACTAAATAACCACCTGACACAAAACACACCTGATGAAGAGAAAATTATAGAAAGAAAGGGTTTTATAATAAAAAAAAATGACGAAAATACCAGTCCAAAAAAAATCGTTTTCGGTAATATTTTTAGAAGGAGATATATATATATATATATATATATATATATATATATATAGAGAGAGAGAGAGAGCTTATACGTTATTTTTATAGATACAAATACTTAAGTAAATGCTCTGTTTAAAATAAACACTATTTACTGGCCTGAATGTCCTAGAAATTTAACAGAAAATACGCGTCCTCCGGCAGGAATCGAACCTGTATCCGACAGGGAAGCGTCACATAGCCTAACTTGCGAAACCATTTATCTACAAAGGACACTTATTTTATATGTAATTTCTTGGACATTCAAGCCGGTAAATGTTGTTAATACTGTTTATTATAAACAGAGCATTTACTTAAATATTTGTATCTATAAAAATAACGTATAACAATAAAATATTTTACAATTGTCGGACTAATTAATATATATATATATATATAGATATGGAATGAATCCGATAAATATTTTAATATATTTTCTGTTTATACGTCATTTTTATGGATCCAACTTATTTGAGTAAATGCTCTATTTTAAGTGAGCAGTTTTATTTACCGGCCTGAATATCCGAAATATATATATATATATATATATATATATATATATATATATATATACTATTTGGCGAATTTAAGCTAGATCTTGCTGAGAACTCTTGATTGGGCCTTCGGCTTGTTATATAGAGGAAAAGTTATTGAAACTTAGAGAGTTATGTCCCTTTAATTAAAAAATTGTCGCGTTTTATGATATATATATATATATATATATATATATATATATATATATATATATATATATATATATATATATATATATACACTTTAAACAATGTCTCGTAAGGTGATTAGTTTCGATTGATAACGATTTCTAAATGCGAAATTATAGATTTCCAAAAGTTTTAATTATTAGCTTTACTTAGAACTACAAACAATAAGATGACAAATCGAACAAGAAGATCGCCATAAATACTAAATATATTTCATTTGAATTTCGACAAGGGAAACTGCTTTTTTTATTTGTTTTTATTATTAAAGCTCAAAGGGGAGTAATTTTTAGAGCATGGCCTTCATGCTTTCACTTTTTTGCAACCTGTATAACTTCATTGCACACTGAGAATGGTTCAATGGCAGTGCTGATAAAATAATTATTGAGATCAGTCTACTGATTAAGCATGATGCTTGTGTTGCGAGGAATACAAAGGAAGGGAGTTTTTCACTTAAAAAAATGCGATATTACATTCCGAACAATCTGCAGTTAACCATGGTAAATATACACCCACCACACACCCACACACACACACACACATACACAATATGTCTATATAGTTACAATTACTTGAATAGATCATAAAACTTATATAAATCTCTTTTAAAAAATGTTCTTTCTGGCTTGAAAAATGTTCTTTGATGAGCGGCTATTTAACTAACCTTTACGACATTTTTTTTTAATTTTACGGACTTCAATGTTGGTAACGAAGTCGCTTCAGTTCCCACTGAGAATGGTGTTAAAGCAGAGCTAATGAAAGCGTTCATGAAGGCGTAGGTTACCAAAGATTCAGCGTCATTCAGGTGGGGAGGTCAGCACAGCTTTGTCGATTAACGCTTTTATTGCTATTTCCGACAGATTCGTTTGCCTTAGACAGTTTCTTTTTTTATCCTCTTTCTCTATTCAAATGTTAGATGACATGATATACAGAGATCGTAATATTTTTAATTTGGCGCATGCGCGTTGTTTGTTTTTGATTTTGTCGACTGCAGATTATAGTAAGGTCAGTTGGGCACCGTCTGTGAAAAATAGCACCATGATGCAATTCACTCCGCCAAATATTTGGAAACGTCATGCAGTACTGTTTGGCATTCGCACCGGAAGTTATAATGCGAACATTTCAGAGTGTGTCAATCTGAGGATAGTGCAGTGGATTCAGAAAGAGTTGGATGAGTCTAATGGCGATTACGAATGTAAATCAGCTCGGAAACACACACACTGATCGTTCTGATAAGAAAAAGAACACCCGAATTAGTTGGTGAGGGCATCAAACTCAACACAGAAGTCTACATCAAGTGCCTTGAGGAGTTAGGTCTGCCTTGATTCAAAAGACCGCTGGAAGACCCTATGTCTAGCAAAAGGACACTTCACCATACCTCATCAAATAGGAGAACGCAGTCATGGCTGTGAGATAATTTCTGCGACCACAATACCCCTTAGATCTGACCACCTAATCCCTAGACTGCAACCCCCTTGTTTATTATGTGTGAGCCGAAGTTGAGCGAGAGATCAAAAAAACTCCTTGTATCACCAAAGATCAACTGAAGGAAAGGATTATGGCAGCATTCACCAACAAGGTGACCGTCCAGAAGAGTTGCAGGAGATTCTGAAGTCATCTGGAAGCCGTGGTTAAAGCCAATGATGATTTTATTGAATAAATTTACTCTTTCGTCGTTCAAGATATTTTTGTGTAATTTTGGTAAATATATCTGTTAAAATCAGATGGCAATGTTATTTTCATTTTTGGATCATTTTGACGCCAATTTATCCATCGCACCCTGCGGATTATGTAGAGAAACAATTTGGCAGTTTTTCTTCTTTTTTTATTTAGAATGAGAGGAGAAAATGGCAACAGAGAGTTTTCTTGGCTATATCTCTTTTCGATAAAGCTACACAACTAGTATTGCGAAGTGACAGTGATAAAAACCTATTGTTACCAGAAATTCAGCCCTATCCATCTTTTACACTTTCTCTTTTTTAGCGTATATAATACGACATGTAAACTGGCCTTATCAGCTATTACGGGCCTGAAACAAAATGGCGACATATCTTCGTCATCACATGGCAAAGTCAACAATGCCAGCGTATTATAAAAATCTGGCTACCTCGTAATAAATATTCTCTTCTGTCAGCGTCGATTTTAATGGCTGCAAAGTTTGAACCTAATGAGTACTGGACACAGAGCTAAGTTCACAAGCACCGCGTTACGAAATCGTCCTGAAGCTCACAGGCACCAACCCAGACAGCTGAAAATTATTTGCAGATGAACGGAGCGACCTTCGCCATGCTGTACGAGAAGGTCAAGAAAAGCGAGGTAGAGTGCAACCAACAGCTGGAGATAGATAGATAGATAGATAGATAGATAGATAGATAGATAAGAAGACTGATAGAGACAGATAGAAAGATATGGTAGTAATTATTTTGTTATTATCCAATTTTAACAATATCAACATAATTACATCATATCCATAAGCTATTATGGATATGTCTAGAACCAAAAATATTTACAACAATGATAATTCTGAAGTAGGTCTATATAAAATAAACTGTCACAACTGCTCCTCATAATATATTGGGGAAACTTGTACAAATAGATGCCGGATCAGGATCAATAACATTGCAGTTATTCTTTTGATTTTATCAAGAATTGCAATAAACGGAGATACAACTGATTTTTGGTTTTAACTGATTCATTTCATTCACCAAACTGACCACAACCTTAAATATAAAACTAACCGAAAAAATAATATTAATGTGTTTTATCGCCAAAGCCAGTAACACCAGCAGTTCAATTTATTTCTTACAAATGTTTTCTGTATTTTATTAGATGATGTCTAATAAATATCACAAAGTGTATATTTCTTTCGACATTCAAATCGCGAGATGGCGAGAGCGGACAATGCTTGTACAAAGACTTACTAAAATGACTTTGTGGCTGGTAAATATGAACAAGTGGATGGCACCCAGTGAAGATCGAACTCACTGCTGTAGGAATTGGTTGAAAGACGACTTGAAAGAACTCAGTATTCCTGTCATTCAAACCAAAGCTTGTCAATAAATTCGATAGATAGATAGATAGATAGATAGATAGATAGATAGATAGATAGATAGATAGATAGATAGATAGATAGATAGATACGAACAGTCTAAGATCGATTTAGAATATGAACAAACCTGGATGTCTACAGTGACGGAGCCTGTAACAGATAGATAGATAGATAGATAGATAGATAGATAGATAGATAGATAGATAGATAGATCAATCAATCAATCAATCAATCAATAAATAAATGGATTCATGGAAGAAAGAGACAGACAGTGATCTAAAAATGCCATGTGACTATTCATGGAAAGATGGCTGTAAATTTGTCATTGAATTTTTTGTTTTCAATTCATTTGTAAAGAGAATGTTCTTTCCCCCTTCGAAATACTGCAACACAATGGATGAGGAAATTAGTTCAATAATCATTTGAGTTAGGTCATGTGTAAGGTAGTACGATTAACGGTAAAGGATTTTTTCTTCTTTTCCTTCAGATTATATATCATCCAATGAACAACATTCATAGGAAAAACTCGGCTTTTTAACATTGTGTATTTTTATATTTTTGTAGCGCGTCAAGATAAAAGAAACGCACCTGTCCCAAGTCTACCGTTGTTCTTGAAGCATAATGAAGAATTATGCAATAAACAATATGGCGCATACCCGGGAGAGAAAAAATATTTGACTTTTTATCCTTTGTGTCAATTCCTATTAGGTACATTAAAACCTGTTGCTTTGTTTCTCTTCCTTCTTGATTTATTCCTTCAACTATTAGATTACCGAAGTGATGTTTTGGATACTTCATGGCGTTTCTAGGGTCAGAAATTGGTTAAATGCTAGTGCCAAGGTACAAAAAGACATGACACAAGACGAAAAATATCACTGGCTTGAGTGTATTCTTCTCTAACATAATCAGTATCATTAGCCGTTTCCTTAGAAGGAAACATTCGAAATACATTGACAGAGCAGCCAATGCTACTCGAGTTAGTCTTTTCTTCACTTTCCGTCCATCGAGCTAGAATCAAAGTGTAGGACTTTTTTCCCGTATCTGGTGTATATCAACCCCAAAGGCCCCAACGGTGGAACCAGCGGATGAAGAGGGCTACGCATAACGGATATGCTACAGAAGGCGTCACATATAACCGAATTAGTGGCAGTCTATTGCAGTTTCATAACTGGATTCTACATGTCTCATTTCATACGTGCCGCAGAGAAAGGTCGTGAAATCAAGTGTTTCAGTTACTTCCTGGCAAGTTGAGGCCCTCTTTAAACAAATTCACGCCATCAGCACTTTTTTCTACTTTGATTTTCATTCACATTCAACCAACTCTTGCAAAGCAAAACGGCAGTAGGGAATGGATGATGGGAATAGCTTTTGGTTAAACAGGAATCTTCCTGTCCAGAAACTGCACTTTAGCGGTGGATGTAGCCATCAACGCCATCACCATAAAGGAAACGATTAACAAAAAATTTAGTTCTTGGATGTGAGATAAAGCCGACGACAACGATGGTATTATTAGCAGTTTCCTTATAAAGAAACATTCAGAATTCCTTGTGCTATTTTTGCTTGATTTTTCAAATCTTTCTCCTAAAACAATTTTTCAGAAAAATAAGTTTCTCAAGTTCACTAGCTGCTATTGCTCTTTCCATTATTGACAGGGGTTTACTTCCTAAAATTTTGTTTGAAGTAGTGTGGGACGTCAGTATATTGGTTATGCCTTAAATCTCTTCATGTTTCAGATCCTATCCATTTTAGTTGTTTCAATTGTTGAAGGTCTTCAAGTGATGTGGCTTCTGTTATTTTTCATAGTTCTTTGTTTGTGATTCTGTAGCGCCAATATAGGAGTCTAATGCTGAAACTTTTGTCGTGATATCGACTATTGGGTCAGTGGGAATGGATTCATGCCTTTTTCATTGCTCAATCGGATTTCAAATCTAGGTCATTATTTCTCTGTTCCGCACCGCTAACCATTATGCTCATTTCGCTGACTGTATTATCTGAAACAATGTTCATTGCTCCCTCTGTTCACAGCCCCCTGATAAGGACGCTATAACATTTACTTTATTTTGTCAAATTTTTCTAAAGGTTGATGAGTAATGTTCAAGAAAACAGAAATTATGTGATCAAATATAATGGACCAATATTTCCACCCACTGATACGTTGTTCACAAAAAATTAATTATTTTCAGCAATGTCGAAGCTGGCCCACTAAATGACTACTCAGCCAGATATTTTCGTTCTTTCAAAACAATTTTGGTTCTTTTTTTCTCTTGCATTCATTCTTTTTTCTCCTCTCTCTCTCTCTCCCTCTCTCTCTCTCTCTCTCTCTCTCTCTCTCTCTCTCTCAAACACACACACACACTCTCTCTTAGTTTTCCCATTTAATTTGGCTGATAGAAACATCGGAAGATTGGAAATTTGAAAAATATATTTCGGATTGGAGCCAGCAGAGTTCCATCTGAAAATCTCCAAACAATATCCCAAAATCGATAAGTGCGCAAATTTCTCTTATCGTTCATAATCTCTGATCTCTACATTCCTATGTATTACAAAAAATATGGAAATCGACACTTTAAAATACAAGACTCTCTTCAACAGTGAAACAGGTTCACGTTTATAAAGCCAAGAATAGAAAAAAATTTATTCACGTTTATAAAGCCAAGAATAGAAAAAAAATTAAGTAGCAAATCGCTGTTCAATCGTGAGACTTAACTTTCTTTTAGAAAGCAACTATTGATAAATCTGCAATAGTGCCAATATTAAACTATGTTCAACTGTGAGTAACATCCACTTTTTTATAACAACAACGATTGATAAGATTGTTGCAGTGTCAATAAAAGACCTTTTTTTAATTAAAACTCAACTTATATTTTATATAGGCCGCGATTGATATACCCGGAAAAAAAAAACGATATCAAATGTTCCATTAATCTCGCTTCGACGACGGAAGAGGACAACACACCATACACAGAAAATATCGAAGGATCAGAAATATTAAAATCTGAAGTGGAATCTACATTGACCAAATTAAACAGAAACAAAGCAACAGGGCCAGACGGAAGTGCAATGGAAATGCTAGCAGACAAGATTACAGATATAATAAATGAAATCTACAACGGTGGTGATAGATCGGAAGACCTAATTAGATCTATTTTCATAAAACAGTATATGAAGCCAGGTTCAAACGAATGTGAACTCCATCGGACAATCAACCTAATGAGCCATTAATTAAAATTTATCATCCGAATTCTGATGAACAGAATCAGACAGAAAATAGGACAAAAACAAGTGCGGTTCCGTTGAAGACGCTGGAACAAGGAATGTGATATATATATATGTATATGTGTGTGTGCGTGTGTGTGTGTGTGTGTGTAAAATTAAATTGAATTAAAGTATCAGGCCCTGTTTCATCCTCAAACGAAACTTTAGGAACTAATTTGAAATTTTGAAATTTTAATAATCATATTGAGGCTTTTGGCTCTTGTTTTTGAAACATGAGAACTCTTATGTAGCGAAGGAATCATATTTTTTAAATAATTATATATATATATATATATATATATATATATATATATATATATATATATCACATTCACATGACATCAGAAAGAGCAATACAAATGCAGAAGGATGTTTTCCTATATTTTATAATTGATGCAAAAGTGTTTGATAAATTACCTCAAAAATAACTGTTGGAATTATTAGGTCATCTTGACATATTTGGGAAAAATTTTAGAATAATCCAGAACTTATATTTGTAATAAAGCACCTGCATATGGATAGAAAATGAATTTCAGTAAATATACAAAAATAGAAAGGAGTGTAAGACAAAGATGTGTCTTCTCACCGGACTTCTTCAATCTATACAGTGAGGTGATTCAGAAAGAATTAAAAGTCCTATCAGCATTCAGTAATGACAGCCACAATCTTAACAACGGAAAATCTGAAGATGACATTGTTGATAGCAAACACAGAAAGGAAATTACAAGAACTCCTCCTAAAGGCAGTGAAGGAAAGCAAGAAGAAAGGACTAAGTATCACTAGCAAGACAGAATGTATGGGTGTCAGTAAAAGAAACGGCCTAACATGCGTAGATACAAAAATCAAACAAGTACAAAAATTTAAATACCTGAAAACTGTTTTAACAGAGGACGGAAAGTGCGTCATCTAAATTCAAAAATGCATTGGGAAAGGGAAAGATGCCTTCCAAAAATTATGCAAAGTATTAAGAAACAGGAAAATTTCGTTAGAAACAAATAGAGTAGTATTGAACTGTTAGGTAATATCAGTCTTCTTATATGGCGGTTAATACAATCTCCTCTCATATGAAGAATAGACTTTACGCAACAGAAAGGTGGCGCTACAGAAGGATGTTGAGAATACCATAACTGAACATGTGAGGAAAGTCATAGTTTTAGATAAAATGGAAACAAAAAAGACACATATAGAAAAGATAGAGAGGAAAGAGGGCTTGGAGAATTTGACACTCACAGGACATATTGAAGGCAAAAGGGATAGAGGAAAACAGCGCAAAACCCTTACCTAACTAGCTTGTGTAAATGGATGGCAGAACAAGGATTAGAAAAGATAGCAAGACTACAAAATATACTAAAAACTACAATAGACAATAGGAAATTGTGGAGAGCCATGGAATTGTTCTGAAGGTACAAATCGCATAGAACTTGTAACGAGAATGTCCAATGACTAAAAATGATAATACTCGACACAAAATCATCGACAGTTCCTTCTGGAAATTAATTATTTCCAACTGTTTTATATTTGAAAATTAATCATTTTCTTTATTCTTCCCAATATTAATGGAGAAATAAACTGAAGTTCGTTTTTAAAAGAATATCAAAACTAGAATCCTGATTACCTAACCAAAGGCTTTACAGCCACATAACGTTGAAACCCCGGTCCTTATCACCAAAGGTAAGCAATGTCGAGCCTGGTTAGTACCTATATGAATGACCGCTTGGCAATACTAGGTGCTGTAAGCTTGGATGTGCAGGTGGTGTAATTGATAACGGCTTTGAATTAGAAATTGGAGAGCCGAGTTCCAATTCCAATCGGGTTCATTATATTCACTTACCCGCAAATACCCTTGGAAAAGGTATGAACCCACCTCTTCTCTCCTAGCTATGACTTAATTAATAGGACTTGTATCAGTAAATCACTATTATCTCCAGAAATAATTCTTACAATCTAAAAGTGTTTTCTGGCTTTAAATAACCTGCAAAAAGGTGATAAGCCTTAAAAAACAAATCAATAAATTAGTACTGACCCCCCCCCAAACCTTATATTCAATCACGTGACTATGTTTGAATGTTATGATCTGCTTGAGTGTGTGGGGGGGGGGGTCAGAAAACGAATTCTGAAAACTTCCTGATGCAACATATCTCACACAGCCGGAAAAAGAATTGCATAATAATACTGAGTGAGATATTTAAAACAAAGATGAAAAGATAATAATGGAAGATTGCATATAGAAATCAAAATTGAATTTTTTAATGAAGAGAGATCACCAATTTTTAAAATTTTCATTCACATCAAGTATTATTTTTAAAAATGTACTCGCATAAAGCCTTAATCCTTACTGGGTGCTTCACACCTGTGGCCTTGTGCCAGACTAACAATTTTTCTGAAATTTTTCTCGATCTATATATGAGGTGGGATGTCGTTTTCCCTCCTGACGTGGGCAATCATGGGTCGCCACAACTTCCTATCTCTTTAATGCTTATCTTGACTTGTCTTTGCTGTATTCATTCTGCCATTGAATTACTCAAAGTTGTCAAGCAGCTTGTTGTATCCTTGTGTCTTTTGCCGTCAATGCACCTTTTCAGTGTTAAACACTCTAAGATTTTTCTCGTTCAATTGTGCCATGTGTATCTAATTCGGATCAGCTTTGTTTTTTGTAATTCCTGAACAAATGCTCTAGCCCCGAAAGATAAACCAAAATTATTTTTTTAAATATGTAAAGTTTGTATCGTAATGGGTGCTCAACAAATTCGGCCTTGTACCAAGCAATTTTGATCTTCCTTCTTGTTAAATATCCTCTTCTTTTCAGAAATGAATATACATAAAGCATTCATTTTTACCGTGGTCTCTGGGTTTGGTTCAAGTTAAACTGCTAAATTTCATAAATAACTAAAACAAGTTGCTTTCTGTAACCATTTTTATACATGCTAGACTTCTTGGTGATATGAAAATCGAGAGAAAGCTAGTTGACATTTCACAGATCACTTGATGCAACATACTCTTGATAAAAGCCGAAACGTTGTGTTAAAATAACAAAACAAATTGAAAAAGATAAAGTTAATTCTACTTATTACTTGTTTGCAGCGCCAAAAACGGTTTACTCAAATAAATATCAGTACTTGATACCATTTCGAATCTTAACGAATGAACAAATTGCTTTTTTGTTTGTTCTTTTCCAAGAACGCTGATCTCTGGCCATAAAAGTGAGAAAAGCTAACATATTCACATTTAGCTGTTTACTGTTTACACAGGTATTCGGGTTCTTTTCGTGTCCATGTCAAGTTTTACACTGTCAATCCTATACATTCTGGCTTGTTTGATTAAACCCACAGAGACGATAGGTCAACCACTGACGCCATTTTGTTGGCCTCTTCACTGTTCTTGAATCGATCGCTTTAAGTAACCGAAATATCGCCTGTACAAATAGCCAGTGTCTATTTTTAGTTAAGCTCACTTCATTCAGTTAATCTTCTTTCGGAGACTATTCACTCACGATTTGATTTTTTTTCTTTTTCAATATACATCATGCACGCTGTTGAAACACACGTGTGCGCATGCGTTGAGTTATTCTGTATGAATGAAGAAAATTATTTGTCTGTAATGTTCAATAAGAATCATTTCGAGCAATGGTTTTCAACTTTCTCGTGACTATGTCACCCACGTTCAACATGTCTCGGGTGCCAAATCCCATCCTGATGTGAAATTCTGAGAAAGGATGATAATACACTAGAAATAGAATAAAATTATTATTTTTTTATTTCTTAATACTATATTTGTGTTAAAATACCACAAGAATATGGTAGGGGAGTTAACGGCTCTTATGCAACATGACATGGAATCTCTAAGATCCTCGAGTGGTTGGGTAGATATATCTATCCAACTATGTTCTATGGATGTACATAACAGTTACTTTTGTTGGGAGGCGATGGAGAAAATAAAATTTGAAAGATATCCCTACCTGCTCAACTGAGTTTAAATCTGGTGAGGGCAGGTTATAATGGGATACCTGCACACAATGAGAATATTGCGTTATCGTCCCAGAACAAACCAACACCAACTTTAGCAAAAGACATGAAGCGACAGAGATATGGTTCT
This sequence comes from Acanthosepion pharaonis, assembly GCA_903632075.3. Classification (NCBI taxonomy): domain Eukaryota; kingdom Metazoa; phylum Mollusca; class Cephalopoda; order Sepiida; family Sepiidae; genus Acanthosepion; species Acanthosepion pharaonis. Next base: position 1,618,843 of record CAHIKZ030001946.1, on the reverse strand, counting down.
ACTGACAAATGCTATAAACATCCCGGATCGAACATGTGGACAACGATGAAGTTTTAAGATTAGGAATCACAAAAAGCCCGTAGATAACAATCAGGGAGAGATATGTGGAAAACATAAAGAAAGAAGGTTTATGTAAGTGAACACTCACAGGATACAGTGAAGGCCAGATAAGCAAAGGAAAAGAACGAGTACCCTATTTGACGAGGACTGAGTCAGTATGTAGTGAAAAAGCACCCAAAGCAAGAGTTACTTAGATCAACAAAAGATAGAAGGGGTAAAGAGCTATAATCACCCAACCCCTGAAAGGATATATCATATAAAAATAGAAAAAAGAACATTATTTACATTGTTCGGACTATTGACTTCCTCTTTGTCGCCATATTTATTACAACGTTTCAGCCGTTGTACGCTCCAGCCTTCTTCAGTTATATATATATATATATATATATATATATATATATATATATATATATATATATATATATATATATATATATATAAAGGTGCGATGTTTGTAGTGATCATTCGTGATGGCGAAGTTATACCTCCATTCCTCTACCCAAATGGCCTCGGACTCAACACGAAGGCCTATATCAACTGCCTTGAGGGGGTAGTGTTGTCCTGGGTCAAGAGAGTGGCTACTGGAAGACTCTATGTCTGGTAACAGGATTCTACACTATTCAAACAAGCAGAAGAACTCAGTCATGGCTGTCAGACAATTTCTGAGATCACAACACCCCTTACATCTGGCCACCTAACTCCCTAGACTGCAATCCCGTTGATTATTATATATGGGGCGCAGTTTGGCGAGAGAACAACAACACAATTTTGTTACACCAAAGATGAACTGAAGGCAAGAATTATGGCAGCATTCCCCAACTTAAACAAGGAAACTGTCCAGAAGATTTGCAGGAGATTCTGAAGTCGTCTGGAGGTTGTGGTTGAAGCAGATGCCGATTTAATTGAATAAATTTATTCTTTAGTATTTCAAGATATTTTTGTATAATTATGGTAAATATATATTTTAAATTGAGATGTCTGTCTTATTTTCATTTTTGCGTAATTTAGATGACAATATATTCATCGTACCCTGTACACACACACACATATCCGATGCAATGAGAACGAAAATAATATATAAATTCTAACGTTCAGAGTATAAATTCAAAAGAGGGCTCTATACCGATAGCAGAGCAATAATTATTTATTATAATTTTATCATATAGACAAAAACAGTTTATTCACTACAAAGATGCAACTTATTTTTGGTTCTCACCAGTCGAGGTGCAATTGAAATGCACTGAAACGAAGTTGCATCTTTGTAGTGAGTAAACTGTTTTTGTCTATATGATAAAATTATAATATATATATATATATATATATATATATATAAACATAAGTTCAACATTAGAGGCGACAGTCTGTTTTTATGCTAGACGCAATCGTCAGGCCACGAGTGCTTTGACGATTGGGTCTAGCATGACTGTCGCCTCTAAGTGTTGACTTCATTGTTCACTTTTACATTTACACACTCTCTATCTCTGATATTGAGCCCTTTATGCCATAAATATAGCACACCTTAAGACTATATTTCTTCATATATATGTATGTATGTATGTATATAAACACTAACTAGAAATCTTATTTTCTTAATTATAAAGTGCATGCCTACAATGATATGAAATAGCAGTGATAAAAAATACCTCCTAAATAAAAATAAATAATCACACTTAACCTCTTGTTCCAAAAAATATTTTTAGTGAACTTAAACATAAAAAAAACATTGGTTATAAATAATTTCCTCAACAGTATCATCGATATCAAGATTATTTCTACACAAATTAAACGCTACTAACAATAAAAATACAGCCCAACACAATAGTAATATCTTTTGATGTATAAAATTATAAGCAAGGCGTATAAGATATGTCACTCATCATAAAACAATACATTTCACCCGTCGACTCTAACCTACAATATATTAGGCCTAAATTTAAAAACTGACAACCACATTATTAACAATAACAACAAAGCTATGGAATCCAAATTTCAGACCACCAATGTAGATTACCATTTTGATTGCCAAAAAACTGCGATTCTTATAAAAAAAACTCAAATAAATACCATTGTCAAACGACAAGCACTTTAAGAGAAAGACTGTTTACCCATTTGAATGATCTTAGTTTGATAATGAAGCATTTAAACACTGATACACAACTCCCTGCAGTCACCAGAAAATACTTGTAGATAATACTATCCTTTTAAAACAACTAATTGTAAACTAGATTTAATGATAATAGAAGCAATGTTTAATGAACTTTAAGCCCAAATTCTTATATTACTTGCTTCGAAATGAGTCGAAATCTTTTAGGGGTGTTTCAAGGTAGCAGCATTGAATTTCTAATACACCAGCACCGTTTAGAATTACAAGTGATTATATACAAGAATGCTTAGAATAGAAACACAGAAAGGATATCCAAATACGTTCAAAATGAATTATCCGATATGAAGTTGGGAAAATAATTACTATGGATCCACTCCTGTTAGTCTTCATAAAAGGAAAAACTATAAGAACACGAGAAAAAACTGAATTAAACATTTTCCTTGTCAGTCGAATTAAAAAATGCATAAAAGAGGGCGGTTAGCCATTCCATATTGCCGACGCCCGCTCAGGTGCATTTTGTTTTGGTTCAACACCCACAGAGCCCACCTGTGGTTTATACTGCAACTATGCTGAGCAGACCTTAGTTACAGTTTATGGGAGAGAGTGTGTTATCTAGCATGATGATCAAACTACTCGCCCACGTACCGATATATATATATACTTTTAAGGTACCGATATATATATATATATATATATATATATATATATATATATATATATATACTGATATATATATATATATATACTTTTAAATAGTATATTTGTGGTAAAAGTGCTCAATATCAGAGACAGAGCATATGTAAATATAAAAGTGGACACTGAGATCAACACCAAGCAGCGACTGTCTGTTTTCATGCTTCAATAACAATCTTCAGCCCATTCAGATGGCATATATATATATATATATATATATATATATATATATATATATATATATATATATATAAATAATTATACTCGTCTGGAAAAACCTTAGGTATCATCCAACATGAGGTAAAACAAAAAGCAACTAAGCAAAGTGCTCAATACACTAAAATAGAGCAAATCTAACTATGAACCTAAAGAGCCAAGCAAACTCACATTGGTTTCACCTACGCGGATCGTTAGCGTACCCTAACGATCCGCGTAGGTGAAACTTAAATAGCTTTTGCCTGGCTCTTTTTAGGTTCATAGTTTTATATATATATATATATATATATATATATATATATATATATAGATATATATACAGAGAAGAAACACAGACACACGCACACATTTATATATATAAATATACACACATATGTCTACGTGTGCGCGCGTGTGAGTTTGTAATTTTTTTATTAATTTCATTTAATTTTCTGTGTCTTTGTTGGCGTTTTCGCTTTTATCTTTCTGACTCAAGTTGCAGCCTGACGTCAAGTAAACACTTTCTTTTGTCTGTCTGCTTGAGTCCAATTTTGCGTTGTTACCGCGCACACCCCGTTCGTCAATTGTGCGTCGATAAACACTGTTTGTCTCGAAACTAACTTTCGAATGATTTTCTTTCTGTCTTTATTTTCTGACAATAAAAGAGAATTCAACAAAGTCGCGCTTCATTCCTTTTCATTCGGACAATCGCTGATGAACTTTACATCAACGATTCAGAAAGGCAATTTCCAAGGCACATCATTAATCACATACTTATTAGACCACACACGCACATATATATATGTTTGTGTGTGCGCGCGTGCGTATGTGTGTGTAGTAGTAGTAGTAGTATATATGTGTGTAGGGTATATATTTAGGTTTGTGTGTGAGCACAATTTATCTCTCCATACCTGAAATATTCGTAATGTATTAGTCATTATCTAGCGTATTACCCGTCAAAAATGACGGGATTAATTCTGAGTGTTTTCTTTGCATTTCTCTGTTGAGTATTTGAAAAACCTTGGGTTTTTTAAAACTTCTCTTCCTCAGTTTACAAATCACGAAGTCAACTCATCCGTTTTAAACTTTAAATTAACGCTTGTCGACAATTTTCGAAACTGCTCCTAGGAGACGCTCTCAGGACTATAAATATTCTGCGATATTTTTATCGCTGTCTTCTTACTTTTTCCGCTTACTCGTCAACATGTAAATTTCTCTCGGGGAACGTGTTTTCCTCTTGGGAAACACATGAACTAACCACGCATACACAACACACGTACGTACGCATATTAACTCACTACACATACTTTGGACCATTAGATTTTCACATTCATTTGACACACTTATCTTTATCACTTGTAACTTTATTGTTAATACATTATCATTTGTTTGTATTTAGATATTGGTTCTTTTCGTTTCCTTACATTTCTTTACGTGGAATCTGTCATGTTTTTTTTGTTTTTTTGTGGATATTTAAGGAAACACGCGTGTTTATTTCTCAACACATACACCGGCCCGCAACACACCTGTTAAAATGTAAAAAAAAAAAATTCAAAGAAATTTAGTTTTCGTTTGTTTAATCTAATTAAGTGCATAAATATTATTTGGAGGAAAAAACTTGAAATTATGACGAATAATCACAAATATTTTTTAAAAAATGAATTGTTCCAAGTTTATTTCACTTTCTGTTCAGGCAAAAGAACACCGTTGTAACAGGAAGATCATTGATCAGGTGTTCGAATCAAGGTAGCGTTCGGTTAATTTTAGATAATCTGTTTTAAAATAACAGACTTAAAACCAACAGGTAGACAAATAATGTTACTTGTTGTTTTTTTTATATAATAATATTATGTTTCTAACAATGTCTATAAATATGTATATATGATTTTATAGCTTAATAGAGAAACACAAACACACTTGGAAATGAATAGGTCAGTTATTTTTTTTGAGTGCATCAACTCCGCATTTCAATTGCAAGATGTACGCGTTAATCCGTTGCCATCTGTGATCAGAAATCGATTAACCGGAAACAATTTGATTTAAGAAAATGTCTCAGAAGCAGGAGGAGACATAACTGTTTTATTTTGAAACTAGGCATTTATAAAACACGTCAGCAAACAAAGTAACTGCAGAGACATAAATTTAAAAAAAAAAACACTTTTATGCATTAGATATTTTAATACTAAAATCAGCTTAATACAAGGCTCGATAGCCATCATGGTAGAGTTTTACTATTAAAATGGAATAGATTAATATGGTGTGTGATATGAATGTAAGTGGAGGTGCTAGAAAGCGAAGATTATGAGGATAAGGATGATTGATAACGATTGACCTTTGCCGTGAAGAGATTGTTCAGGGAAGCCCCCATGCGACAATCTGTTCGACAAGGTGTGGTGGGTACTCTGTGAGTGAAATATTCTTCTTCCTTTTGATATACGTAGGGTTGATTTGACTCGGTGGAAGTGGAAAGGTGCGTCGTACTTGTGAAGGCCTGAACTGGCAGAGCTAAATAATGGAGCTCATCTGAACATTTACCAGTGACAGATTAGCTACAGGGATGCAAGTGTGAGAAAGAAACTACATACTGAAGAATAAGTAAGGCTTTCATCACATGACCGTGTTAATGATTTTGAGTTTTAACAAGGCTGGAATATGACTGAACAGCTCCAGCCCATATATGACAGCAATACTCCAATTTGGACCTAAATCGATTCTTCACAGATACAATGTTAGCCGGCATGTCAACTCCACATAGATCATAGCTGACTCCTGACTTTTTGATTATCTCATCACGCCACCGTTTAATTGATAAAACGAAAGAGAAAAAATGATGGCGAAACATTGAATTTTGAAAATTTTCACTTAAAATTTATTTCAGCAAGTTTCAACACGCAACTTGTAAATTATTGATTAAAACAAATCAAGATATTGCCAATAGTCAGCAAATGCATTACTTACAAAACAGCTAATATATAGCGTTCAGTTTCAAATACATTGGCTGAGAGGATTATTCTTTTTCATAGAAATATCCACCCGGGATACCCTTATTCCAACCAACCATTTTAATTAGATATTCAAAAAATTCCACCCCAACCCTTAATTTAGGCCGCGAGGATTTCATTGTTAAAAATTATAAAAAGTTATTTTAAAATAATTAAAACATTTCAGCAAACCCTTTTATTCCAACAACCTTGTCGATTTGAAACTCATGTACATTTATAATTTAAATTATAGGTAACGGCCAATTAGAGATTTGAAATAGTTCTTGTCGCTAACACAAGAATACAGTCTTTATTTCGAAGAGAAAGCAAAGTTTAAGAAACTCTTGTTAGTCATTTTCATTCTTTTCTTTCCTTTTATTTTCTATCTTTGATAGAAACGCGTTGAAATATGAGTGGACACTTAGATCAACACTGAGTGGCGACAGTCTGATTCCTGTTTGAACGCAATCTTCAGGTCCGTCGCCACTCGGTGCTGACTTCAGTGACCACTCGTGTGCACACACGTATCCTGTATCCGAACAGCTCCCCTTTCATACACGACACTTTAACTACTTCGGAGATGGAATATGAATGATTAGCAGAGATCATATTTATAATCTTGTTTTCTCGGGATCATTTCGATTTCTCACGTCAAATCGTTTTAGTAGTTGTATCAACAGTCTTAAGTTATTCGAATTCTGAGATAAAACATTTGTGTTTTTTAGGCTTATTTCAGCTTTAACAAAACGTTCTTAGTCGAATAAAATAAATTTTTAGTTACTTTTTCTCGGCGTTAAAATAAAACTTAATGCGAGAAAATTCGTAGAAAGTTATTTTTTATTCATCTAAGAATTTTTTTTTTTTTTACTAATTTAAATAAAATAATAAACTTTGATCTGGCGGTTGTTATGAGCCTCGTCATTGAAGATCCTTCAGCCTTCATCGATGAACCTTCATCGAAGACTGTACACATATAGAAAGAAATCAGAATATATCGATTGCTGAATGACGATAACACAATTTGAAATCGGTTCAGTTCATCCTCTTCAAACGTGAACTGGTAAGTTTAACCCCACTCCCCCCCACCAGTGTTAAAAGTCGGCCAACTTTGAAAGATTTAAAGTCGTTTTTCAATATCTGATCCACTTTACTTGGTTTTGTTGATCTGGCTTTGGGTGGGGGCGTGGTGGGGGCGGGATAGAGAGCGGCGTAAAAAGTAATGGGTGTGTGCTTCGGTGCGCTTCAATTTTTGGTTAAAAGCCAGGCAGAATAAGCGTGAATGATATTCGGTAAGGCAGCAATCAGTAAAACTTCTCCAAAGATGTCCTTCGTCCGAAAGCGCATCGAATAAATTTCAAAAATCAATTTTCTTATGTCTTGTTTCCGAAAAGGCAATCGATTTTGATAACATAGAAAAATCCTCCGCAGCACGTAGAAGTCAATATACGTTCGATTTCTTTTTAAATATCTGCAATGATCGAATGAAATGGAACGAGAGACAAAGATACTAATCCCATATAGAAGTACAGACCTCAAATGTATTTTTGTTTAAGACAAAGGAATTCAGTTTCAGGTTAGGTTCGATCAGGAGATTGAGTTACGTAAATGACCAAAAATTAACCCAAAAGTCTTTCAAACAAGATGGAAATGCATTTTTCAAAAATATATTTTAGTAAAACTGATTTGAAATTCTGGTTGGATGCTAACATACGCGTAGAGTTAAAGATGCTTGCCGTAGCTACCAAGGTCATATTAGCGTTATAAGTTATCTAAGACGTTAATTTTCTACCTGTGTGAGCTTCTCCAGGTGACTACACTCACTAATATTGCATTAAAAAAAAATAACCTTTGTAAATATGTATATTTGGTGGGAACCAAATATTCAGGGAATTTCACTTTGAGAAAAAAGAAATAATTCCTTTTCTCCCCACCAGAATTAATTCCTTTTCTCCCTCCAAGAAGTAATTCCTTTTCCCTCAGTAGTAACTCCTTTTCTCGCCCGCTAGAACTAATTCTTTTTCTCCTCCCCCCAGAAGTAATTCCTTTTCTCACCCCTCCAGAAGTAATTCCTTTTCCTTCCCACCCAGAAGTAATTCCTTTTCTACCCCAAGAAGTAATTCCTTTTTCTCCAAGAAGTAATTCCTTCCCCACCTCCAGAAGTAATTCCTTTTTCTCCCCTTTCATGAAGTAATTCCTTTTCTTCCTACTCCAGAAGTAATTCCCTTTTCTCCCCCCCCTCCAGAAGTAATTCCTTTTCTCCCCTATACAGTAAATCAGACATACTTCAAACCACCAGAAGAGATAGACTGCTCCCTAGTTCGAGAACACTAACCGCGTTTATCGACGGAACATTTTTTTTATTGGTCGACGTTTGAAGAGGACAAACAATATTGGCGTATCCGAGAGACATTTATGGCAACTGCTGCCACAGACTTGTTTTTATTTTGCTTATTTTTTTGTCTTCGGTATAGTGTACAGAAGACACGCGTCCTTTTTCGCTGTAAATGACATTCTCTTTCGACAAACTACTATTGAGATAAAAAAATAAATAAATAGAAAGTAGAATAGAGTTTAGCTTGCGACGTTAGAAGAATAGACTTTAGAACGAACCAAAAACCCAGTTTTGAACAGGAAACAAGGGTTAAACTCCTACTCCTGTTCAAAAGATCTCACAATAAGTCTTTTACCATACGTCATCTTACAGGTGGATTTTTTAAATAGGTATGTCAAAATTGGAGTGCTTCCTTGAGCCGAACAAATATCGTCTTTTGTGGAGAAATGCGTTCTATAAAACATCAAATTTTACGATCATATCTAAAATAAATGTCTGAAAACAGAACGACTTTCTAAAATATTTTAACACTTGAATTAAAGATAAAACCAATATATATATATATATATATATATATATATATATATATATATATGTGTGTGTGTGTGTGTGTGTGTATGTGTGTAATAATTTACAAAATCCAAGTCAAATCTGCAAAGATTTGTTCATAGTACGGAGATGAAAGAGATTAAAGAATCAGAGAACGTGTTTCATGGACAGGATGATGAAATTTGTTCAGCAAAAAATTCATTGAAAAGGAAATATTCGGCGTCTGTGGCGTACAAACAAGGTTTTCCTTTTTAGGAAGTGTGAAATGTTGACTTTTAAATGTACGGGCTTATCGTCCTAGGTACTACATCGAAGTCTGTGTCCTAAGGATGAGTAGAATCCTGCAACTGATGCAAAGGACAGGAAATATCTCTGTCCTAATCTTTGGAATTCGTTTCTACTACTGAACCAAGGAATTTTAGGCGATAGAGTCTGAAATTCTATACCCTGGCAATCCAAGGGAATTTATTTTACATCGGATACAAGTGAGTAACCGAGTACAAACATAAAACATATTAAATGAAACTAACGCAAATCGGGTAATAAAAGACGAAGAAATTCTCCTGTTACTCGGCCATAAAACGTATCACCCGGATGCTTAGTTAATCTTTATACTCTTTGGGAATAGAGCATAAATTCGTTTTAAAAAGAGGGAAAAAGAATTTCTTAAGAGAGCCCTTCTACATGATGTTCTATTTTATATAGAAGTAACGCTTTTCCTTTGTTTTTGTCACATTTCAATCCTTAATTATTTCTGACATTGTTTCTCAGTTTGAGAGAAAAAAGACATATATTTAAAATACTCTGTCGATATATCTGTACATACACAAACCTAAGAACTTATCCATTGGAGAGGTTTCATATGAGAGGCTTTTGCTATTTCTATTCGTGTTTTTTCTTAACTAAACTATTTAGCTTTCGTTTATATTTTTCTATGATAGTGTTCTCAGCTTTATGGAAATTTAAAAATCAGTACATATATATGCTATATATTTATTTCTCCGTTGACGTGTGGCTCCTCAAATGCAACAAATGAAACACTATTAATTGATGACTGTTTCTTTTATTCATCCTATTCTCCTTTTTTTATCATAGTTTTCTTGGTCAACTAATCATTCACTTTTAAGTCTGTAGGAGAATAAAGAAGAAATAGTCGCCTAGATTTGAACTCTTATGTACGAGGTTTGCTTACATGGACTTTACTTTAATTAGGCTACAGGAGCCTATGTCTAGGCGGATCATGACTATACAGATCTCTCTATTTCAAATCTTAATGGGATATTATTCTTTATTACCATTATGTAATAGTTCTAAATGATTTGATCTCTTCGACTAAGGAGATTCTAAATTAATTTATGGCAATTTTTTAATCTTATTGTCGTTTTTTCTCATGTCATCTTAAATTTCAAATAAATTTAAACATATACGTGGAAATTTATAATGAAGATATAGTAATATGTAGGTTTCGGTCCTATCTATCCATTCGGCCATTTAAGACACTGTGATTGAAAGGCATTCTCGTAAGATACGGGATGCAGGTTTGGATTTTTCCTTCGTTCTTCATAAGACGTCAACAGTCAAAGATTAGATTGATCTAGAAATGACAAGTAACCAATTAGCCGTACTATTTACGTTATTCAGACTATTGTCCTCATCTTTGTCGCTATATTTATTACAACGTTTCGGCCGTTGTACGCACCGGCCTTCTTCAGGTGGTTGGAATGTCGAACTGAACCCTTTATTTCGCTCACTGGGATGGACAGTTCTAGTTCCACGTGCCATATTTAATGGATGTCAGTTATCATTTATCTCCTATTAATTCCCATCTCCAAGTTCTCCACTGCCTTAACTGGGTATTGAACTCATACTCACAGTGATGGACCCAAAGGGCGTTGAAATACTAATTTCTGATTTTAAATATTTTACGACGAATTGGCAATTTTTTTCATATGCTCGATATTCATTCTCTCTCTCTTTCTCTCTCTCTCTCTCTCTCTCTCTCTCTCTCTATCTATCTATCTATCTATCTCGAGTCAAATTAAGGTCATTTTAACGACTAGTTCAGGCAAATTTTCTCATATATTTTAAACATTTTCCACAATATTTCGAGCGGCCGCTGTAGCCTCCGCACTATAAAAAAAGACAGAAATTGTAAGAACAATTTCTTGCAAAGAGCAAATGTCTGAAATTGTTAATTCCCGCCCAAAACATTGGCATTAAGTCATACGACTCCTTTAAAAGCACTCCCCTATTAGAGTTTGACGTAAGCCTATTTTTGAAACGGAACAGGCATATTACTCAGTTTCGTCTTCTTTAACAATGTCTTCCACTCCCAAAAGGTTTGGTTCATGAGATGCAAAAGCGAAAAAAAGAAAACTCCTGTTTATTAAATATCATCGGACGTAGCACAGCTGTGAAGAATACTGCCAACCGATAAAGTAACAGATATTCCTATATATATATATGTTGAAATACTTTCTCTTAAATTTAGAGTACTACAGCTACTTCTACTATTATTAGGTAGACAAAATAGGCTGTGATCAATAGAAATAAAAATATGAAGATACTCGCCAAATAGAGGCGTAAAAAATGGAAATATTTCATCTGTAAAAAGAAGCAAAAAAATAACTAATATCAAAGGTCATTGAAATTTAGGTTCTCGGATTTGAATCACCTTCCCCTTCACCGTTACCATTATTCCTAAAATGGATTTGTTCCACATATATCCTTGTTTTAAAGAAATACTGAGAACAAATCCAATTCTATTTTTGCTTACCTATTGATTTCAATGCGACACAAAAGCTGTTTTTTGTCATCGTTGAATATTTTGCAATGCACATTTTTTTCAGTAATTCTAAAATACAAAAAAGGAAAAAGTTACTAATGATAAAAATGTTTCTGCACTTGGATTTTTCGCACTGAAATGTGCGTGCACATTTTACTCGTGATTGATCTTAATTGACGGGAGTGTACGTGATCTTCCCTGATTTTCCTGACTTTATTTAAAAGCGAATGATGTACATCATGCGAACTGTACACACAAAAATAAACAGTAACTCCTTTTTTTCTAGCTGATTGATATCTAACTCGTTGGTGAAGAAAAGGGACGCTTGTCGCGTTTGGCAGCGCACACAGGTTGGAATCGCTTGACACTATTTCTACTACGAATCTTGGCTCCATTGTAATGAAGCTTGTTTCAAATATCTTCTTAGGTTTGCATAAAGAAAAACATCATTTTCACAACACATCTGAAGCAACTTGTAAATTTTTCAAGGAAAGTAAAAGGTGAAAAAGAAATAATCCAAATCTTCCTTCACTCGTTTAAAATTAGGTTCGATTTCATGATGGCTGCGTAACGGCAAATCTCTTAAAATATATTACTGGATGCTTTCAGAACACATCTCTTAACGATTTCTTTCACGTCTTTGGCCGTGGGGGGTGATTTCGCCACAAGAAATTAAAAAAAAGAAAGGAAACAGACGAAGAGAGATATGAAAATGATTTTCAGAAAGAGCCACAAAAATTCAGAATTTGTGTCAAATTTGAAGAATGGGACGAACAAAGGACTTTTAATATACATCCATAGGAACAAATATATATATATATATATATATATATATATATATATATATATATATAATTTTTTTCATATAGAATAAAACGATTTACTCACTACAAAGAGGGAAGCTTCGTTTCGGTGCATTTAGTTGCACCTCGAATGGTGAGAACCAAAATAGTTAACCATTTTGTGAGAAATGAAAAATGATAATCATTTTGGTTCTCACCAGTAGAGGTGCAAATAAATGCACCGAAACGAAGCTACATCTTTGTAGTGAGTAAATCGTTTTATTCTATATGAAAAAATTATAATAATTAATTATTGCTCTACTATCAGTATTGAGCCCTCTTTTGAATTAATGCCGTGAACGTTAGAATTTATATATTTCTTCGTTCTCATTACATTAGATATACATACATACATAAATACATACATACATAGGAACAGATTTAGATAGATATGAAGAGACATCGATATGAGCAGAGAGAGATAGATAGAAATAGACTTAGATATCATGGAAATATTTTGTTAAGCATAGAACTTAAAAATCTTTTAAAAACCCATTTCAAACACAGTACTAATTTGAAGATTGCCATGAGGCAAAAGCAAGGTATTTATTTTTATTTCATTATATCCTTCAAAAAGTACAAATTTTCTTTTTTGTATTATGTACAACTCCACATTCTTATAAAAGTTTCAAGTGATTTGCACACAGAGTAAAATGTGTAACACGTATTTATTTAGTATTTCAGAGCGTCAATTTTTATTGTGCAATTGTTCTTCCTATACAAGACTCGTATATTAAAAGAAACACTGAACCTTGAATCCCAAACTGAACATAGCTAACATTATCATCACATTCAAATTTGATTTAAGTAAATTCAATGAACCCAAAAGATGAAGATTGATTGTAGAAATATTTATTTCCTTTGCCAATATCAGCTGCTGTATAGCGATAGTTGATGCTTTCCCTTTACAATCTCTGGCATATAAGTTCGTGTCTTAGTGAGATACTTCACAAATATGACTTCGTAAGTTGAATTTGCACAATACACAGTATGCATTCGATCTCTCAGTAAAGTTAAGTTATTGTCGGACCGAATCGTTCGGCAAGCAGGAGTAATATGCCGGTCAGTTAAACTACTGGCAGCCATTTTTAATACTTTCTGAATAACCGAAAATATGGCTTCACGCCAGATATGACTTCGTGAATTACTAATCTTCGTTCGTGGGACTCTATTTTCAATACACTGCTATTACAAAGCTGGGTACTTGAGACACAATCGGACCAATTCAAACAACATCTTTGTCTTTGCGATGGATAAATCATTGTAAACGACCTGTTAGGCGTCCTGAGGATTTCGCCCAGCATGAAACACCCTGTCACCTCTGAGTGTTGACTTCAATGTTCACTTATATATATATATATATATATATATATATATAGTAGATAAAACTTTAAAAGAATTATATTTCGACTAAAAGTTTCGCAGATACACCCCTTGTCAGGATAAGTTAAGTAATTGACTCCAAACAAATTTTAAACCTGTTTTATAATTAAAGTATAGATTAAGATTTCTTATGATATCGTTTTTAAAATCAATAAAGTCACTAAAACCCATAGAGTTACTGGTAGTGAAAGAGAATGAGAAGACTTTAGTGAGGAGAAGGACATTAAAAGAACAGTGTTCAGTAAGATAGAAGATGGCGATTGAGGTTGCATTTTAATTTTTGAAGATCATAGCTAGCAGGGAAGCAAGAAACCGGAAATAGTTTCACGGGTAAAAATCTGGGATATGTTGCGTCACAATGGGACCAATTCAAACGACATCGTTGTCTTTGCAACGGATAAAGCATTGTAAACAGCGATTGGAACGACGTGAATCGGATTGTATGAAATGATTTGGTGGCAGGGAATTCGAGATACGGTGTGAGTCAGTTCATTGGCTACTTTGTGGAAAGAGGTCACATATAAGTTGGATTACATCACGGCAAACACGAAACAGGATTGTAGCCAAGATGTTAATAACAGTAGCGCCAGCAGTTAAGGAGCCACAAATTATAGACGCCAATTGGAATCACGCTGTGACCCGTATCTTGACTAGGACACACACATGCACACACACGCACATAGCTAATTATAAATTGACAGATAGATGTGAAGAGACAGAGATAGAGAGAAAGATAGATGCAAGCAGAGAGAGATGGAAACAGAGGAAGACAGATAGAAAAATAGATGTAAACAGAAATAGATAGACAGAAAGATATATAAACAGATAGAAAGATGGATAAATAGATATAAACAGAGCTAGAAAGATAGATATAAACTGATAGGTAGGCAGAAAGAGAGAAAAATAGTTGTAAAGATAGAAAGATCTGTCTATATTTCTGAGATGAGGTATTATGTAAACTATTTACACTATTCGGACTATTGTCCTCATCTTTGTCGCCATATTTATTACAACGTTTCGGCCTTTCAGTATCTATCTATATTTCTGAGATGAGGTATTATGTACATTATTTACATTATTCGGACTACTGACCTCATCTTTGTCGCCATATTTATTACAAAGTTTCGGCCCTTCAGTATCTGTCTATATTTCTGAGATGAGGTATTATGTACATTATTTACATTATTCGGACTATTGTCCTCATCTTTGTCGCCATATTTATTACAACGTTTCGGCCCTTCAGTATCTGTCTATATTTCTGAGATGAGGTATTATGTACACTATTTACATTATTCGGACTATTGTCCACATCTCACTGGATCTAACCAACGCCTTTACCCACTGTACCATGTGTCCTTGAGGACAAAATAAAAAATATACATAATATCTCATCTCAGAAATATAGACAAAATATAAGCACTACTGAAATTAGCAACGGTCCACCCACACACAAACTCGCCAGTAGGCATGGGGCCCCATGCGGTTGAAAGGTTTCGAGTAGTAAGCACCGGCCCTGTCGATTATTATAGTTGATGATTGACAATATAACTTAGGTAGAAAAAAAAGTAAAAAGTACAAAAAACAAAAAAAAACATTGCTGAAAGTAGGCCTTTGGGAGTTCTGACCAAGTCGTGGGGAGGGGTTCCTGCGTTGTACGCACCACATAGGCCATGCAGATACACAATGTATAGTCAATGACAATGTAACGTCAGTTTAAAAATAAATTTTAAAAAACAATGGCAGGTGGCCATAAAACAATGCTGAAAAAATAGCAGCGAAGCTTCAATTTTATTATAAAATATTTTACATCGCTACGCAAAAATTTGCATGTTTCGAAACTTAAAAATTTATCAGGGGTTGTTGGATAACTTATGATTAAAAACGTTTAACTTGGGATTTTTTTGTGTAGCGATGTAAAATACTTTATAATAAATTTTTTGTGTAGCATTGTAAAATATTTTGTAATAATTATAATAATATCTACGTTGTATCGAGAACTTTTTCAAAAAATTAAATGCTAAAAACGGTGCATTAATCTGTCTGTTCTTTTTCTTTATTTGTATATATATATATATATATATATATATATATATATATATATATATATATATATATATAAAACAATTCAAGACTTGTGCTTTCGATCTTTATCGAATGTCCTAGCTGTAGAAGTAGTGGACATAATTACCCTTCAAACAACTAATACTGCCATAACCAACTTGGCAAACACGTTTGATTATTTCAGGAACGTCTCACTTATATTGAAAATTAATCTTTATAATCGTTTGCTTGGACAGTTCGCGGGGTTCAGATGAATATTTACTCAAATGCTGAATAACTGTAACTACATATCAGATATAGGAACAGACATATTTAAAAGGTTTTCCAGTCAGTTGGAATTAGATTTATTTCTCTAAAGAGATTTAAGACAAGGGCTCGACTATCCGTTAACCAGTGCCAAGTGATACCTACAAGTTCTTAGATCGTTCCACTTTTTAAAATCTAAACAAATGGCCAAATATCAATTCCTTTATGAAATCCCATCTTGTTTAGGCATTTGTATATTAGATATTTGAATGTATTTAGTTAGATTTGGATGTATTTTTTAACAGTTTATACTTCTTAAAACTGATTTGTTTTTTACGGCTTATCAACAATTTGCAGGTTATTTAAAGCCAGAAAATATTTATCGATTGAAAGAATTGTTTAGAGATAATTAGGATTTACTGATACAAGTTACTATTCATTAACCCATCGTGAAAAGTGAAAAGAATTGGTCTTTTATCAAGGATTTAGTCTGATGTGTAATTAATATATGCTACCTTTTAACATTGTGCAAACAAATTGTGTATACTAAATGGAAATCCTTGTCCTAGACAGTAATACCTGGAATTATTTTGCAGTGTGCGAGCAAATAAGCTCTAACTTATATAGCTTATAGACGTTTACAAGTCCTACAATTTATATATATATATATATATATATATATATATAAACTAAATTTGGCATTAAATGACCTACAGTGGTTGTTATGACATAAAACCCAACCAACCAACCGACCAACCAACCAACCCATAGGTGGGAGTAAAAGGGGGGGTGGATTCATACCCTTCACAAGAGTATTTGCGCGTAAGTAAATATGACAAACCCCACTGAAATTAGAACTCTCTGGTTTCCAATTCCAAGCCGTTATCAATTACACCACCCGCACATCCAAACTTACAGCACCTTGCATTCCCAAGCGGTCACCCATCTAGGTACTGACCAGGCTCGACGTTGCTTAACATCGGTGCTTCAACGTGATATGGCCGTAAGCCTTATTATTCTTTTTATTTCTTACTAGCATTGTCAAGGTTGACTATAGGTGCATCAAGATTCGTTATGGGGGAGTGATGTGACCAATTTCTTACTCATATATTGTCGGGCGAAGTAGTACATGAAAACTGATTTCTCAGTAGTAATATTTTAGTGATAAATGTAGAACTGCACGAATGAGTTATAGGTTGGATCCTTTATAGAAACAGCCAACTAACAAAACTTAAGGAACAAAAGTCTGTGACGAGTCATTACAATTAGTAAAATTATTGGTCCCTTCAAAGTTGATGAGTTTGTCAAGAGAAATGGCGAGAATGTTCTTAAAAAAATATACTTTTTGAGTGATACAAGTTACAACCAAGATGATTTTGAAGTGTATATTGATGCAAGACAATGCCTCTTCACACTTGACAATACTGACTGTTGCCCACCTTGCCACACAAAAAGATTTCAAAAACACCAGATTAATGGAATGAGCCCTATTCTGTGCTGGCATTAATCAATTTAAGTAAACTTGTGGTCCCTCGTTTAGAGAGTTTGGAGAATAAAAAAATATTTAAATAAATAAAATCTCTCGCAGCAATAAAACCTGCTGCAGGTAATATTAAAATCAAAACAGTAGAAAAATGAACAAAATCAATGATAGAAAGATTGATAAAGGTTATATAATGCCAAGGAGCCCATATTCCGAGATAAAATTAGAATTTATGTGTTTTTCTGTCAATATTTCAAGGACACATGGCACAGTGGGTAAAGGCGTTAGTTAGATCCAGTGACAGGACCCAAAGAGTGTGAGTTCAATACCCGGTTAAGGCAGTGAAGAACTTGGAGAGGGGAATTAACAGGAGATAACTGATAACTGGCATCCAGCAAACATGGCACGTGGAACTAGAACAGTCAACCCCAGTGAGCGAAATAAAGGGTTCAGTTCGACATCCCAACCACCTGAAGAAGGCCGGAGCGTACAACGGCCGAAACGTTGTAATAAATATGGTGACAAAGATGAGGACAATAGTCCAAATAATGTGCTTTTCTTTTGGGTATATTTATTGATAACATATTTTTTCTCTTTCTCTCTCTGTTCCTTTTGCTATCTTTTTCTTCCTTTTTTCTTTCTTTTTCATTCTCCCCGTTTCTCTCACCTACTTCATTCCTTTCTCTTTCTCTTTCTTCCTATATCGTCCTTAATCTTTTTATCTAATTCTACCTCGCATGTACTTGCCTCTACCTCTTTCTCTTCTTCTCTGTCCCTCTCCCTATCTCCCCGACGCTATTCTTCTCCCCCTCTCTCTTTTCCCAAAATCACTCGACCCTTTCCCCATTCTGCCTTACTTTCTTCAGTGAATATTCTCGAAAAACGACAATCCATTTGATGTTCATTCTAAGGGGTCACAAATGTCGAGTGTATTTGAGGCTAATCGGACTTAGAAAGAAGAAATAAAACAGAAAACAAACAAACAACCTTTTAACAAGAATCGGAGACATGTTTAATTTGCCGGAAGGAAATTAACTCAACGCAGAATTAATCACCTTTCAAAGTTGGAAGTAATGTGATAAAAATTCAGTTTTCACGATTTAAATATTCATTTTGGAGTATCTTATTAATATGTTTACTTATCTTATATACAAAAGTCAGTCAACCAAATTCACGATTTGATCAATGTGTTTGCTTCCTGACGATTACGTTCGAATAACTGGATTTCATTCAAGAAGAAACAATTGCACAGTGTAAATAAAGCTGGAATTAATTATAAACATTTGGGTGAATCCTGGGAGATATATATATATATATATATATATATATATATATATATATATATATATATAGAACTAAAAGATATAGTACGAAAAAATTACGAAATTTAACGTGTTTTACAAGCTCGAACAGCTTTTTGCCAAAAAGCGCTCAGTAGATCTTGATAGGGATTTATCAAACATCTGGTCCTGATGTGACGCGAAACACTTGTCGTTTAACCAGATAAGTCACTTATCTCAAAAGATTTATCTCAAAAGATTCGCTAAAAAATGCGCAAAAGATGATGAAAAAATTTCTAAAACTTAATCAAAACAAAGGTCAAAATCTTTATTATTATTATTATTTTTTTTTTTTTTTTTTATTATTATTATTATTATTATTATTTTTAGATGAAATACCAAAGGGGTTTCATTCTTTCAGTTGCTTTTATAATAAATTACCACTGGTATTATTTTGTATTTCTATTTCCTTTTTTTGAGAACTTATGTTAACTTTCAAAATTTTTTCTTTCTGGTTTAGATTTTTTTTTTGCCCATAGAATCATCTTCTATTTCTGTGGCGTGGGGATGTTTGCTGAATTATTACAAGAAATTTTAACATCCTGTCTTTTGCTCTGGTCTTGCGGTGAAAACAAAAAAAAACATTTGTTTTATTGGCTTTGTCATCGTTCATTTATCCTTTCCAATAGTTGGTTCTTGGCTTCACTTTTGATTTACTAAGCGAATCTGTTTTGTAAATTTATTGAATATTTTTTCTTTCTGAAATAAAAATCTTTTGTAAGTTAGTAAGCTTTGTTGTCAACCATTCTGAAAGATTATATGAGGATTTATTTGTCTTGATTCATTTCAGATGTTGAAACTATATTGGCCAAATGGCCATTTCTTGAGAATTCAATTCTTCCAGCCATTCTGATAATGAGAAGAAATAGGAAAATATTAAATTATTTAATCCTTTTTAGAACTTTCAAAATTTTGGTTGAGATTTTTTTTTTTTTTGCGTTTAATTACAAGATAACGTCTTTTGAAAATGCTGAGAAAAAGTATTAACAACTTTCGACTCGAACTAAGAATTTTAAAGGAAAGATACCAGAATAAACAGTAAAGACTTTTTTAAAGCGCCTCATTTTCTTTCTTCTTTAATCACAAGAAACGCTAGCTTTGGGAAAAAGTACCATGATTCATTATTTAAGTATACATATACATAAAACACATTTCATTCTTTCTTTTTCTGATCTGATGAAGCCTTAAATGACAAATTGCATTATCAAATCTACTTTTAATCAAGTCTCTTTTCATGAAACGTTTCCAATTTTCAAAATTTAAAAACTTTGTCGGGATTTCTATATCTTAATTTTAAAACATACATATATATATATATATATATATATGTATGTGTGTGTGTGTGTGTGTGTGTGTGTGTGTGTGTGTGTGTGTGTGTGTGTGTGTGTGCTCAATACACTAAGTAGAGCAAACCTAATATAAACATAAAGAGCCAGGTAAACCTACCTAGGTTTCATCTAAACGGATTACCAGGTTTGAAACCTAGGTAGGTTTACCTGGCACTTTATATATATATATATATATATATATATATATATATATATATATATATATATATATATATATATATATATATATATAAAGCGAGAGAGGTCTTGTTAAGTTCTTAGCAGTTTTCTAGGTCTTGTTTGAAAACATGATGCCGCTTCACACGTGATTGAAATTTATGACATAGTGTTATTCTGAAAGGTGACATTTGAAATCCTCTTTCGTGTGTGGATTATAAATTTTAAATGCTTTTACTTTTAAAAGGAAAATGGAGGAAAATGAGATGCATTTTCACCATTTGATATTTTTTATTTCTGTAAGTGGGGAACATTGTATAAACATCAAAAAGATGTGTGTGCAGTTTATGATAGTGCTATAGTTGAAGGTATTTTTGCTTTCAAATGTGAAAATAATGCATTTAGTTCACTAGTATGTATTAATCACATTCATAACATGACGTAAATTTTTAGATCAACATTCGACTAATGACTACCAGTTAAGATACAGTATTATACAAATATGACACAGGAAAAACCTTAGATGTTTTGGCTTGTAAATGAACAAACCAATACCCAAGGAAAAATAAGGAATAAAAAAGGAAAGGACTAAGAACATGTAATTGAAGCGAAAACATCGTCCAGAATTCAAGTTCAGAGTCCAAAGAAAAAAACCTCCAAAATGAGTAAAGCAAAAGTAGCTAAGCAAAGTTCTCAATACACTAAGTAGAGTAAATTTAACTATGAACCTAAAGAGCCAGGCAAACCTACATAGGTACATATATATATATATATATATATATATACACACAAACACACACACACACACACATATATATATATATATATATATATATATATATATATATATACATACATTCAAACATATATTGTTATGTGATTTACTATTGCGAAAGAAGAAAGACATACAAAATATACTAACGAATCAAAACTAATAACATAATCCGCAATAATAAATCACATGAAAACAGATACATAATACTACCGACCAATTCTGTTACGTTCACTATCCAGAATAACCTATCCCATCTAAATCATCTTGAAATAGTCATAAACACTTCCAAAACCATTATGGATATACTAAGATCTTCAAACATTAATAGCAATAATATTTCTGAAGTAGGCATTTATAAAATAAATTGCCAAAACTATTCCTCCCAATATATTGGAGAAAGAAGTTGAAAGTTTTAAAAAAAAAACGCATCTATGAGCACAAAAGAGACTTCACAAAAAACAACTTAGCTAATGCACTAGTGATACATACAAATAAATTCAACCATAATTTTGATTTTCAAAATGCTACTCATAAAAAATGAAAATAACTCACTCAGAAGGAAAATTCAAGAGAGTGCTGCCATAGAATATTACCCAAATATTAATCTACGCCCAGGTTTTTCCCCCATTTTACCTTTCTTAACAAAATTACTGCTCTCACAAACAAATGTACACAACAGATTCATAAAATCAAAAGAAAATGGTTGAAACACAGATATAATGACAATATTCTCCACACGTGACAAATACTGACGTTATTTTCAGTTAACAATATGAAAATAACGTTTCTCTACATTCCAGTTGCTAGGAACATTTTTTTTTTTAGTTACCTTGTTCAATTAAATTCATTTCGTATTTTACTTTGATAAAGTCTACATTGGACGAAACGCGTCAGCAATTACTAGTTTTCCTATTGTCAATTTTATATATATATATATATATATATATATATATATATATATATATATATATATATATATATCATAATTAACCAATTCATCGAGTGTAGAAGAAACCTCAACAGAAAGCACAGGACAGCCGTTTCGTCCTATATGTAGCACTCATCAGCAGTGCGCGGGAATGACTTTATTTGTTTGTTTATAAATAAATAAACAAACAAACAAGCCACTCACGCAAAAATAACTGCAAGAATAAATTACCCAATGACCTATATATATTTAAATAGCTGGCGAAAAATCCAGTATTGGCTGCCTGAAGATTGCGTCCAGCAATGAGTGTTGACTTCAATGTTCACTTTTATATATATATATATATATATATATATATATACGCACAGATATATTATTTATCCTGTCAAGATCACAGCATGAAAATAATTACACTACGTAATTTTTACGTCCTTTGTGCAAAAAAGAAAAATCTACTTGATACCCCCCACCCCACCCCCTTCGTTCTTTCAAGCTATTTTTTTTTCGTATCGTATAAATGTGATTCCTAAGATACGAATCTAAGTTTGGTATGCTGGATTGATTTGTAAGGTGACATAATTATGGAATTTCAAAAAAAAAAAAAAATGACTACCCGTAATTCATTCTTGTATTCAGTGACTGAATCTGAAAGAGAAAAAAAAAGCGAGCGGCGAAGAATTCATTATTGCGGCATCACTGGCAATGCTGGCAACAGATGAGTGTCTCCAATATGGCCGGCTTCATTTGGAACGACTTTCCCACGGTTCTCCTTCGCTTTGGAAACGAGGCCGGCAAGCAGTCAAGTAGAAAGGGACACGGACTGAGGCAAAGAGTTGAGGGGACATAGGCAATAAGACGGGGAACGAAAAGCACTAAGCCAAAAATTGGAACAAAGGAGGGCAGGCAACAGGGTAGAAGATTCCACAGTGTAGGAGTTAAAATGTATGAAGAATTTTATGAGGTAAGTGAAAGGAGTCATAAGTGACAGCCAGCTGGGGCCAAACACGGGTCAGCATATATTAGCATAGATAACGTAGACAAAGAATGGAGGATAGAAAGGCCGGGAATGGAGAGAAAAAAAAGAGAAAAAAAGTCAGCAAAAAGAGCGAGAGGGGAAAAAACGGAAGTTGGTAAAGATTAAGGAGGAAAGAGGCAATTAGAGAGGGGTGACGAGAAAGAGTAGGAGAGATAAAGAATAAAGAAAAAGCAACAATTAGATAAGGGAAGAGCGAGAGGGAGAGATACAAAGAGTAAATAAGAAGGAACAATTAGATAAAGGAAGAGAAAGAGTGAGATGAAAAGAGGCATAAAAAAATGGCGAAAAAGCCAGAGAGTGAGGGGTAGACGTAGAGCCTGTGTAAAATTTTTAAAGAACAGTGTGTGTGTGTGTGTGTGTGTGTGTGTGTGTGTGTGTGTGTGTGTGTGTGTGTGTGTGTGTGAAAATAGATGATGTGGAGTCAGGGTAAACGCAAATGCTGTTGAGAGGCCGACAGTAAAAGAGAAGGATGTAAAGAATAAAAGGAATGCAATCAGGGAGAAAAAAAATGAACAAATTATATCGAAAAAATGAGAAGCCATATTTTGAAAGGGACCATAAAAGTAGGATTCTGCCGCTGTTACGTCTTCCTTAGAAACAAAGAAAAGAATACTGAGCTGTTACGTGATATCTGTCCTCCCGTATTGCAGCAAATGCTGGACTTGAGGCAACAGAAATATGGTTCTAGAGAAAGATGCTGAAGATATCATGGACTGAGCATGTGAGCAACGATGAAGTTTTGGAGAAAATAGAAACAAAATAGAAACTTATACTTAAAATCAGGAAGAGACAGTTGAAATTCCAGGGACTTGTAAGGAGAAAGGAGGACTTAGATTGACGGAAAGAGGGACAGAGGAAAACAGCACGTAACATATTTGATGGGCTTGAGCGAATGGATGGTGGAACAGGGTTTGGGAAAAATAACAAAAAGACAAAACTTATTAAGAGTTGCAAGGGTTAGTGATATGTGGAGGGCCATGAAAACCTACGCCAGGATCCATCATTTACTCTCAAAGTAGTTGTAAGGGCGTATAGGAAAAGGGGAAGGGTTGCATTTTCGAAGATATGTGGGATATATAACAGTATATTTGAAGCGATTGTCGTAATCAGCGGGGAAATCTCCTCGGAAGCCATTCCGCAGTTTCTAAGGAAAAATCTGTCTGAACGGAACTTCCTCCTTACAAATGGAATATGAAAGGAATGGCGATGAGTCAACAATGCACGTGGTCCAATCTGTGAATGTTTGGAGACTGGTAGGACCAAGAAATGTAGTTCGCCCGAACATCTGCTCTGAAAATAGAGGTTGAGCAGTGAGAGGCTAGCAACTTTCCATCCATTGGGAAGAGGTTTTAGGGTGGAAAACCACACCACACACCACAAAGCGACCCAAACACTTTTGAATTCGGCCGAGACTGGAAAGTGGAGGCTAGGCAGCTTCGACCCATGTGTGATAGCAATAATTAATTTTTGGTCAGATCTGGCTGTTATAGAGACCAGGCTTAGCAGGAGGAGTCTGATACTTCATGGAGCGTTACAGGAAGCCGACCATTTTTCCAGCATCTTTAGTAATGTACTGTTTAACTTTAGGTACGGTATGAACTCCAGGGCCAATACAAGCAGCCACATTAAGAGTACAACCATTTATCATGACTAGAGAAAACTGTTCTTTGAAGATGAAAGATTACTAGCTTGCTTTTGGGAGTATTGAATGTCACAAGTCAATTCCTGTCCCGTTGTGCTGTACGAGCAAGATAAGTGGGTAGATCAGGTGCTACGTTACGGCCATCTGGATGTTTGGCGGGGCTCTTATAAACCGCGCTATCGTCTACATATGCATTTACAAACGATCTGAGAATCTACTGAGGCAGATCGTTAATATACAACAGAAATAGAGTAGGACTAAGGAGAACGATGGGAGATCCTTGTGTTGATCTGTTAGGTGTCAGGAGGCTGGTCATCAATAATGTCTTTCATGGGCCTACCAGAAAGAATAACATGATAACTAAGAAGATTCTACTGGAAATGCCATAGCTGGGATGTTTCTGTAGCAGCCCACTATGCTACGCCTTATCAAAATCTTTCGATATATCTAAAGCGATCGCTCAAGTGATGGATTTATTATCAAACGCTTCACTGATTTTATGCGTAACATTTAAGACATCAGCAGTGGAGCTAGAGAAGTTAAATCTATACTGTTTGTCGCTCAGGATGTTGTTACTGTTGAGGTGATTGACGACCTCCCTGATGATGATAGCCTCAAAAAGTTTGCTGTTGACAATGAGGACGTTGATGGGTTGCGACAAGGATAAGCGCTCACTCACTCTTGTAAACTGGATGTACATCTGACACCTTCCATTGACCTGGAAAATATGTCTCCTTCAGGTAGCAGTTAAATTAGATTGGAGAAAGTTTGGTCTATGACTCTTAAGAACAACTACAAGAATTTTATCCAGACCTGTAGCTTTCGTAAAGTCAAGTGTTTTTACAAGTCGCAAAACGTCGAGACTCGAAACTGAGGTATCGCAGAGTTTGTATTCTGTGAAATGGGAGTTATTAATATTATTAGATCCTCTCCGGCTCTTAAATGATTCGACAGAGTATTTAGGGTCATATCTCAGCTATGATACAAAGCACTTTCCCCCACTAGATGAGCTGTTCCAAGCAGTACTAACACCTGTGCACTCCTAACGATGTCATGTATTTTCTAAAACATTTTGCAAATCAGAGAGATTCTTGGAGAGAGTCTTGAATGCGCCAACCACAATATGGACAATTTGACCCTCTTCCTGCTACATTTGTCTAATTTGTTCTACCATTATTATTATTATTATTATTATTATTATTGCCTTGGGTTTCCGGTGTGTACACATTTTTTCCCGGATTCCAGTCAGAAAACTAAGGTCAGAAATGGTATCATGGCATCTTTCACTGATCAAAACAAAACAAAAAAATGTCACACACATTTTACATAAAGTTCTTCGTAATGTGTGAACTGTATTTTGTATTTCTTTAAGGCATGGACTACCAGGAATCCCTTCAATGAATTTATCGATCCCTTTTCTAATCAATCCGAGTGCTTCAACTACAACTGGAATTATTGATGTTCTCGTGTACCACATTTTTTAAATTTCCATTCCAAGATCCTTGTAATTTTTAAAGATTTTCAATTATTATTATTATTATTATTTTAAGTATATTGGCGTTTATTTAAAATGTCTCTACTAATTTTAAGAAACGTATTATTTACTTGCACAAGCAAAACAAGAGATTGAACAATTAAGGAAATTGGTCGAGAACTTTGTTAATAAATGAAAATTGATTGCAGCATGAGTGTTTCAGTTAGAAAAATTCAATTATTCTTGAATAAGCTCGGCTTATATAGTTAACGATTGCGAAGAATAAAGTCAAACATTCAAAGTTACGAGACAGAATACTACGGTCGGTGGAATCAAAATTCAACCTGTTTGGGTCTGATTTCATCCGATGATTCAGGCGACTTCCCCGGTATAGCGTACAAGAAAAAGTCTTTGGCGGGAAAGATGCCTAGTGTTGATAGAAGTCCAGTGTTACTGATAAACTGCATTTTATAGACTCAAACATTGTTGCTTTGACAAAAAAGTTTTTGAAGAACGATGTCCCAAAATGATAAGGTTTCAAATATTCACCAAAGAAGACAACAGAGTTTTTGAAGGAATCTGTGTTAAAAATGTTCAGTTAGATTAGAATAATGCCAGGTTTAAGAATGGATTTAAACGACAACCCAACAAGACAGAATTTTAATGATTGTGCACATTTAGTGAGATTACAAACAGTAATAAAAAATAAAGTTGGTCACACCAAATATTGATTTTACACAATTACTTTCATACGGTTTATTCATTTTTGAAATGTTATACATATTCTTGGTTACAGAATATCAGTTTTGTTACAATTTCAATGATATAGAGTTTTATCATAAATCATAGCTAATAATATCCGTTGTGATTGTATAATGTTTGAATTTGATTGTTTTTTAAAAATCCTGATATGCTTGGTTTAGAAAAAATTAATATATATATATTATGTACATTATTCGGACTATTGTCGTCATCGTTGTTGCCATATTTATTACAACGTTTCGGCCGTTGTACGCTCCGGCCTTCTTCAGGTGGTTAGAATGTCGAACTGTACCCTTTATTTCGCTCATTGGGGTACTGTTCTAGTTCAATGTGCCATGTTTAATGGATGTCAGTTATCAGTTATCTCCTGTTAATTCCCCTCTCCAAGTTCTCCACTGTCTTAACTGGGTATTGAACTCACACTGGTTGGGTCCTGTCACTGGGTCTAACCAACGCCTTCATCCACTGTGTCATGTATCTTTGACACATGTAAATAGTGTACATAATACCTCTTCTCAGATATATATATATATATATATATATATATATATATATATATATATATATATATATATATATATATATATATATAAGATTTTAAATGCATGTTAAAAATGGAAAACCTTTCGTCAATCCTTTATTTTAATTTGTCTTCTTTAATGTTGTCCTGTTCGACAATAAATATTTCCTGGCTTAAAGTTTCCAAGTACTTGTGCTTATAGCTAATATGAATATTAAGTATTGCAAAAATGAATTTCTCGAAATTTCATCAAATTAAATAAGTGGGTATAACAGACGTAAAAAATATATTGTTACCGAAATTTTCTAGAGACTAATTTAAGAAATAATTTAATTTGTGAATAAGTCCTGAAAAGTTTCATTAAAATCTGATAATTATCTAATTTTTGCAACAATGTCAAAGAATATGTTCTCTACCGCAAAATGACGCTCAAATTTCCCATATTAATTTATGATCACCCGTTGATGCAAGATAAAACAAAAATCTTATTCATTTTTTTTTTTAAATGGATTAAAAAACAGTTAAGAAATCTAATTTAACAATCAAAAAATCCCCTGGTTTTTCCTCTTAATAATAGCAAAGATTTTGACGATAAAACTTTGCCATAATTAAGTTTTGGGCAATTTTTCAACATGTAGGTTCATTCTTCGTTAGCGAATCTTTGTAGGTACATACTTTTATATATATATATATATATATATATATATATATATATATATATATATGTCTACATATATATATACATACATATATATGCATATATATGTGTGTGTGTGTGTACTCAAAGAATGCCAGAAATAGGTCGAATGTGGTAGAGATAAGGCAGAGTAGTGAATCGAAAAAGGCGGTCTTTGATATGAAATTGCCGATAGGCACTCAGTGTCTTGTTCAAGAAAAATAATCTGTTCCTTGCCCTCTGAATATATCTTCCTCCCACACTTCTCAGCCTATTCAGCCAGTCAAAGAGCCTGGCAACACCCAAGAGAAAATTGTCCGTCGCCTCTACCCCGAACACTACCTAGTGCCAACCACTTTGCTTCTCTCTGCCTCCCATCGTTTTCTCTTCTTTTTGCCTCTACATCTCAACCTAGCGTCTCAGACTTTAAAGAAGGTGGTGTACAGATAGAAATACCATCAGAAAGAAACCAAGCAGACCCCATATTTTTGCTAACCCGACCACCTCTGCGTTTCCCACGCCATTGTCTTCGTTCATGTCTTTTGCTTGCGTAGACGGGGGACTTCTACACGTTAATACATTTCACCTGACCCCTGCCGATCTGTTTGGCAAGGGACAAAGAGCGGGAACTAAATGAAATGAAATAAAATAAAAAGAATTTCTAATGATGACTAAAAAGCAGAGGGCAACGAAAAGCATTTCAGTTTACTTGGTTGCTCAGATTACTCAACCACATATCCACCGCGCGTCGAAGATGAATTCAGATTGAAATCTGAAAATAAAGACTTCACTCCACACACAAAGCAAATCACTCAAATTTCACACACACATACACACACAGATATATATATATATATATATATATATATATATATATATATATATATGTGTGTGTGTGTGTGTGTGTGTGTGTATATATTGTGTATATTTAAGCAGTAATTTTTCATTAATCATAAACTTGTCTATATTATTTAATGAAACATGCATCAATATTCTATCTATCTATCTATCTATATATATATATATATATATATATATATATATATATATATATATATATATATATATATATGGACAACTCTGAATTCAAAACCTGAGGAGTGTTGTTTTGGGGACCTTGTAGCAAACGCTATATGTGAATATATGTGACTATGTCAACCATTTTTCTTTAATTGGCTGTTTCAAAAAGTGTGGTTGCTTTTGTACAAGCCTTCAGCGGTAGAATCAAATAATACGTACGAGTAGGCTGGCTCTTCAGTTCTAAGAACTGAGCTGCTATAAGTCTGATGCGTCAAAAACGAGGAGAGAGTCCGGTATACATATATATATATATCCTATGTATCTACGCAGAAAGGCGATACCTAAAGTTTAAAATGAACTTAACAAATTAAAAAAACTTTCTTGAAGCTTTTATTTTATTTATCATTTCAAGATAATACATTAAATTTAATATTTCTAATAAGTAAATTCTTTGATTTCGTGTATTTCAAAACTAATTTAAATTGATTGAAACGAGTTTTTGTTTGAAATCGCTAGCAATTGCTAATTTTAACGCCATTTTCAGCCATCCATCATCTCAATGTAGGTACCTTCACTTTTTCGCGGAAAAACAGCATAGCTTAATGAAAAGGCCGCAACCTTAATAAAAATAAGCTATTATCGTCAAAATGCTTATGTTATTATTAAGATGAAAGACCAAAGTATTTTTAAATTATTTTAACCCTTTCGAAAACGTTTGAAATTTTAGTTAAAATTTTGTTTGTTTACGTCATCGGTGTGGTACAATAATAACATTGACTTTTGGCGCATTTTTCCGTTGAAAACCCATTGATTTGGAAATTCTTGTAAAAATCTATTAATTGTCAGATTTTAATGAAATTTTCAGGACTTATTCACAAATGAATGAAATTATTTTTAAAAAATATTTTAGAAAATCTGATTTAAAACAAAAAGTCGCTGAAATGGATTTTTTAACACGGTGGAATGTATTTAAGGTATTGGCAGCTTGACTTACAGACAGAAGTTTAATTTTTTCTACGGTAGACATAACTGTAAAAACTACTCGAGGAATATAACGTGAGCGCCTTTTTATACATATTTTTAACTTCCCAGTAATCTTTAAAATTTAATAATTTAACAAATTTTGTTTTTAAAATATTGGGGGTCACTGAATTGTAGTAAGCTTTTTGTTTATAATTAATAAATATAGTTTTAGTCAATAACAATATCACCTAACCAATACAAATTAATACAGAAATTTAAAACATTTAAAACTGTATAAAATTCTAATTAAAATTTAAAAAATGGAAACATTTCTTGTAAAAATTCATTATTCATAGAAAAAATTTTTCATCAGACAAACCTGTCCATAATATATCTTATTCATAAAGTCAATTAAAAGAGTTTCTAATTAAATTATGTCTTAGCTTTATAGCATTTTTTTTTTATTTTACGATTCAGAACAGATTTTTGGTAAGTGGAGGTCCTGTTTCTCCAAGGACTTCTGCATGTAATTAATACAAACATTAGGGATGACAAAATGATTGAGTCGAAATTTCATAAAGTGATGGTAGGTAACGGAGGCAAAAAAGTTTTTCCAAGATATTATAAAAAAGAAACATTTATCAAATAATTTGATTCATTTGTGAATAAGTCCTGAAAGTTTCATTAAAATCCAAAAAATTATTTCATTTTTGCAAGAATTTCCAAATAAATATATTTTTCACCGCAAAAAAGACACTAAAATTTCCTATACTAACCTTTACTGCTCCACACTCCAACTGATGCAAGATAAACAAAATTAAATTTAATAATCAAAAAAATCCTTTGATCTTTCCATTTAACACTAACATGATAAAACTGTTTTTTTATCAAGTTTCGGACATGTTTGGTATGCTCATGTTTTAGCCAATCAGTGGATAAATCTATCTATCTCTCTCTCTCTCTATATATATATATATAAATATATATATATAGGCATGCTTTATTAATATATGTGTGTGTGTGTGTGCGTGTGTGTGTGCGTGTGTGTATGTACTTTCTAAAGAATTATAGACATTCTAAGTCTATTAGATGTAACCATCTCCTTTTCGAAATCTTTCATTTCTAATTTAGAAAAGGCGATGGTTATATTTCAATTACTTATCATGGTTATACTTTTCAATAAAACATTTAAAATAACAACTGCTGATTAATTACCCTAAATATATAAATGTATACACATGGCCTGAAGATCGCGTTCAAGAATGAAAACAGATTGGCACTCTAGGTGTTGACCTAAATCTCCACTTTTATGTTTACACACGGTTTATCCCTGATATTGTGCAATTTTACCGGTAAATATAGCATTCATTAAAGCTATTTTCATCATATATATATATATATATGTGTGTGTGTGTGTGTGTGTGTGTTTATAAATTTAACATGTTTCGCTTTTATTACAGCTTCATCAGAAAATTCTGTTAACTTTTATTTTTTGAAAGGGCAGACCTCAGATGCATCTGTTCTGTTAAACAGGGGAGGACACGTGAGGTCTGCTCAAGCGATGAAAAACAAACTACACACAAATAAAAATACCAGAATGTTATTTCCATATTTCATTTTCTGGTGAAGCTTTAATAAATGCGAAACATGTTAAATTTATAAACGTTTATATCATATTTTCTCCTTAACCTAACAATATATGTTATGCGCTGTTCTCCTCTGTCCCTCTTGCCTTCAATCCGTCCTGTGAGTATCAAATTTTTCAAGCCCGCTTTCCTCATTTGTACCCGAGAAATATCAGTTGTTTTCGGTATAAGGTAAGAAATTTTCTGATGTTAAATATAAGTTCCCTTTGTATTTCTATTTTTTTCTAAAACTTCGTCGTTGCTCACATGATCTGTCCGCAGTATTCCCAACATCCTTCTGTAGGACGACATTTTTGTTATTTCAAGTTTCTTCTTCATATGTAAAGATACCTATAATCCTAAAGGTCGTCTACCATCATAAAGAAAATATCTCCTTAAAAAGAAAAAATAAATGCATACGCAGAAACTAAATTAAACATTTATTGTTTGTCAGATCAAAAATGCGCCAATTGCTTAAGAATGCTTTGCTCACCTTTCGGGGATGAAAATAAAATTAACAGATATAGACTTCGAAATGTCCCAACGAGGGATGTGCATTTTTTAAGTAAGTTAATTGGGCTTTGCTTTGCTGTAATGCAATCTCGTGGCTGAATGGTAAATCACACTTGGCTTGAAAGAGGTTTTCCTAACTAAAAGAAAATATAGAATGCAGATTCGACTCATTTCTTTATTAAAACTTTCAATTTCTATGACAGCAGACATTAATTTTATTGTTTAAAACACATCTATTAAAGCACGTCTATCGACGAAATGGAACGCTTATAATAATACGAAGAAATAAAGTCGGATTAAGGAAAAAAAAACATTAATTGCTTTAGAATTACTATTTACTTTATTGTTTACACCTTATAGCACGAATATTGGAATTCATAGCAGATCTCTTAAAAATAGGTAATGCATTACCCGAAAGAACTTGGGAGACTAACCTCTATAGACTGTTTCTGCACTTCATTTGTCCGTCCAAAATGAAAATCTGTAAGAATATCAGAAAAACTTCTTCTTTGTCTGTCTATATTCCTATAACAGGCAAGAGTCTTACGTCTTTAAAACAACTTCATTCAGTATCTTTGTACTTTGAGTGGCTTTTAGGTTTTGTATTGAATGAAAAATAATAATAATAAAAATATTTTACAAGATGATTCCTTATCTTTAGTCGACGAGATTTTAGGATTAATCTACATTATTGGTTTTATCGCTGTTTCCGTCAATAAATTCTTCGATCTTACGCATTGCCTGAAATTCACAGTTTAGTTATTATCACAAATCTTCACTGAGGAGGATAGTAGTCCAAAAAACGTTAAATTAGTCGAATAAAAATGTCAGCTATGTTTACAATGTAAACATAAATCTAACCTGGATGAAAATAATGGTCGAAATCGGAGAGACTTGAATATGACGCTATCAAATCTTCCTTTCTTCTCTCATAATGGCTGCCTCTTGGTTTTCAATTATCCAGCTAGCCATTTTATCGTTCTTTTATTTTGTGTGAATCATGTTTGTAGAAAAAAAAATTATCTTGTTTCTTTTTAACGCTCAAAGCGAAACAAAGTAATTTAGATTGTTTATCTTTAAGCAAATACACCCAAACTCTGACCTTGAGCCAAACATCTTCATCATTGCTTATTTATTTACCGCCCCCTGTTACTACTGCTGGGATGATAAGGCAGTTGTGGGAGTGCTCACTCACCATCGTGGCATACCAATGATGCAATACTTTGGTAAAAGATTTGAGGACATGACGAAATAAAGATTAGTAATCGCAACTGAAATCTAACGCTATTATCTCACAGCCTTTTTTTTTTTCTTTTATTAATACTAACCTAAACCTTGTTACAATCTGCCATAAAGGGTAAGATCGGTGGTTAAACTTTTACCTTTGCGTAGGGTGGGGCTGGTATTTCTTAGTTTCTGTAGGCAGAGAAATGGAATGGAAAGTCTGCTGATATCTTCCCACTTTATTCTAAGAAAAGAAGCGCTGAACAACAAAAAAAAAGTGATCAGCATTTCGTTTTTCTAATGCCTTTCTATCTGATGTTCTTTCTACGATGGACATCTACAATCTCTTTGGTCAGCATGAAGCTCGTCTGCCAACACTGACTCAGCTCTGCTTGTTACGAAAAAAGAGGAAACTCTGGAAAGATTACTCCAGATATCTTCTTTGTTGTCTTGATCAAAAATCTTCAGCCGAAACCCAGTGCCAGATTTCGCCAGTGAATTTTCAGACGTAAATTGAAAAACCTTTATCCCCCCCCAAATTAACATTACTGTTCCTCCATATCCACTGATATGAAAGGTGTTAATAGCCAAAAATTATTTTCTCTGAATATTGATTCCCATAAGTTTTTAAAATCTACACTCAGTGTACTAAGTTTTATTTATGACAAATCCAAACGTATATTTTTCCCCTTACAACCTTTCTATTTTATTTCTATGGCTATTATTTTAAACGTTTTTTAAACTAGAAGTTGTGCTCCTTTCTCTCACCATACATGGTTTGGCGTACCTGATTTCGTAGCCAAAATCTTTTCAAACTTTTTCTAAACTAATGATCTGGAAAATGATGTACAAATTCCTTGTTCATAATTTTGAAGGTCTGACATTTTTCAGAATAAAATAAAGAATATTCTCCACCGCAAAATTTAATTTATTAAGTAATCAGGATCCAAAACGTTCTGCAGATCTGACAATGTTTTCTATTTATTTAATATATTCGTGGCCATAAAAGGCGCATATTTAAAAAAAAAAAAACTCTCTGCGTCTTATACTCCGTTTTATATGCGTGTTAATTAGTAGAAAACATGCTATTTACGTTTTTGTTTTGAGTATATTTACTATCATAGCGGTTTCGAATTCGTTTGAGTTCTCTCTGTGAGGTCTTCTTATGACATTACTAAATAGAAAACGATGAAAAAGAAAAAGGAAAATCCCATGTGACTTGATAAAGGCAAACAGTAAGTTGGCGTTAAATTTCACGTCTTATTTTGGTATAATTGTATTCAAAATATTATACAATTGCTATTTAAAAAAAAGTGCTAAGGCTTCTTTGCGGTTTAAGAAAATAATTGCTTTAACAGCCTTTTTTGTGCAGGAACAAAAAATATATAGGAACTTGAAACAGTCTCCAAGGAAGCGCTAAACTAAAAAAAAAAAATCACTTAAAAAAAGAAATCTCTTTAGTTGGAAATCTGTATGTAGACCTTTTGAATAAAAAGCGAAAGAAAAAGAGAGAAAAAAACGCCACTGAAGCTGCAAAAGAGAGAATGGAACTCTTCTGCGTTTGAAGTAGTAAATTACTGGAGGACAATAAATAAATATACTATCAGTCTTATATCAAAGTGCAATTAGCTATCAATAAAAATAGTTTATAAAAAATAAATAAATGCCCAGTGAATCGGAGTTGTGAGCAGCTTTGTGATTTTTCATTCGTCACTACCAAAGGCTAACGTATTTTTTCAGAGTACGAAAGCCTAAAAATTGGGGAAAAAAAACTTAATTTTTATCTTTTCTTTTTCTCACCTATCTATATCTCAATTTATGTGTTAGTCTGTAAGTTTGCAACGAACATTTAATAGTAATTTGATCTTGGAGAATAAAGAAATGTCCATCTTTCTCCTAAGCAGTTAGTCTTGTAAATCCTGATAGGTTACTATGGAAGAAAATGAATATTCTCCCATTTTCATTTCTCCCATTACGGTAATTATTATATCAATGATATAATAACGCCGTATCTCACGGATAGAACGGAATGGCTGCAATGAAAAGTAATGACAAACATATTTTGTTTTCAGAGAGACTTTTATGTCGCTAAGTTATGTGCTAAATTAGATATACATATTTACATTTGTCGCACGCAGAGAACACATGTCTACACAATAAGCACTGGGGGCGCAAAAGATACGGAATTAGAACTACTGGTGGTTCTTCTGTGTTTCTGGAGAAGCTATATTAAGGATTCCAAATACGAGCGGGCCGGATTTATCTTCTATATCACCAGCGCACACATATTCTACAAACATGAAACAACGATTCGTGGGTTTGTAAGCTGCACCACGTGGCAGCTGGTTGCGTCTACCAGAAACCCAAGTGAGGTGAGTGCTCGGTTTGACCCCTGGAAATTGACTGAAGGACTGACCACTTTCGTCATTCTATGAAGTGACATCACTAAGAGGTTTCATCTCGACCAAAGGGAAATAATGGCGTTTAGTATCCGTACAGTTTTTTTTTTCAGCTGGTTCAATCAATTTTTAAAATATTTTTTCCCAAAGAAAAGACTTGCTGTCAAATATTTGAAATAAACAAAATAGCAGTTTTATAGAGTATAGTTTTGGGGATTTTTTTTCGTTAGTCCCCAAAAGACCAATAAAATTGAAATGGTGAGAATCTGCTCTCTTCTTCGGCTTCCGTACTTGGAAATTACGGACGTTAGATTGTAGTTGACACTAAATAAGATTCCTTTAAGATTGATGCAAAGCAGAAATAATAAATTTCGGCTTCATCAGAAAACGCTGACGACCATTTCAAACTAGAGGAGCACAATACTTAGTAAGCTCGACTTGCAAACTAATTCGTTAGTGTTGGGAGTTCGAGCCTCTTTCTGTATCAAGTTTAGAATTTTCTG
The DNA here is from genome assembly GCA_903632075.3 of Acanthosepion pharaonis. NCBI lineage: Eukaryota > Metazoa > Mollusca > Cephalopoda > Sepiida > Sepiidae > Acanthosepion > Acanthosepion pharaonis. The sequence goes on along the minus strand of CAHIKZ030001946.1, from coordinate 1,582,224 downwards.
ATTTATCCAAGATGAGTAAAAAAAAAAATCTATATAGAGAATAGCACTATCTTCCCAGTACTGCTTACCTTCATTCCTGACCACTGACAAGCCATTTCTTTCTTGTTTCAATATATTCCCATATTAAAATCATTGGCAATGGATTTCTATTATACATATGACAGCCTCTTATAATGTCGGTGATACTTTCAGAAATTCCTGGCCAATAATAATAGCAATATTTTTAACACCTCTATTAACTCAACAATTCTTATCTTAAATCATGATCACTGGCAATCCATTACTTCACGATTTTCAGTGCATTTTTATATTAATGCCATTAACAATGCATTTGTGTATATATATATATATATATATATATATATATATATATATATAAACAAAACGGACGTCATGTTATATCTTAGATACCTTTCGACCAACAGTTTTTCAAAGGTATACGTTACCTAAGGTAACTAATGTGTAACATGACGTCCGTTTTGCTTAAATCTATGTTTATATATATATATATATATATATATATATATATATATGTGTGTGTGTGTGTGTGTGCAATGTAAATAATTAATTTATTGATATTGAATACAGCATTTTTATTATTTCCAACGTTATAATTAAGAGGATATTCGTATTTGAAATAGACGGCCATTTTATTTTCATTTTAAACTGTGTATATTTCGTGTATCCATGATATGTAATACATACATACAGATAGAGAATATATATATATATATATATATATATATATATATAACAAAACAATGTCGACGAGTATATTACTAGAAGCGATCGTTTCAAAAGCCAGAGAAGAATACTCTATGAATATTGAACTCGTTGTTCTAACACATGATTTGGTTGACTACGACATAACAGCTGAAAACCTTCTCATATATGAAATTCAGAAGTTATTTAACCAGATATTTGTAATGAGAAAAATAAGCCCATTCTTCAAATATAATCTGTATTTTTAGATAATGAGAGATATTGATTGAACTGAAAATATCTTGAATTTTGTAACAAGATAAATAATAGTGTTAAATCCGCACAAATTTCTTTAAAACGTTTCGATGTTCACTCAGTGAATGTCGGTGCGAAGAAGAAGAAAATAGCGAGAATTGTTTTAAAGATTAAAAAAAAAAACATTCAAATCAATCAAAATGAATGTTTGAAGAATATGATATTGCTTTCTTTTTCACATCACATCAGTCGTTCTGGAAAACTATGGAACGTACTAGAGGAAACCTTTTCGCAACATTAGCAACATTTATTTTTAATGTGTGTCATAAAACATAAAAGCAACTCATAGATAATGTTAGAGATTCTACACTTTTCCATTAAATAGAAATACGAAGGTGGCTGAAACTTTGTATATTTTTGAGATGAGGTATTATGATTATTTACATTATTCGGATTGTTATTCTCATCTTCATTGACATATTCACATTTTTTGAAAAAAAAAGGAGAATTATTACCAACAATATATTTTTGAAAAAAATATTAGCAGCAGTAAAAATCTTGTCGGAATTAAATAACACATTGAGGTTGATATGCCGTAAAACAAACCAAACCAGCACAAATAAGTATGTCTACAAGTTTGAGACAAGTCATTTCAGGCAACGAGAGAAAAAGGTTTGGTAAGGTTTGGTTATCTCTCCTAATCCGCGTTCTGTCAACTATTTTCACATTTTCGTTTGGTGGATTATTCGCAGCTTTCCTCTGTGTCTCTTGCCTTGAATGTGTCCTGTGAGTGACAAATTCTCTGAGTCCTCTTCCTCATTAGTTGCTTTATAAATTTCATTTTTTCTTTCTGATTCGATGTTGCTGAAACGTTGTATATTTCTGAGATGAGGTATTATGATTATTTACATTACTTACATTATTCGGATTATCCTCATCTTCATTGCCATATTCTCAACGCTTTGACCATTGTACGCTCCGGCCTTCTTCAGGACACATGCCAAAGTGGATAAAGGCGTTGGTTAGATCTAGAGACTACTCCCAAAGAATTGTGATTTCAATACCAGGCTAGAGCAGTGGTGAACCAAAAATTTGGAGAGTTGAGTTCAAGGTAAATAACCGAGACATCCGGAAGAGGCATGGTACGTGGAACTAGAATAATCTACTCTGGCGGACTAAATAAAGGGTTCGGTTCGAAATTCCAATCACCTGAAAATGGCCGGAGCGTACAACGGCCGAAATGTTGTGAATATGGCTATGAAGATGAGGATAACAGTCTGAATAATGTAAATAATGCAAGCAATCATAATACCATATCTCAAATATATAGACAGATATTGGCCCCATTTGGTTTTTAATGTGTTTCATAAGGGAAATCGTAGATAATGTTGGAGATTCCTACAGTTTTCCAATAACATTAAGCAGAAATAGGAGAGCGGCTGCAATCTTCTTGTCAGGATTCAACTTCCACCAAATTTGTTTCAATGACCAAACATCAGATTCATTTGTATGGGTTTCTTGGTTGGGCTGAAAACTTTTCAGCAACCCTTCTGAGAATAATCCAGCGTTGAAAATGAAACTGAATACATTTGAAAAAATAATCTGCGAAATTAGGTGCAGTCTGGTCTTGTAGGGTACTATTTCAAAGTAATAAAATTGCTTTGGTCATACTTGGGACTGAAACAAGACCGTTAAATAGATATTTCTGGTTTTAAAATGTGTGTATATGCCAAAAAATAACATTTTTGAAGGATTGTATAGCGCCAATGCATAAAATAAAATACAATTGGTCTGAAATTAAACTATTAAAATCGACATGATGAATTTTAAAAAGAATTCAATTTATCAGTGTTGTAGCCTGTTTAGGGTCCCAGAAAGAAAGACACGGAAGACGAAGGTAGGTTGAAAAAGTATATTGAAGATATATACAAAACAATAGTGTTAGTAATAAGTAGATTAGCACTGCGTCTACTACTCCACTTCACTTCACACCGACACCGAGAGGAGGAAGAGTTCATTCTACTGTAGGAGGGTTTACCATAACACAGACGGATGGATGCCTTCCTACAAGTAAAGGAAGCGATTTCTCTTTTTATTTTCGAGGATGAGCTTAATATCGACATATTAGCAAAGACATTCACGATTCTAACTTACCAAACAAAAGCTCATTATCAAAACCATATTTTTCAGTTACCAGCGATACATATGTACAGACTGAGATAGACTACTAAATAATCTTTCTATATTTCTGAGATGAGGTGTTATGTACAATATTTACATTATTCGGACTATTTTCTTCAACTTTTTCGCCATATTTATTACAACGTTTCGACCGTTGTACGCTCCGGCCTTCTTCAGGTGGTTGTAATGTCGAACTGAACCCTTTATTTTGCTCACTGGGGTAGACTGTTCTAGTTCCATGTGCCATGTATAATGAATGTCAGTTATCAGTTATCTCCTGTTAATTCCCCTTTCAAAGTTCTCCACCGCCTTAAGAGTGTGAGTTCAATACCTGGTTAAGGCGGTGGAGAATATATATATATATATATATATATATGTGTGTGTGTGTGTGTGTGTGTGTGTGTCTGAGAAGAGGTATTATGTACACTATTTACATGTGTCAAGGACACGGACATGGCACATGGATAAACGCGTTGGTTAGATCTAGTGACAGGACCCAAAGAGTGTGAGTTCAATACCCGGCTAAGGCAGTTTAGATCTTGGAGAGGGGAAATATCAGGAGATAACTGATAACTGACATCCATTAGACATGGCACATGGAACTAGAAGAGTCTACCCCAGTGAGCGAAATAATGGGGTTCAGTTCGACATTCCAACCACCTGAAGAAGGCCGGAGCGTACAACAGCCGAAACGTTGTAATAAATATGGCAACAAAGACGAGGACAATAGTCCGAATAATGTAAATAGACTACTAAATAAATAGCAAAAAGATACATCGACACAGTGAGAGAAAATCTTTCTTGATATTAAATAAAGTTGGTTTTCTGCTTCGCATCAGTGCTTTCTTAATATTATGAAATACGCTATTATTTGCCGCTGTTGAATGTAAAGAGAAACTGGAAGACCCCAATGCCCTTGGCTGCACAAACATACACAGGAGCATGAGAGTGGTGAATGGTTTTGCTAGAGAAGAGCTGCAGACAGCGAGGTCGTACCCACTACAACCACGTCCACCAATATACATGGGTATATTGAAGCCAAAACGGACAAGTGGCCATCGTGAGCATAGAAGCTGATTTGGCAGTAAATGGTGCGTGAAAAGATATGAAAGCTATTTGGCATGCGAAATAGCTTCGGATAACGCTCACTGGTGTGCAATGAAGTGACTTTCACCGCCATGTGTCCACTGATGACCCATCAGATTTTACAATAACAGCAAGAATAGTAGAATAAAGTGGAATAAGAAAAGGAAAAGTAGAATAAAGTGGAATAAGAAAAGGAAAAAAAGTGGAAATAATGCCAAGAAGAATAAAAATAAAGTAGGATAAGGTGGATAAAAAAATGATTGCTATTATAATATTCCCTTTTCTGTCCATGGGTTTTGGTGACGCAAAAAAATCGACACATCGTAGCATGATTTTTATGAAAACAATAATGTTAAAAGGCTAAAATAATTGAGAAATTTCCAGTATTCAACTGATTTTTTGAAGTGCGGCATAAAATAATTTTACCCGTTAAGCCATTATTTTGTAAAATATGTATTTCGTACAAATTGGTTACATAGAACTACTTTTTGCAACATATACGTTAAATAATGAAACGTTTATCATTATTTTATGAACAAAACTTACCGTACACTATTCACATTATTCGGACTATTGTCCTCATCTTTGTCACCATATTTATCACAACGTTTTGGCCCTTCAGTATCGATCTATATTTCTGAGATGAGGTATTATGTACACTATTTACATTATTCGGACTATTGTTCTCATCTTTGTCGCTATATTTATTACAACGTTTCGGCATTTCAGTATTTGTCTATATTTCTGAGATGATGTATTATGTACACTATTTACATTATTCGGACTATTGTCCTCATCTTTGTTCTCCACCACCTTAACCAGGTATTGAACTCACACTCTTAAGGCGGTGGAGAACTTTGAGAGGGGAATTAACAGGAGATAACTGATAACTGACATTCATTAGACATGGCACGTGTAACTAGAACAGTCTACCCCAGTGAGCAAAATAAAGGGTTCAGTTCGACATTCCAACCACCTGAAGAAGGCCGGAGCGTATAATGGCCGAAACGTTCTGATAAATATGGCGACAACGATGAGGACAATAGTACGAATAATGTAAATAATGTACATAATACCTCATCTCAAAAATATAGACAAATCTTTCCGTGTCTTTTCTTCTTCCTTTATTAGCATTCTCGCATTTCCCTAGAAACAAAAATCATTAAATTGTAATTATGTATGTTCAAAAATTATTTCACACTCAACTCCTGCTGATAAGGAATTAGTAGGAATGTAAGTAAGGCTAACTTTTAGTTAATTTAGTTAATTACAGAGAATATCTGTCTGTCTGTCTCTCTGTCTCTGTCTCTCTCTCTATCTATCTCTTTCTCTCGTTCAAGACCCGTACACTTCAGATGTGAACACTACGTGTTCCTGCTGTGGTCTACGGAATTTTTTTTTTTTCACAAGATGGAGTTGCCAGCCCAATCCCCAAGTCGTTTTGAATCCAGAGCTGTCCTAGTGTTAGAATGGCTGCCAACGAAAACTGAAGAACCCAGTAGACCGTATTATTTAACCCATAGCTGGGGAGAGAGGAAACATGGATTCATAACTTTTCCAAAGTAACTGTAACGACCTAAACTGGAATTTGAAATTGGCGTTACACGGTAGTGATCATTTATTGATTTATTTGCAGATAATTCTAATATAATTTATGTAAGTCGGAAATGAGTTAATGTCGAGCTTAACAGCCGTTTTTATTAATTTGATTAAATAATCGAATTAATAATCCTATCAATGTGATGACGTAGCAAAGAAGGTTATAACAATGCATGAAACCTTACACAAAGATGATTTTACTAGACTGATTATACTTTTATGAAGTACTGGAAGAGGGTGCTGAAATACTGAAAAGACTTGCTGTCACTTGATTTTCACATGTCATTAGTGTAAATATTCAAATAATAATTGATTACAGAAGAGAGTGTTAGATGATTGAAGTGACTTATTGTCACTTGATCTCTCTTGCAAGATGCCAGATACGGATGGTATGAAAACTCAAGTAGTCAAACATAATAACAAAGTTGTGTTGACACGGATTTAATGGCCAGATTCCAAACCCCATCCAAAAAAAAAGGCAAAGACAAAATAATATGGACTCATTTCGCGTTATATTTTCGTCCCAAGCCATTTGTCATGACTAAACAACCGCCATGTTTATATTACAACCTATAATGAATAAATAGCTCAGCCAACTTCTCATCGCGAATAGAATCCCCAGTGGGTTCATGGTAGCGCATCAACGATGCTTATAAATGAAGCAGAGAGCCAAGAGTTCTTTTAATGTATTTAGATATGAGAAACACACGACAAGCGAAGTCACTTGAGCATAATAATAAGCTGTAAATTTAGGCTTGCCACTGTAGCCTGGAGCAAGATCACATCGTTGCAGCAGCCAAATCATTACACTTGACCGTCCTGGGTATGACGATAAACTATATCCGCGTCCTGGGTAAGACGATAAACTACATCCAGCAGCAAGGCCCCTGATCAGGAGGTTTTGAGGTTTAATTGCTGGTGTTCCCAGGTCCACTCTGACCCAGGGTGGTAGCACCTGTTAGGTTCACAGCTATTGGCAAATAGATAACCCCGAAACTGGGGTAAAAAGCATTACAAAAGTGTAAAAATAGGTTTTAATACGAGAAATACTTTGTAAAAAATTATTATTAGAAATAAGTTTTTGAAAAAAAAAAACCTTTGCCAGCAATATATTTTTGAAAAAAATATTGTCAGCAATACATGTTTTAAAATAATATTGCCAGCTATACATTTTTGAGGAAAATATATTAACAGATATAGATTTTTGACAAAACAAAATATTAACAAGAAAAAAATAGTTGTCGGCATTAAAAAACCCATTGAGGTTGATATACCGTAAAACACAACAAACCAAACCAATTACACTTGAACTGGTCTGCAAGTCCGGCTCGGTAAACATAGCTCTACGACCATTAATTATCGATTCATTCTTGCGTAGATATTCATTAAAACCTGGATTTGTCTGGCACATGGTTACAAAAAGGAGCAACTAAAACTCATTGAACCATATTATATATATATATATATATATATATATATATATATATATATATATATATATATATATATATATATATGAAGTGTTCTGATGTTTCGCCAATGTAGACCATTGGACCGTTTGTATGGACGAAACATCCAGAAACAGAAAATAATGATTCCACTGGCCCTTAAATGCGCTACTTCATGAAAAGTGATTCTTGGTGTACGTAAGAATAGTCTTTGCAGAAGATTATTATCTTGCTGAAAGATTCATCTTTTTTTTTTTTCGTCTATTTATTGGTAGCTTGAAAAGCAAGCTGTGTTGTAACAACTCTTGCTACTTAAGAGCTGTCAAAAATACCATCAACAGTAACTACATAGCGTAGATCACAGCCAATAAAGCCAACCGAACTGACAATTCCTACCAAACTTTCGTCAGTATTTTTTGTTTAGATCATAACAAAAGCTGGTTGTAGTCATTAACCCTAACTCTGCCTGTCAAGATTGAAGCAATTATCATTTTCTGCAGATCAAGATACGCTTTAAAAGATCATTTCTGCCCACTTACATCTGGCTTCTTTGTGATGTTTTCACAAACACAGTTTCAATTAAGTTCTCTCCATTGCTAAATGTCGTTATCCAAGATGTGGTTTTATTATTTGTGCAATTTTACCGAGTATTTGTGAGTGAGTGAATTTTCTATAACATTTCTTATAATTTATCTCGTCAGCTCAAAAATTTGCATTTTTTTGCCAGTTTCTTCCCATGCTTTACTTCACGCGTCACGATTTCTAAAAAAAAAAAAGAGTTATGTATTTCGCTGATTGACTGAGATTTTCCTAGATTTTATTGAATTCTTTGGCGGGGAACTTGGAGTACTATTACAATCCAATTATGCACCAAGCTTTTTATTCAAATAATGACATTTTCAAAAAACATTGTAAAGGAACCCTCCAGCGTTTAAATTAGAGAAAAGTATGAAATTCACAAGTTCTTTGATAGTTACTAGAGATCGAAAATGAGATACAATTACAAAAATGAATCCTTGTGACTATTAATCATGGAATAAAACATTTTATAAGTAGAACTGCAATTCGCTTATACGGAAACTATCATCTTCTGAGCACAAAATATCTAACTGAACAAGAAATCAATCATTTTTCAACTTTTGTATAATTTTCCTATAATTTGTGATCGGAGCATTAACTATTATCATCGAAAGATATTCTGTCCCATACCCACGTCTTGTTATATTTTATACTTTCATATATTTGACATTAGCAAATTGTCTTATAGTTTCTAAGTTGCGTTTCGTCCAGCACAAATATTGTCCTGGGTATGACGATGAACTGCATTCTGCAGCAAGGTCTCTAATCAGGAATTTTGAGGAGCGTGGAACCACAATTTTAATTGCTGTTGTTCCCAGGTAGCCACTGTTATGGTCCCCAGTAATGGGCAAAGGGTTGACTCACAAACTGGTATCAAAATACAATGAAAGTGTTAAAATAAGTTTTTATCGTAAAAATACCAGCAATATATTTTTTTTTTAAATTATTGCCGGCGATACATTTTTTGTAAAAAAGAAAGTTTTTTACCGGCTATACATTTTTGAAAAAGAGAATTATTACCGGCTATACATTTTTGAAAGATTGTTGCCGGAGATAAATTTTTGCCAGCAATAAATTTTTGAAAATAGAGAATTATCAGCTATACATTTTTGAAAAAGAGGGACTTATTACCAGCAGGGCATTTGTGAAAAATGAGAATGCATTTTGAAAAAAAGAATTGTTACCAGCAACATATTTTTGAAAAAAAATATTACCAACAATACACTTTTTGAAAAAAAATATTGCCAGCAATAAAAATCTTGTCGTCAATAAATAACCCATTGAGGTTGATATGCCGTAAAACAAATCAAACCAGCACAAATAAGTATGTCTACAATTTTGAGACAAGTCATTTCAGGCAACGAGAAAAAAAGGTGCATTTATACATTATGGTATCTTCTTCTACATTTCGTTTCCTTTCAGGGAATAAGCGATCATGGCTCTCCATAAGTTCATGTCTTTTTGCTACTACTAAGGTTTGGTTATCTCTCCTAATCCGCGTTCTGTCAACAATTTTCACATTTTTGTTAAAAGGATTATTCGAAGCTTTCCTCTGTCTCTCTTGCCTTGAATATGTCCTGTGAGTGACAAATTCTCTGAGTCCTCTTTCCTCATTACTTGCTCTATAAATTTCATTTTTTTCTTTCTGATTCGATGTGTTTGTCCTTTTTATTTCCATTTTCTCAAAAACTTCGTCGTTACTTACATGTTCAGTGCATAGTATTCTGTAGAAATTTCTGTAGAAATACATTACCGCTTTTCCAAATCTTTTCTTCAACCGTGAAGAGATTGTCCAAAAGTCACAACCATATAGAAGGGCAGATATTACATAAAAGTTCAGTTCACTTTTATGGTTAAAATAATAGACTGGAAATACTGATGAAGAGTTATAAAATTTAAGGAAGCGACAGATATCAACTTGACAGATAGATTCATAAATTAGGGCGAATTTAAATGTCAATACTGTGCGGAGATTTGGGGGGGGGTTCTTCTTTCTTTTTTTTCTTTTTTTTTGTCGGCAAAAAGAGGGTTGAATTTTACTACAGTATTTAAATTAGAATAGCCTTTTTATGGCGTCTTACATTCAGATTTGGGGAATGATTGGTTAATTAACCGCAATGCTATTTTCGTCGTTTTATGCCTTTTTTACTACGGATGTATCGAGCAAAACACTGTGTCTATGGTAACATCAACAAAATGAACGAACTCAAACTTTCTAGCAACTCTTACAAAGTCACTTTTGTTGAATACTATGTGAGATGTTAACTCACTACAGTTGTAAAGGTCAGAAAAACCTCACTTGTTATCCATTACATCCCCAACTGAGTTATATTTTCTTCTATATTCCATGTCCTTTCAGTACGTGGGAGATCATGGCTCTCTACAACTTCCCATCCTTTGTACTTCTCAGTAACGTTTGTTTTTTTACCTTCCACTTCACCTTCTACCATCCATTCACATAGGCTCATCAAACCGGCTACCTCCCTGTTTTGACTTCGATATGTACCCGTGGACGTAAAGTTTTCAAAGCCCTTTTTTCTCATTATGTATCCAAGATATTACACCTGTCTTTTTCTGATGATAATTGTTTTTTTTTCATTTCCTTTTTCCTCAAGGCGCTATTATTAAGATTATATGATATGTGATTAGAAAAGGAAGTTTTATTTTAAACAGTTTTCTGACTATACATTAGCACTTTGTCTTGTGAGTGTAGATAACCTATGCGTGTGTGATCATGTGGGATGTTTACTCGAGTGCCAATTCAATATTTTTATACTTTTTGAAGCCACACCTATTACTGCTTCTCGGTGTCAAGAAAAAAACAGAATGATCGCTCACCATCAATATCTAAAACCGTCAAAAGATATACCCGTTAGTTTATAGATGTAACCTCTACTTTCGACATAAAGAGATTTGTCAACGCGTATGCGTAAGTAATTTGTGATGCACTAAGCTTAAGTTAGTACCCAGTGATGGTCGAATTGACTATACCAAGGAATTAGTATACGAAATGATTTAATAAACATACCGCTACGTCAGATGGATAAATATGAAGAGATGGATATGAAAAAGACATAAGTACATATGTGTGAAAGAGAGAGATTAAATTCTTTGTAAATTACAGGGAAAATATATTCTGTTTGTTTTAAGCCTGTAAAAATATATTCTGTTTGTTTTAGCATCACTAAACTGAAAGACACGAATCCATTTTCAGAGTTCAGTTGTCAGTGAATATTCTAAAGAAAATGTTCTCAAGATTCTTTTTAAAGTTCAAATTCAAGATAAGAATTCTTTGAATTCTATTATAATGTAACTGGTAATTCTAGCGTTCATCATCCAACAAACGTAACTCCCTTAGAATTTATTTGCTAAAATATTTAAGATCTCATACTAAAAGGATTAGTATGACAAGTTTGATTTTTTTTTTTTCAAATATAAGTGGTCTAACTTGTTTAATGCCTTAAGCATTTTATTCAAAATGGCCTCCCACCCGTATGGGTTCACCGGAAATGAAAAATAATAACAGGCAAAATTTTCAGAATTAGAATCTAGATTCGTCAAATCTCCCTTTATCTGTTGGCTGTTTGCAATCAGGATTCGAAGTGTTCATCTCATTTTCCACCAATTGTTTTATCCTCGTTTCCATCGCTTGATAATTTTTGCCTGGATCTTCCGTTTCATATCCCATCGCAACTTGACTCTTAACTTCCGTTCCATGCTGCGCTTAATAATCGTAAAATCTAAATCAATGGGACGAAAAATAAAAATAAGATGAATGAAAACCTCGTAAAAAACGGAATAAAGATAAAGTTTAGTTCAATAAGGCAGACATTAATTATTTTAATACATGCAAATAATCAAATGCGTGCGAAATTAATTCATTTGACTTTTTGCCTTCCTTTCAAATTGCAAGAGCTTGCCATTAAAGCCAGCATTCGAAATCATTCTCTTTTACTTGAACAGAAACTAGGACTGAAATACGCTACCCTCTCAGCCACTAACCATATATATATATATATATATATATATATATATATATATATATATATATATATAGCCTTGTGAAAATTAATTGAAACAACCGTATTAGTTTCCTCTCTTTCACCATAGGTGAGTTTTAGACCCACTGGAGTGACAGGGTGTAATCGATTTCTGTTTTCCCCCAGATTAGGTCAGTTGCAGTGGTGTGCAGTAATATGAATCCATTTTCGCTGTGTGTGATAAAATTTCTTTGGCGATTGCATCAGAAATTTTTCACGTCCAGACACTATTGTCTCGACTGTCGATTAGTTGTCCTCCATCCATTGTCTGTGATGGACGTTACTTCAAGGAGGCATTCGAAAATTGTAACACTGAACAAACAAAATGGCAAACATTACCAGTGAGCAAATCAAAGTACTATCGACAGGTTCAGAAACTCCGCTGATTTAAATCCAATCGAGAATCTGTGGTCAATCTGCAAGGAACGACTTCGTGGAATGGACATACGAAGTATTAACATGTGCACTGGGTCATGTTTCATTGGAAAAATACGAAAAACAGTAAATAATAACCGAATTATTCGTTTTGTTTCAATTAATTTGCACAAGGATACATAAATATATATATATATATATATATATATATATGTGTGTGTGTGTGTGTGTGTGTGTGTGTGTGTGTGTGTGTGTGTGTGTGTGTGTGTGTGTGTGTGTGTGTTTCTCAATCAAATCTTTTATTTCATCTTAAAATCTACGGTTAAAATAATTTTTATAACTCCGATACTGACCTTTAGCAAAAAGCATTAGTTAATCTGTATCCAAATTCATGCTTTTCCCTCCGGCTAGGATTCTTGACGGGATGAAGAGGTGACGTAACTGATTTCAGTATAAAAAATGGAATTGATAAATAAGCGTTCGAATTTCAGCTGCGAGTATCTTGCACTAAATATTTGCATGGTTACCTCTTTCTTTACACTGTGTCCAAGCGCTGAATATTTAGGCAAAAATCTATATGGCATGAGCTGAGGATTATGACTGAATAAAGAGGGCAAGTAAAGACCACTCTCCTATATTGATATTACCTGTCAAAACAATGGCAAGAGAAAGCCCCGACTCCACTAGTCAATCATGGCAGGATCCAATAAAATGCTCGAGTGTTTAGATCGTCGTGAAGGGTCAATGACACTCTTGACTTATCCTCACTAATCGATCAACAGACTGCACGTGTTACTGTCAAATTCCGTGAAGGATTTCATTAAATGTCTTATGTTATTAATTCGCGTGTATTTAGAGTTGGTTCCTTGGAGAGGAATGTCGGCAGTTGGTTCCTTGGAGTTGAATGTCGGCAGTGAGCGAAGTTGTACACCAATATTTAGCTTGTCTCAATAGCGCCCAAGTAAAAAAAAAAAGACTTTCCTTTGGAAAAAAAAAACATTCTATTAACTCTTCTTTTACTGTACGTAGTTGAGATTTGTAAATGTCGATATTTCTAAATTGGAATAGATAGATAATAATAGACTGGAATATGTATTTGTGTTACCTTGCTTTGTTATATAGATAGACACATGCACACAAATACAGCAAGACTCGCTAGGGGCAGTTTTGCCCAACCTAAGAACTCAAGTCATGCTATGAAATGACTTTGTCAGATTTAGACTTTTATATAGATGCCATACATGGCGTCCAGTTTGTTCAGAAATATCTAAACTCTCAGCTATATGCAATCATTTTCTCAGATCGATAGACTTCACTACATGTCCGCTTAATCAATGGCGATCAACGGTATAAATTTAAAATACTCCATCTCTTTTCTTTTATTTTTCGCTCATTAACTGATTGGATGCGTTAGGTACAAAACTTTGCTTAGTCTTAATCCGGAGTGGGGGGGGAGATACACGTCTGGCATCCGACTACTTAATTTCAACCCAACTAATGGGACACACTCAGAATTCTCTAATTCCAGAAATATTTTTATTTCCTTTTTTAACTATCTGTACACACATGAATATAATTTTTCTTTTTTATCCATTGTGTGCAATGTTGTTTTCTCTCTTTTTCTCTCTCCTTATCTATCTACCTCTCTCTCTCTCACTATATATATATATATATATATATATATATATAGGAGGTACGAAGGAGTGGATAGTGGCTCGTATATCGAATCCATTACATTCACTTACGTGCTAATACCCTTGAGAAAGGTATGAATCCTTTTCTTCTCCCTCCAGCTATGGGTAAAACTTGTGTCACGTAGTGCACCAGGTCTCTGTATTCGGCCCTTTAAAAATTGTGGTTGGTTCTGCACGAAGTTTTCACCACTATAATCAAATCATATGTGCTTGTGTCTGGACTGTGGGTTCCTAGGAACTGAGCTGCTTGACCCTCATACGTCGAATATGATGGGAGAGTCCACCAAAACACACACGCACAAACACACACACACACACATATATATATATATATATATATATATATATATATATATATATATATATATATATATATATATAATCATCCTTTTGTTAATTAAATTCTTTTGAAAATGTTAAATTTGTATACTTTGAAAATTTTCAACCTTTTCGTTAAGAAGTATTAACTTCATCCACGACAATCTTTAAAGCCGTCCGCTACAATATTAATATATTTCAGATTGCCGGATATTAATAAACACGTCCAGATGCTTTATGTTCGGAGTCATAAAATATTGCTGGCTTTCATCTGACAAAAATGACAATGAATATAAGAGCTTGTTTTTTGTTACTTTTTTGTTTTGTTTTGCTCTTCTCGAAACATAAAAGGAATTATCAGAAAATATACTGTATACGCATCACTGCATTTCATCGCCCCCGTCCGCTTTTATTTGGCCTTGTAACAAACCAGACTAGATTTAGAGACCAGGTGTTGTGTTTGTGCCAGTGTTGCAATTGTTTGTGACTAGGGTAGAAAGAAAGAGAGAAAAGAAAGAAAGAGATGTGTGTGTGTGTGTGTGATTAGTAGTTAAACACATCCTGTGTTTTGTTGATTTAGTCTATTCAGTGTGCATGTAGGTGCACACGTATTTATGCAGATGGTAAACAGCTGTTCATTTCACTCACACCCGAACAAATGCACTTTCGTTGGCAATATAAAAAGAACATGCACTTTTTGTTACATTTCCAAAACTTCTTTCTGTCATCAATATGCGTTTATATGCACTTATGCAACTCATCTCTACAGAAACTGAATTACAGTCATCAAATATTTTGATATTAACCGATATACCCTACTATGACGAGGTTTGCTGGGAAAGGTGCATCTTTTCATCCAACGTCGAAATTTGGTGTTTAAACCAAAGAAAATAGTCCCGCTTAAATATTGGCGCAACACAATCTTGTTATACCGTATCTTTTGTCATAATATGCCTATTTTTTAAGATGGGTAAGTTACTTTTGGTTGAGAAAAGTCAAGATTTCAATTGCAGATTTTAAAGGCATGCACGCTGGAAAGCTAAAGGTATTTAAAAATGAGTATTTAAATATTTTTTTACTATTTTTGCTGAAACTGGTGATTTTCTTATTAAATAATTTTTTAGAATGCACCAGCAGCAATCAGAAAAAGCGTTAAATTAGAATGGAGCAAAAACAACACCATGTTTAGATGTAACAGCGTCTATCTTCAATTACTTTAAAGTACTTTCATTAAAAAAACGTTTTGAATTAATGCAGTTAGTGATATAACAGAAGTAGTCTGTATTTATTCAATTGAATTTAGCCGAGGACATGAAGGGATAAAACAGGCAGTATGAAACCCACTTCAGACCATAATTATTTTGGAGTTTTTGAAATTCAATTTGTCTGTGTGCCACCAGGGATGTAAAAGAGGATACATTTATAAAGGAACAGTTAGGTTTGATGAAAACTGGTTGAAAGATCAACGAAAAATAAGAAAGAAACCAGTAAAAATCGCGATTTTTCGCTATTTACGCGGGTTTTCAGTATATGGGTGGACTCAATTATCAAGTTAAATGAATGCTAAACAATCAACTTATTGTTGGATTCAATTGAGTGAAGTTTGTATTGAGATTGCTTGAAAATTGAGGGAGTTTTTTGTTTAAAATTTGTGTTGAAATCGATTTTTCGTTTTTCGCAGTTTTTCGCAGTTTTTCGCAGTTTTTCGCCAAACGCAGTGGCGTAGAAATAAAAAACGAGGTATCGTTCGTGATGTAAGTAACCTACATACCGAGTTTGAACGAAATCGGAGGAAAAAGGTTGAATTTATCGACTTTTGATCCGCTTTATCGATTATTCAGTTTTTAAAAATTATCGATTTTTACGCTAAGAACCTATCTCTTACATTGTACAATGTATGTGCCAAGTTTAGTCAAAATCGGTGGGATGGATCTCGAATGAAAAGGTATCACACAGACAGACACACAGACATCTTCTGTTATAGATAGATAGATAGATAGATAGATAGATAGATAGATAGATAGATAGATAGATAGATACTTGAGTTTTCTCATATGAAACATTTAAGAAATATTGCTGAAGGATAAAACTGCCAAGTGATTTCGATTCTCACTGAGTATTTCACACTGCTAGATTTGTCATATTTCTGTAATATAAAAATAAATTAGCAAATAAACAAAGTAAGATTTTTAAATCGTTAAATAAAATGAAATAAATTAAATACGAAATTTAAATTAAATAAAATTTATTTTTTTTAGATTCGTTAGACGTAACAGAATTTGACCCATCATTTTTTCTCATTATCAACGAAAACTGAAATAGATTTGTGCTTATTTCTATAAGACATTTTCTCCTTTGTCCACTCGCTAACATTACGTCAAAAGTTCAGAATCAGACATTCTTTTTTACGGCTACACTTGAATTGTGGCTTTCTACACACATTTGCCGACAGAAACTTCCGTATTTCTATAAATGAATCTATCGTCTTCCTCTATTTTGTCATTGAGTGATTCTTGAGAAATCAGATCGATAAGTATTGATCTTCTATTGCCTTCTCAGGAAAGACGAGAATCATCCATCTTCCACGAAAGACCGGGAAAGGCTGTTACGAAAACAACAACAACAACAACAACAAACAGAATACGATCAGATGCAATCTTGTAATTAAAGGAAAAATTCTTTTAATGAAGAAAAGAAAATTATGACACGTTTCTTCAAGACAAAATCAGACATATTAAATACAGTTCCATCTGCTGTCCAGGATATATTCCTTTATTTTTATTTATCTCATTTTTTCTCTCTCACTCTTGCCCGTCTCTCCCTCTCTTCCTTTCTGCGCTCTCTCCCTTACTTTTTCTTTCTCTGTCTGTCTGTCTGTCTGTCTGTCTGTCTGTCTCTCTCTCTCTCTCTCTCTCTCTATATATATATATATATATATATATATATATATATATATATATATTTTTTTCCTTGTCTTTCACCTGTCTTTTTAATGTCTGTATATTTTTAATCATTTCACCACAAAGTAAGGCGATAAAGCCACTAAGATGCACGCGGTGGAGTTATTGAAAGTGAAGAAAACTGAGAAAATATTATGAGGAGAAAGGACAATAAATGTTTCAAAAAGACAGATGACAACGATTGACGTCGCATTTAAAATTTGGAAGATCGTAGTTGAGAGGGAAGCGAGAAATCGGAAGAGTTCCACAGGTGAGAAGTGCGAGAGAAGAAAGCATAGAACTTAAGGTTTCTTCTAGCGATGTAAAATGGTGCCACCTAGCTACCAATCTAGGACTGCACTTAAATTCGCGAAGTCGAGGCACCAAAGAGGAAAACTCACCAGAATAATTGTCATAGAAATATTCATATGAAAAAAACGCAAAAGGGAGATACATTACGGCGAGGGGGGGGTTGCAAGAGGGGTGAAGTGAAGATGTCCCGTCAGAAGATAAACTCTCTTCATTGCTGTAATTCTCACTTTCGTCTCTCTCTTTCTCTCCCCCATTCTTTCTATTTCTGTATTTCTCTTTCTTTATCCTTGTTACCTCCTTCTCTCTTTCTCTCCTTCTTACTCTACCATCCTTCTCTCTCATTCTCCTTCTTTCCTTCTCTTTCTCTCGCTTTCTCCCCTTCTCTTTCTCTATCTTTCTCTATCTCTCTTTCTCTCTCTCTTTCTCTTTCTCTCTCTTTCTCTCTATCTTTCTCTTTCTCTCTATCTTTCTCTCCCATTCTCCCTCCTTCTCTGTCTTTCTCTCCTATATCTATCTTTCTCTCCTCTCTCTCTCTCTCTCTCTCTCTCTCTCTCTCTCTCTCTCTCTAGTCTTGTTAAAAGGCCTAAGGATTTCTAACCAATAATCTAACATAAATCGGTTTCAAAATCTTCGGATACCTACCAATCGAAGGTCTTAACATATTAGTAACTGTGACTTTCAAACGTGCAATGTTTACCCAAATGCACTTTCAAGGGCGTAATTAAAAAGATGACTGATGAAACAACCGTTATCCGTCGAAACATTCGGACAATTGTTTTTTTGTTTTTTGATAAATTGTATTTGATATTTTCTTTTCTTGTTCGGATTTCTTTCCCCGTTCTTCTGCAATTTTTCCAATTTTTCTCTCGACTTCGTACTTCACTCATTTCTATTTTGGCTTTTCTTTCTCATTTACAATTTCATTTTTATTCCTGCAACATTCCTTGTGGAGCGTAGGAGTGCCATCTTAACAAGGTATGCTTCTGCAGAATCTGTCTGGAGCCGGGAGCTGCAACCACACTACCAGATGTGTCTGCAGAATCCTTGCGGTGACTAAAGTTGCACTCTCAGCAAGGGATGCTTCTGCAGAATCCGTGTGCTGCCTAGGGTTGTAACCTCACAAAGCAATGATGTCGCACTTTTAGTAGTAAGTGATTTTTGCGGGGTTAGGCTGCTTGCTGAACAACCCAAATGGAAGGCACTATTATCATTTGTTTTCGTAGTAGTTGTTGTAATTATGCATTTATTAAGGAGAAATGATATTTGATTCTAATTACAGAAACGGTTTAGAAGATTACCAATTGGTGGGGGAAAAATTGAGAAAATCCATGAATATTTCGTGAGGAACATCCAAAAGTAAGATGCGGAATAGAAAAAACGGAAAGTGATTGTGATCCTACGCATACTTCTCGATAATTTTTCATGTCCTTCATCTTATGCTGATTGATGTCTAACAGAAAAGCTGCAAATATATTTTCTCATAAGAATATATAGATATTGACATCTTCAATGATTGATTTTTTATGGCTTATCAACCTTTTGCAAGTTATAAAAAGCTAGAAAATATCACTTGCATTATTTACATTGTTCCTCATCTTCATATTCGGCCGTTGTACGCTCCGGCCTTCTTCAGGTGATTAGGATTTCGAACCGAAGTCGTTGCTTGCAGATTCTCGATTGGATTTAATTCAGGAGAATTTACGGGTCACTCTATAGTACTTTGATTTGCTCACTGGTAAGGCTTGTCATTGTGTTCGTGCAGCGTTAAAAAAAAAACAAAGAATATTCTCCTCCTTGTTGATTTCAATGCTAGAGCCGGTAAGGATCATAAGATTTGGGAGACATTTGGAAAGCAAAGCCTTGAAAAAATGAATTGTAATGGATTGCACCATTTTCAGCTTTTGCGCTGAATTCAAACTGATCATATCCAACTCATTTTGTCATCAAAAAGTTGCCTATAAGTTTACTTAAATTCATCCAAGATCAAAACAATCACATTCTTGATTACGTCATTTCTCGTAAGTGAGGTCTTTCGAGTCACGCGTGTTGCTGAAAGTGAGACGCATCATAGGCCGGTACGTGCCAAGATGTAGATTCGCATTAAACGTCAAATAAGATATAATTGGATAAGGATTTTTAAATGTATCGATGTTTCGAAATTGAAGGACCCTACTATTTCCAAGGATCTCCAAATAGCATTCGCGGATATTGAATTCGATGGTACGTGGGATCAATTTAAGATCAAGGCCTACAATAGCAGTGTTGAAGTTCTTGGTCTCAGGAAGAGAAAATATCGGGATTAGTTTGATGAACACAACCCTGGGATAAATAATCCTTTGAAAATAAAAAAACTGATGAAAATCAAAAGCATTTTAGTGCTTCAGACAAGCACCGTTTATTTATTGCTCAAACCCTTCACGTATCCTAACCCTAACCCTTCACAAATCTTAATCCGTTTTGCAGCACAATGCAGCGCCAGATGAAAAACCAGAGTACTTACGATCGGAAGGGCGTCAAAATGTTATCGCACCTGATTAAGCAGACTTTTGGTCCACAGGGCTCACCTGTGGCACCAGTCATATCAAAAAACAGATTTACTCTTTTCAGGGATCAGGAGGATATAACGAAATGCTAAACTGAACATTTTACGGATCGTTTTTTTTAATGCCCCAGTATTTAACGAAGATATCAATAACATGGCCCAGTTTGGAAGAGATTCAGGAAACAATAAAAGGAGTTTTTACTAGGAAGGCACAAAGCCTTCCAGTCGAATCTCTACTTTATTGGGGTAACAAAATTTACTGTAGAGATACATCATATGATTCCGGAAATTGGAGCCTCAAGAATAGGTTTATGAGATCATTATCTTCTTGTTAAAGAGGAAAGGGTCAAAATGATGTGTGGGAAATATTAGGAGATGCTTGAGGCATTGGGTAAAGGCTTTGCAAACTACTTAATAAGCTTGTGAGATGGATTTTCTTTTAAGTCATCCAAGAGAAATAAAGTGGATTTTGACCGGGAAGAGGCATAATGGATATGATCTCAGCCCATCGACTGCAGGAGAAATGCTTAGAACACCGTATTGCATTGTATCAGGTCTTTGCAGATCTGGCCAAGGCCTTTAGATCTATAAATAAATATGTTCTCTGGACTATTCTCGGTAAAATAGGATGTTCCACAGACTTTCTAAGAATGTTCTAACGACCTCAGATGGAAATGAAAGGATTAGTCGACTTCATTGGGAACACATGGTAACATTCCTGTTCTCACGTTTTGTTTTTTTTTTTTTTGTTGGGGTGTTTTTACTGTGGCTCTCACGTATGCTATCCAGGATCGTGAAGTCGGTGTGTGTTTGCGTTTTAGGTTCAAGTGTAAAGTCTTTGACTCGACTTATTTCCAGGCTAAATCAAAGACTTTTCACTTAGTTATTCGAGAGTTACACTTTGCTGACGATGCAGACCTCGTTACTCATATCTAAAATGACATGCAAACCATAATCAATTGCGTGCAGAAGTGGGGCAGAAGGTGCGACGGCTCCGGAAATCCATGTTTGGAGGGCACCCAATCAAAGAATGCAATAAAAATTTTGTTTATATTTAATTTGAATAAGTTGCTTATTTCATATTTCATCTGTTTTCACGTATTTAAAATGTCTTCCTTTCTCACATTTCTCAGTGGTAGACCCTATAGCGTCCACCCTACTTGAATCCTAAGGTCATATATTCAGTGTGTTGGCCCTGGGCATCACTAAACATCACCAAACATCACAGACTATAATAAACCATTTTTCGAAAGGATGCACTGTGTTAAGCATAGAAAACTCTACACACTACCACCAGGGAAATGCTATGTCGGATCTAACATTTGGGCTGTTGATACCTACATTGGAATTACTCTCGTTAGAGATGTCTCTTTGGATCCTGAAATCAATCGTAGAATCGAAAAAGTCAACAATGCCTTCGGTAAATTAAAAAAACGGGTGTGATCTCACAGGACACACTTATTGACCTGTGTCTACCCCAACCGTGTGCCCTGACTGCTCTCATGTACTCTTTGGAAACGTAGAATATATATCAGCACCATCTTGGAAAGATTTCTTCACACGTTCCTTAGGCGTATCTTAAACATCAAGTGGCATTCTTTTAAACCAAATACAGTTGTTCTGCAACGTGCCACTACATCGGACATAGAGAAAATGTTCATTTGCAATCAACTACGCTTGGCAGTGCATCTCAGAAGAATAGCAAATGAGACATTTCTTAAATCGCTGTTTTAAGGAGAGCTCGGTATTGGTTAGCGTACCAGAAACACACCCAAGAAACGTTTCAAAGATCTTGTTAAAGACGATATTTACCAGCCTTCCCACGTGGTAAGATGTGGCGCAAGGCCGAGTTTAATGTGGGGGTAATCCAAGCTCGTAGGCTCGGCCAAAATTTCCGCGTAGAAAACTTCCATGTTGACTGATGCATTGTTGGTAATTTTACTATAAATAGAACTTTTCTATAAAAATGTATTGCAGATATTTTTACTATAAAATTGTATTTTTATGCTTTCATAATGTTCGCTATTTGCCTATAGCTGGGACCCCTAACAGGTACTACCACACAGGGTTAGGGTAGACCTAGGAACAACAGCAATTAAGAGGTGGCTCCTCGATCCTCAAAACACCCAATCTCCCGCTTACAGGCCTCGCTGC